>CP139504.1:275465159-275996209 GCA_021014915.2 Artemisia tridentata subsp. tridentata
CCACAACAAGTGCACGTTATATGATGTAAGTATTATCACGTTGGCCAGACGTCATAATACTGGCATCATATAAATATGCCCTCATGATGGTCATACTTTATCTCAAAGTCGTAATCAAAACAACCTATCTTAATCCACCTAATCATTCTACAGTCTCAGAGGTCATCAAAATCAAACAACGTGACTAAAAGAAGAACGAAACTACTCGTAAGAGTAAAGGGGACTTCCAAAATGTCTTTCAGAATTAAGGTACGTCGTTAGTAGCGTCAATCATTCATCATTCACCAAGATCAACTCAGCCAAAGTAAGTGGTTGTTTCAAAAATCCGCCCATTTCTGGACATAAATCCCAATGTTCCTTCCACGATTCGTCAAAATTCGCATAACAAAACCATCAGCCTACATATGCTGAATGAACACAGAACGGAATTACTAATAGAGAGCCTAAATCATTCAAAGGATCTTTGTCATCAGGTAACGGAAATCTAAGTAGGTTAAGAGGAAGTGAATTACGTCATCCATAGCTTCATCCTTCACAGAATCAACTCTTCTAAACATAAAAGGTCATTTTCCAAAATTCGTTCATTCAAAACATCCAATCTCTTCAAGTCTGGTTAATCTGTCTTCGTTTGCCCATCAATCGGGAAGTGAAACCAAAATCGGAAACTGGTGTCTGGGTCGTCGAGCCTCCTGCAGTTCTTCTTGGAATGTGATGGAGTGTTGTGGATTTCTGGCACGATCTTTCAGTCTCTCCATCATACAGTCTGCTTCTGCTCTCAATTCATCTTAGTACAACCAAGATGAATAGGGAAGTGAGACTGTACGTCTTCATCAGCTCCAGGTTCGCCATCTTGACTAGATCTTCTACACCGTCCACACGTCTGTATCGAAAGGAATGTCTTCACTCTTTAGGGTAGCCTCCGTTGTTGTCAACTCCAGGTCAGGCAAAGAACACCGTTGTCTCACAAACATCAATCTCTCAGAATACACAAATGATCGTCAAATTTCTAACAAGGTGCAAAAGTGATTTACATGTTCTTCCTCGTCTCTGAATGTATCATTAAGTCATACAATGACCATATGTCCAGTACTCATGAGAAAATATCATCTATCAAATTCACCAAGATCGTCAGAGCTTTAGCTAATACTATTAGCGTCAATAACTGTCATAGCAGTCGTTTACGAATTCGGAAGGCGATTTCAAGAATAAGATCAATTCGTCAGAAAGGAAACTTCGCGCTCTGAAATTAAACAAACACATAGTCAGGGTGGAGGAATATTGGCTCCTAACAGTAATACGGTTCAGCTTCCATACATATCTCCTGTCATCATTCTTCTTTATCGCGAACAAAACTGAAATACGCCAAGAAAATGCACTTAAGCAAACTTACTTCACACTCCGGTGGAAAACTTGATGGTTCGATCAGAAATCGTGTTTCAGAAATTTTAGGGTGCCAAATAGTGTTCAATACCAGGTTCATGTTCAGAAAACTCAAGGTGCCAAAAGGCTTCTACGATGAGGTTCATTTATTGGTGTACAAAATGGTTTCTAGGAAAACTTCATAACCGTGAAAGTAACACACGCGTCTCCAGAGTAATAGAGATAGCAAAGGGTTAGACAATTGGTAATCGTAGTCGGAAGTTCAAAATTGTTGCAAACGCCAAAAGTGAGACATAGAAAGGTAGTTGTCAATATTTGACTGATCATCCCACAATTTCCTTGTCAGAATAAAATCGAGTTAACTATTCAAAGAAAGACGGTTCGCAAATCATAGCTTTATCATTCAAAAGTGAGGGGGAAAACATTCTTATACTCGTGGTTACATACCAAAAGGCTTAGAACAGAGATGGGTGAAACGAAATCAAATGGTGTCGGAAGATCCATATATACTTATTAAAAGCAAGAGACAAAATAACAAAAAGTATCCAGTACGCTACTGCCATAGAGATTCTCAGAATGCCCGAAGAGGCGTCAAAGTGATTAACAAAAGAATCAGAGTGCAACGTGGGTCTTTATCAAAATGATTAACAAAAGAAAATAGGAGGATAAGGATCAAATAGTGTCAGGCAATTATTATGAAATTTCTCAATGCCTTCCAAATTTAATCAGGTTCGAATCTTAGGTGGTGCAAAACATGAGCTTTCGCTTTCCAAAGTGATATCAGTAGGATCTAACCAAAAGTAAGGCACGAATCAGAGTGATGCGGAAGTAAAGATACTTAAACAAATGCCTTATAGTCTACCCATTCCTCACCGGTCAAAACTTAGGTTCCTATGGGAAATCCTAAAGCAATTTTCAAAGGTTGTCTTACGAGTGTCTACAGGGAAGGCTTAGTGGTCCTAACTTACACAGGTCAAGGGTAAATGTATTACGAAATCGCAGCCTGTCTCTGATACCATAATTGTAACACCCCAACCCGGCAAGGGTTAAGATGTCACACTAATGGTTTCATATCAGATTAAAACAAAGCATACATTACAGTAATACAAAAATCTCAAAGGTTTTCAAATGAAAAACTGAAATTACAAGGTTACAATGCGACTACCCGATTCTAACAATATAAAAAACTTCAAATCATCTCTAAGCAAAATAGCTATCAAAGTCTTCTAAGTCCAAAAGTCTCTTCACTCAACCCAAAAACCCCTCGTCCTGCTTATTACCTGCCGCACACGAAAAGAAAACGTGCGGCTGAGCTTAAAAAGCTCAGTGAACAGATACATATACAAAGCAATGATAATGAAACAGATATAAGATATGTGCGCTGGGAAATATCAAAGGTATAAACAATAAGGATGATCAGAAGGGAAAATAGGATAGTCATCTACCACGAGCCAGAAACAGATCATATTTATATCGTAACCATAAATCTTCATAATCATATAGAGGGGAGACCTCTCAGATAATCAGATAATATGAGGGGTGTCCTCATTCTTCAAATGGAGTAGCTAGCTCCCAGATATATGTGAAAGGCGTGTATTGCACACAGCACCAGTCACCAGACAAGTCATATCATATCAGATTAAATCCACTAAACAGATCAGATCTAGGATTGCAATCCATACGCCCCCCAGAACATATATATAATCCATAATCAAAGTAATGCGCATATCATAATCAGAATGGGGACGGTGTGAGGAATCACTCACCCACACATGAGTCATGCCAGTGGTGCATCACAGACACGGCCAGGTTACCTTCCTGGCTAGGTAACAGAAAAGTGGCTCGGGTATCAAACTAAGAGTCAAAGGTCAAAGGTCAAAGGTTCATATCATAATCAGGGTGTCATATCAGAAGGTTCAATATCAGAAGTTCATAATCAGACCAGTCAAAGTATCAGAGGGTCAAGTATCAGAAGTTCAAATATCAAAAGGTCAAATATCCCAGGTCAATATCCAAAAAGGGTCAATGTATCCGATGGTCAAATCTTCAAAAGGTTCAATATCAAAAGTACTTTTCAAAAGGTTTTCTCTTAAGGTTCATTTAAAAACAATAATTCAAAAATAGTTTTCATAAATGGTCTTTCAATTAGTTTTCATAAAACGAACTTCAAAATAGTTTTCTTAAAGTCAATATATCATGCTTGAAAAACCCTTTCAAAATACTTTACTTAAACATTTTCATCTCATATCAAAAGGTCTTCATATCACAGGTTCAAAATCAGAGATCAAAGGTCGAAGCAAAGGTGTCATAGCAAGGGATCGTAACAGAGTATCAATTCAGAGAATTTAACAGATCAGAAAAGAATCATAGGAAACCTTACAGAGAAGGTCAGAATATCTGTACCTTGACGAAAGCAAACAAACACCAAAGGTGATCACAAAAGGGATGACAACTACTCCCGCTTCACCGGATCTACACGAATATGATAATCAAGTATTATTTTATGTTTATACGAATCAGGTTACTTAATTTAGTCGGCTTTCCATTTCTAGTAAGTTTTCCTGAATTAGAAATTTAATACTTTAAGGTATAATTGGTAATTAATAATATTTATGGGTTAAAATGCCAATTATAATAGTTTAGAGTTAATTATGTTTAGTAGAGTTTAGGGTCAAAATGTAAATTATCAAAATTAAATATTAAAAAATGTCAAATAAAATTATTTTAGGGTTTATAATATAATTGATATCAAGATAATAATTTTAGACCCCGTCGTTCATAATTTATTAACATATCATTGATATTAATCTAGACCGCGACGACCAAAATATGTTTTATAACGTACATAATCACACGACTCTCAATTACAATTCGTACACACACGCTTAACATTTATTTAATACTTATTATCATGCATACTAAACCACACTATTAATTGTCCATGCTCTTTATATTTAACTCGACAACCACACACACAAGCTCCATTTATATTAATACCCATTCGTTCATTGACCCAAGCTTCTAATATCTCTACTCGTTGTGTGAGCATGCTTTATAACAGGTTTTTTTTTTTTAAAAGTTTCTACACTAGATAGAATTACATAGGACATATTCATACAAACGCCATGACTATGATATGCTTGACCCCATATGCATGCTAGCACCCATTTCATGATCACACTCACACAATTATTTTACTTATTATTTTCGAATCATGCATGCTACTCGTTTCTTTATTATCTTAGTTTCTATTCTGATTTTAGATCATGAATTTGAGATCAAACTGAGTGTCCAAGACCAGATTTGTGAGCGCATAATAACTGATTCAGAAGACAAAGCAGAAAACAACATCGACTCGACCCTCGCGACACAAAAACAAATCCGAGACACCCCTTTATAAACTCATGCGACACGACCACATTCGGAACTCACACCATGTAGCCTCACGTTAAAACTATTTAGACCACAACCATCTTTAAAAGCATCATTAGATTAACCCTACACCTGTTCGAAAGTAAATTAAATCACAAGACCTTAATTATACATAAAGCCATTGGACCCCTTCTTCTTTTTTTTTTTTTTTTTTTTTTTTTTTTGTGACAAAAGATAATAAATAGGTTCTTATATTTTTGTTCCATTCGATCCATGTCATCTTCCAAAATCCAGAAACTTGTGTACATGTAAGTCGATTCATGGTTAACACATTATAGGGTTGTATGTTAAGAAAATTCGTGATTTCATGTGAGATTAGATTTTTGTATACATGTTTCTTTTAAATAGCTGATACATATAGCACAAAACATGAATCATAAAAGTGTGATAGACATCAAATGAGGATAAAAGAGATCAAGGAAAAGGTGTGTTACCCTTTGATGCTCGACAGAATAGAAACAAGGACCAAGAGATTCCAAAATAAAATGAGAACCGAGCAACCACCAATCCCTACTCGAACCCGCTATACGCGATCAATCAAACACCTTTTTAAGCTTTCTTGAATTCGAACAGAGGAGAGGAACACCAGAGAAGGAATGCCACTATTATATTTTTAGGGTTAGGGTTTTATGTATTTCTTGAAGCGTACTTTTATTTTGTGTGAGATAAAGTACACCGGTCTCCTCTTATTGTGTTTGTGGATTTCGGTAATGGGCCAAAAGGCCAAGGACTTCATGGGCTCAAATAGTTGGGTTCTTTTAGTGTTTTATTGATTGTGAAACAAAAGAGAAACGGCCCAAAATAATTATTCGTGTCGCGTAGAAGTAGTTCTCGAATTTTCTTTTAGGTTTCAGAATATTTTCGGATTCAAAATATGTTCAGAATTTCACTTGTGAAGTTTCGTTTAATTTATCTGGACATATGGTTTATTCGTTTAGTTACTTCCGGTTTTATAATTAATCGTATCCATAACTTAGGAAAATTTCAAATTAGACGTAAAATTAGGTATTTAAAATTTAGGGTTTTACAACTCTTCCCCTCTAAAAAGAAAATTTTCGTCCTCGAAAATTGAAATGAAACGAAACGGAGAAACACAACGGACATTGAACAGAAGTGTGAAAGATTTTTTTTTTCCTCATGACTCTATCTTGTCGATCAAAATAGCTTCGGCTTCCTCAGAAAAGACATACCATACTGAATCCAGATCAAAAGAATAATATACCAAATATAACAGATGATAATCATATTCTCTCCGAAGAGATACAGGGAATTCGTAGGATTTGATGGATATGCCGTCCATAGAATTTTATTAAACAAATCAGATGAGAACGCACAGAAAACTGATGGTTTGATATCATCAAAGGGAAGAAAGCTCTACAACATAACTTAAGATTCTTATCGAAAGTACAGAGGTCAGCAAAACGCGTGTCGAGAATCCAGACGTATCAAATAGCATAACGGTGAAAGAAAATTAAACGCATCGGTAGAATGAACCTAAAATCTCACTAACACAGACAATCTCCAACAGCTATCAAAATTCTAAGGCTTCTAAGGCACTCCTCGAAATATCCTATGCCCACAACAAGTGCACGTTATATGATGTAAGTATTATCACGTTGGCCAGACGTCATAATACTGGCATCATATAAATATGCCCTCATGATGGTCATACTTTATCTCAAAGTCGTAATCAAAACAACCTATCTTAATCCACCTAATCATTCTACAGTCTCAGAGGTCATCAAAATCAAACAACGTGACTAAAAGAAGAACGAAACTACTCGTAAGAGTAAAGGGGACTTCCAAAATGTCTTTCAGAATTAAGGTACGTCGTTAGTAGCGTCAATCATTCATCATTCACCAAGATCAACTCAGCCAAAGTAAGTGGTTGTTTCAAAAATCCGCCCATTTCTGGACATAAATCCCAATGTTCCTTCCACGATTCGTCAAAATTCGCATAACAAAACCATCAGCCTACATATGCTGAATGAACACAGAACGGAATTACTAATAGAGAGCCTAAATCATTCAAAGGATCTTTGTCATCAGGTAACGGAAATCTAAGTAGGTTAAGAGGAAGTGAATTACGTCATCCATAGCTTCATCCTTCACAGAATCAACTCTTCTAAACATAAAAGGTCATTTTCCAAAATTCGTTCATTCAAAACATCCAATCTCTTCAAGTCTGGTTAATCTGTCTTCGTTTGCCCATCAATCGGGAAGTGAAACCAAAATCGGAAACTGGTGTCTGGGTCGTCGAGCCTCCTGCAGTTCTTCTTGGAATGTGATGGAGTGTTGTGGATTTCTGGCACGATCTTTCAGTCTCTCCATCATACAGTCTGCTTCTGCTCTCAATTCATCTTAGTACAACCAAGATGAATAGGGAAGTGAGACTGTACGTCTTCATCAGCTCCAGGTTCGCCATCTTGACTAGATCTTCTACACCGTCCACACGTCTGTATCGAAAGGAATGTCTTCACTCTTTAGGGTAGCCTCCGTTGTTGTCAACTCCAGGTCAGGCAAAGAACACCGTTGTCTCACAAACATCAATCTCTCAGAATACACAAATGATCGTCAAATTTCTAACAAGGTGCAAAAGTGATTTACATGTTCTTCCTCGTCTCTGAATGTATCATTAAGTCATACAATGACCATATGTCCAGTACTCATGAGAAAATATCATCTATCAAATTCACCAAGATCGTCAGAGCTTTAGCTAATACTATTAGCGTCAATAACTGTCATAGCAGTCGTTTACGAATTCGGAAGGCGATTTCAAGAATAAGATCAATTCGTCAGAAAGGAAACTTCGCGCTCTGAAATTAAACAAACACATAGTCAGGGTGGAGGAATATTGGCTCCTAACAGTAATACGGTTCAGCTTCCATACATATCTCCTGTCATCATTCTTCTTTATCGCGAACAAAACTGAAATACGCCAAGAAAATGCACTTAAGCAAACTTACTTCACACTCCGGTGGAAAACTTGATGGTTCGATCAGAAATCGTGTTTCAGAAATTTTAGGGTGCCAAATAGTGTTCAATACCAGGTTCATGTTCAGAAAACTCAAGGTGCCAAAAGGCTTCTACGATGAGGTTCATTTATTGGTGTACAAAATGGTTTCTAGGAAAACTTCATAACCGTGAAAGTAACACACGCGTCTCCAGAGTAATAGAGATAGCAAAGGGTTAGACAATTGGTAATCGTAGTCGGAAGTTCAAAATTGTTGCAAACGCCAAAAGTGAGACATAGAAAGGTAGTTGTCAATATTTGACTGATCATCCCACAATTTCCTTGTCAGAATAAAATCGAGTTAACTATTCAAAGAAAGACGGTTCGCAAATCATAGCTTTATCATTCAAAAGTGAGGGGGAAAACATTCTTATACTCGTGGTTACATACCAAAAGGCTTAGAACAGAGATGGGTGAAACGAAATCAAATGGTGTCGGAAGATCCATATATACTTATTAAAAGCAAGAGACAAAATAACAAAAAGTATCCAGTACGCTACTGCCATAGAGATTCTCAGAATGCCCGAAGAGGCGTCAAAGTGATTAACAAAAGAATCAGAGTGCAACGTGGGTCTTTATCAAAATGATTAACAAAAGAAAATAGGAGGATAAGGATCAAATAGTGTCAGGCAATTATTATGAAATTTCTCAATGCCTTCCAAATTTAATCAGGTTCGAATCTTAGGTGGTGCAAAACATGAGCTTTCGCTTTCCAAAGTGATATCAGTAGGATCTAACCAAAAGTAAGGCACGAATCAGAGTGATGCGGAAGTAAAGATACTTAAACAAATGCCTTATAGTCTACCCATTCCTCACCGGTCAAAACTTAGGTTCCTATGGGAAATCCTAAAGCAATTTTCAAAGGTTGTCTTACGAGTGTCTACAGGGAAGGCTTAGTGGTCCTAACTTACACAGGTCAAGGGTAAATGTATTACGAAATCGCAGCCTGTCTCTGATACCATAATTGTAACACCCCAACCCGGCAAGGGTTAAGATGTCACACTAATGGTTTCATATCAGATTAAACAAAGCATACATTACAGTAATACAAGAAATCTCAAAGGTTACAAATGAAAAACTGAAATTACAAGGTTACAATGCGACTACAGATTCTAACAATATAAAAACTTCAAATCATCTCTAAGCCAAAATAGCTATCAAAGTCTTCTAAGTCCAAAAGTCTCTTCACTCATACCCAAACCCGTCGTCCTGCTTATTACCTGCCGCACACGAAAAGAAAACGTGCGGCTGAGCTTAAAAAGCTCAGTGAACAGATACATATACAAAGCAATGATAATGAAACAGATATAAGATATAGTGCGCTGGGAAATATCAGAAGGTATAAACAATAAGGATGATCAGAGGAAAATAGGATAGTCATCTACCACGAGCCCAGAAACAGATCATATCATATCGTAACCATAAATCTTCATAATCATATAGAGGGGAGACCTCTCAGATAATCAGATAATATGAGGGGTGTCCTCATTCTTCAAATGGAGTAGCTAGATCCCAGATATATGTGAAAGGCGTGTATTGCACACAGCACCAGTCACCAGACAAGTCATATCATATCAGATTAAATCCACTAAACAGATCAGATCTAGGATTGCAATCCATACGCCCCCCAGAACATATATATAATCCATAATCAAAGTAATGCGCATATCATAATCAGAATGGGGACGGTGTGAGGAATCACTCACCCACACATGAGTCATGCCAGTGGTGCATCACAGACACGGCCAGGTTACCTTCCTGGCTAGGTAACAAAAAAGTGGCTCGGGTATCAAACTAAGAGTCAAAGGTCAAAGGTCAAAGGTTCATATCATAATCAGGGTGTCATATCAGAAGGTTCAATATCAGAAGTTCATAATCAGACCAGTCAAAGTATCAGAGGGTCAAGTATCAGAAGTTCAAATATCAGAAGGTCAAATATCCCAGGTCAATATCCAAAAAGGGTCAATGTATCCGATGGTCAAATCTTCAAAAGGTTCAATATCAAAAGTACTTTTCAAAAGGTTTTCTCTTAAGGTTCATTTAAAAACAATCATTCAAAAATAGTTTTCATAAATGGTCTTTCAATTAGTTTTCATAAAACGAACTTCAAAATAGTTTTCTTAAAGTCAATATATCATGCTTGAAAAACCCTTTCAAAATACTTTACTTAAACATTTTCATCTCATATCAAAAGGTCTTCATATCACAGGTTCAAAATCAGAGATCAAAGGTCGAAGCAAAGGTGTCATAGCAAGGGATCGTAACAGAGTATCAATTCAGAGAATTTAACAGATCAGAAAAGAATCATAGGAAACCTTACAGAGAAGGTCAGAATATCTGTACCTTGACGAAAGCAAACAAACACCAAAGGTGATCACAAAAGGGATGACAACTACTCCCGCTTCACCGGATCTACACGAATATGATAATCAAGTATTATTTTATGTTTATACGAATCAGGTTACTTAATTTAGTCGGCTTTCCATTTCTAGTAAGTTTTCCTGAATTAGAAATTTAATACTTTAAGGTATAATTGGTAATTAATAATATTTATGGGTTAAAATGCCAATTATAATAGTTTAGAGTTAATTATGTTTAGTAGAGTTTAGGGTCAAAATGTAAATTATCAAAATTAAATATTAAAAAATGTCAAATAAAATTATTTTAGGGTTTATAATATAATTAATATCAAGATAATAATTTTAGACCCCGTCGTTCATAATTTATTAACATATCATTGATATTAATCTTAGACCGCGACGACCAAAATATGTTTTATAACGTACATAATCACACGACTCTCAATTACAATTCGTACACACACGCTTAACATTTATTTAATACTTATTATCATGCATACTAAACCACACTATTAATCGTCCATGCTCTTTATATTTAACTCGACAACCACACACACAAGCTCCATTTATATTAATACCCATTCGTTCATTGACCCAAGCTTCTAATATCTCTACTCGTTGTGTGTGCATGCTTTATAACAGGTTTTTTTTTTTAAAAAGTTTCTACACTAGATAGAATTACATAGGACATATTCATACAAACGCCATGACTATGATATGCTTGACCCCATATGCATGCTAGCACCCATTTCATGATCACACTCACACAATTATTTTACTTATTATTTTCGAATCATGCATGCTACTCGTTTCTTTATTATCTTAGTTTCTATTCTGATTTTAGATCATGAATTTGAGATCAAACTGAGTGTCCAAGACCAGATTTGTGAGCGCATAATAACTGATTCAGAAGACAAAGCAGAAAACAACATCGACTCGACCCTCGCGACACAAAAACAAATCCGAGACACCCCTTTATAAACTCATGCGACACGACCACATTCGGAACTCACACCATGTAGCCTCACGTTAAAACTATTTAGACCACAACCATCTTTAAAAGCATCATTAGATTAACCCTACACCTGTTCGAAAGTAAATTAAATCACAAGACCTTAATTATACATAAAGCCATTGGACCCCTTTCTTCTTCTTTTTTTTTTTTTTTTTTGTGACAAAAGATAATAAATAGGTTCTTATATTTTTGTTCCATTCGATCCATGTCATCTTCCAAAATCCAGAAACTTGTGTACATGTAAGTCGATTCATGGTTAACACATTATAGGGTTGTATGTTAAGAAAATTCGTGATTTCATGTGAGATTAGATTTTTGTATACATGTTTCTTTTAAATAGCTGATACATATAGCACAAAACATGAATCATAAAAGTGTGATAGACATCAAATGAGGATAAAAGAGATCAAGGAAAAGGTGTGTTACCCTTTGATGCTCGACAGAATAGAAACAAGGACCAAGAGATTCCAAAATAAAATGAGAACCGAGCAACCACCAATCCCTACTCGAACCCGCTATACGCGATCAATCAAACACCTTTTTAAGCTTTCTTGAATTCGAACAGAGGAGAGGAACACCAGAGAAGGAATGCCACTATTATATTTTTAGGGTTAGGGTTTTATGTATTTCTTGAAGCGTACTTTATTTTGTGTGAGATAAAGTACACCGGTCTCCTCTTATTGTGTTTGTGGATTTCGGTAATGGGCCAAAAGGCCAAGGACTTCATGGGCTCAAATAGTTGGGTTCTTTTAGTGTTTTATTGATTGTGAAACAAAAGAGAAACGGCCCAAAATAATTATTCGTGTCGCGTAGAAGTAGTTCTCGAATTTTCTTTTAGGTTTCAGAATATTTTCGGATTCAAAATATGTTCAGAATTTCACTTGTGAAGTTTCGTTTAATTTATCTGGACATATGGTTTATTCGTTTAGTTACTTCCGGTTTTATAATTAATCGTATCCATAACTTAGGAAAATTTCAAATTAGACGTAAAATTAGGTATTTAAAATTTAGGGTTTTACATGCTATATGGAAGGGAATCTTGGATAACATGTCTATGGAAGAGCTTTGCAACTTTCATTCCAAAAGTTATGCTAGGCAGGCTATTTTGGATAATCATCTTAATTCCAGGACAAGGGAATTGGTGCAAACGGTGTTGAATGTGAGAGTGAAAATGGATGCTATCTTAGCCAAAGAAAAAGCTAGGGATCATGAATATGATAAATTGGAGGCTAAGTGCAAAGAAGTGTTGGAGAACTTTGAGAAGAATCCTTTCGTACAAGATATGCGAGCCAAGATTGACAGACTCGAGGGGCAATTGAAGGAATCCCAAGCAAGGTGTGATAGGTTGAAGGTTGAGGAGTCTAAGGTGTCCATTTATAAACCCCAAATTGAAATGCTCGAATCCAAATGTACAAGTCTGGAAGCCGAAAGGTCTAGGCTGATTGAGCAGGAGGCCAAGCTTCGCGAGGAAATCGATAGTCTGAAATTCCAGTGTCGAAGCTTGAAGAAAGACCGAGCTGAGGTAGTTTTAAAGGTTGTTCCTCATGTGGCAATGGAATTGCATCGTAGCGATGAGGTGGGGGAAGTTATTGGGAAACTAGTGAACACATCCATCTTTTATGGTACCTGTACCACTTTGGAAGAAATTGCCCTGACAAAGAAGCCTGTAGTTTTATCGGGGGTACCATACCATTGCTCTGATTCTGAGAAAGAATTTAATGAGGGTTGCGATGCATTTATGTCAACAGAGTACCCTTTCCTAGCCGAGGTAACCAAAGATCCGTTGGCTCCCATAGAAGAACTTTAGGCTAAGAAGCCGATGAAAGTCCACCCTCCGTCTTCAACAAAGAAATCTGTTTCTGTTCTGCCTTGAAAGGGTCGCTATGCATAATGCTCCAACGTGTTTAATGTTAATTTGTTTAAGACAATTTATCTTTGTTGCTGTATGGGCTTCGACCCATGCGTTAGAAAATTGTTTAAACTATTTTTGCTTTGACCATTGTTGGTCTTATCAATGTTAAGTGGGGATAATAATCCGCTATGAATGTCATGCTTTTCTTCTCGTACGCTTATTATAAACGTACATATACAACCTAAGGTTATAACCTTATTGTGTGTATTTTGAACCAAGATTTTCCGCAATCTTATAATTTGACTGCGACAGAGGGTCGCGACCCACTCCGTCTTTATCCTAAAGGTACGAAGGGCTTAGAATACCCTAAGACTATATAGGAAAAGTTAATGTGAATTACTTTGGATGTTATCTGTATACAAGACATGTGTCTTGCTTCATCCTTCGACATTGAAACTTGTAAAGTACTTGGCTGAGTAAATCATTGTTGTAAATAACGAAACAAGAGATTTTGAGGGAAATAATTTATATCATTAAGTGGGTAGGGAGGATTACATCATTCTAAAAAATGAACACTAAGACGCCTACCATTAATGCTTTTTTCCCAAATGAGAAGAATGCGTTACATGAAATTGAAAAACAAACTGATTGTTTTAAATGTAGTAAGTTTTATATGTAAAACTTACGAAGATTGGTACCATTCCAAGTCCTTTCCATGGCCTCCCCTTTAAGCGTGGCGAGCTTGTAAGCACCATTGCCGTAGGCTTCCAATATAACGTAAGGTCCTTCCCATGTTGGCCCTAGTTTTCCTTTGTATTCAGCCTTACTTACGCTATTTAAACGAATGACATATTCACCTGGCTTAAACGTGGAGGGTCGAACTCGGTTGTTATATTACTTTTCAAACTTCTGTTTATAGATAGCCTCCCTGATCGAAGCTATTTCTCTTCTTTCTTCCAGGAGGTCGAGGTTTTCACGAAGCCTTTCTTCATTTGTTTTTTCTTCAAAGTTCACAATACGTTCTGTTTCGATGCTGATTTCGGAGGGTATGACAGCTTCCGTTCCATAGACCAGGCTAAAAGGAGTTTCCCCATGGCTTGACTTGGGGTGTGTCCTATGTGCCCACAGAACTTGGGGTAACTCATCTACCCACCCATGATGACTTCGTCCGAGTCTCTTTTCGATACCATCGATGATGTCCCTGTTCGTGACTTCAACTTGTCCGTTGCCCTGAGGATGGTATACGGAAGTGAACGATTGCTTGATTTTTAGGCCTTCACAAAAATTTGGGAATACTCCTTAGGCAAATTGCTTCCCGTTTTCGGAGATGATAATGTGTAGAACACCAAATCGGCAGATTATGTGTTCCCATACGAACTTCTCCATATGCCTTCCTGTTACCGACGCTAAAGGTTTGGCCTCGACCCACTTGGTGAAGTAGTCTATGGCTACGACCAAGAACTTTACCCCTCCCGGAGATACTGGTAGGGGTTCGACTATATCGATTCCCCATTGACAAAAAGGCCATGCTGAGGTGACAGATGTCATGTCTTGCTTAGGCATTCTTGAAACTTTGGAGTGGATATGACAAGCTTCGCATTTTTGTATTATCTCTATTGCATCTCTATGCATAGATGGCCAATAATACCCTAGCTTCATTACTTTTGAAACAACTGATCGAGGGCCTGCATGCAACCAGCAAGATCCTTCGTGAAACTTATAGATGATGTTCGAAGCCTGTTTTTGTCCCACACAACGAAGCCATGGAGATAGGAAGGATCTCCTATAAAGGTTATCCCCAATGAGCCTATATTGGGGAGCTTTGATCCTCACCTTTCGAGCAAGCTTAGGATCCTCCGGCAGAATACCACTGATCAAATACTCCCTAATCGGAGTCATCCAATTGGTACCTTCCTCGAGTATGATTTCAGAAACTTCGCCTTGTTTAATTGACCTACCAGTCAATACTTCTACCAAAACTTCCTTCATTAAATGAGCAAATGCCATTGAAGCCAACTTGCTCAAGGCATCTGCTTTCTTGTTTTGATTTCTGCGAACATGTGCTATATCATATGTTTCGAAGCCTTGAAGGAGTTCTTTAGCTTTTTCCAAATATTGCTTGATGGTGGGTTGCCTTGCTTCGTAGGAGCCTTTAATTTGGTTGGCGACTAACTGCGAGTCTACAAAAACGGAAAGATTACGAACCTCCATGTCCTTTGCAAGTCGAAGACCGGCTAACAAAGCTTCATACTCGGCTTCATTGTTGGTAGCTTCGAACTCAAAACAAAATGCGTAAGTGTATTCCCTTCCTTCCGGACTAACTAGGATTAAACCTGCTCCTGAACCATCAGAACTTAATGCTCCATCTGTGTACAATTTCCACCCCTCCTTCGTCTCTTGGGGCTTCTCCTTAGGAATTTCTTTATCTTGGCTAGGTCCGGAGGGTGTTTCAGCGAGAAAGTCTGCAAGTATCTGACCTTTGATGGAGTTTCGACCCTTATATTCTATCTCATGTTCTCCTAATTCGATAGCCCATTTAGCTACCCTTCCGGATTTCTCAGGTTTTGACAGTATCTGCCTAATAGGCTTGTCTGTCAATACCGTGATGGGATGAGCTTAAAACTATCTTCGAAGGCGTCTTGCAGCATAAACCAAGGCTAGGATTAGCTTTTCCAACTCCGGATAGTTTAATTCAGCTCCTTGTAGGACCCTGCTAACGAAGTATATAGGGACTTGTTTCTTCTCCCTTTCGGCTAAGAGCACCTCACTGATGCTTTCGAATGATGCCGCAATGTACATGAACAACACTTCGCCTTTGTTTGGGGCCGTAAGTGTTGGTAAGATTTCCATAAATTCCTTTAGCTTTTCGAAGGTTGCTTCCACCTCACAACTCCATTGGAAAGTATTTTTATCTATACACCCCTTGAGTGTTTTGAAGAATGGTAAAGACCGATCTGCCCCTTTCGACAGGAACCTGCTAAGTGCCGCAAGCTTCCCATTGAGGCTTTGAACTTCTTTTAGTGATTTCGGAGCTTGAAGGTCAGTGATGGCTTTTACCTTTGAAGGGTTGGCTATAATCCCTTGTTTAGTGATCAGGTGCCCCAAGAATTGTCCTTCCTCCATGCCGAAGGAACACTTCTTAGGGTTAAGCTTCATATTGATTGCCCGTAATGGATCGAAGGTCTCTTGGATGTCGGAGAGGAGTTCCTCTTCGGTTCTGCTTTTTATTTCCATGTCATCAACGTAGGCCTCCAATTTCCTCCCGATTTGCTTGTGGAAAGCTTTATCTAATAATCGCTGGTAAGTTGCCCCTGCGTTCTTCAGACCGAAGGGCATTTTCTTGTAGCAATAGACACCTTTTCCTGTGTAGAAGGTTGTCTTTTCTTCATCTTCCTCCGCCATTTGTATTTGGTGATACCCTTTGTAGGCGTCCAGAAAGCATTTCAGACGGAACCCTGAGAGAGATTCGACCTTCCAATCGATTTCTGGTAGAGGGTAGCAGTCCTTCGGGCAAGCTTTATTGATGTCGGTGAAGTCAACGCACATACGCCACCCTCCGTCACTTTTCTTTACCATGACTGGGTTGGCAACCCAAGTTTGGTATTTCACTTCCCTGAGAATTCTTGCTCGCACAAGCTCATTTACCTCTTTGCAAGCAGCTGCATTTCTTTCTAGTACCAGGCTTCGTCGCTTCTGCTTAATTGGTTCGATGTGTTTGAACTCGTTAAGCTTATGTTCTGTGCCGAAGGGCTTGCCATCGATCATAAGAGTCCTGGGAACTCCTGACATGTCTGAATATGTCCATGCGAACACATCTTTGTTGGCTTTGAGTTGCTTCTCCTGGTCTGCTTTGAAGTTAGCAGGGAGTTGCTTTCCGACTACCACCGTTTCCTCTGGAGAGAGCTCATTTATCACAATACGTTCTTCGGCATCCGTACAACTAAGGATAGCCTTCGGAGGCTCCTCCGGACTTTCTCTAATCTTTTTGCCACTATCTCCCACTTGCCCTTGACTGTAACTAGAGAACACAGTTCCTATCCCATAAGGTGTATGGAACTTTACGGCTGCGTGTATAGTGGAAACTACGATACCCATCTTTAGCATGGCGGTCCTTCCTATCAGCAAGTTGTAAGGAGAGTTGGACCTTACAATAGCGAACATGAGGGTTTCTGTCCTTGCGAGCTTGCCTTCTCCAATTGTGATTTCCAACAGAACTTCTCCCAAAGGCCATGAATGCTCACCAGAAAATCCCACCAAAGGTATCTTTGAATCAACCCCCTGCGACCTGATCAAAGGCTTGAGCTTGAGAAAACAATGCTCATAAATGATTTCGCAGGAGCTTCCACAGTCCATATAGGCTCTATTCACTTCTCGGCTGAAAATGAGGACTTTGATGACTATTGGATCATTTGAAGGGACTTGGCCTGTGAGAGGAGGAAAAGTTACTTCCCCTATTGCATTACCCTCCTGTTCCGTTACCTTTCTTTTCAAGCTGGCTTCGCCATAATGAACCATGAGTATTGGGGCTTCGAGAGGAGTAGTATCTTTAGCCAATTGGGTGTCGGTCGTCTTTTCCTTTCCCTTCTTTATACCCTTCACCAAGTGTGCCAATTGCCCTGAATTCACAGCTTCTTCTATCTGTTTCTTTAACTCTCTACAACTGTTTGTATCATGACCATAATCTTCGTGAAAGTGACAATACTTGCTGGTATCCCTGCTTTTGCCCTTACTTGTCATACGAGGGGGTGCTTCGAAGGCCTTAGTAGCCCTCTCCGTGGCAAGTATTTCCTTTGGAGACTTGGTTAGACTGCTTAACAAACCTTGGTTGGGACCTTTGTTGTACGGAGAAAACCTGTCTCTGTTCTTGTTCTTGTTCTTTGACCCTTCCCACGAAGAATGCTTCGAAAACTTGTTGTTGCTGTCTCTGTCTATCGGAGCCCCATTAGTGGATACCTCTTTCGCTTCGATCCAATTATATGTCTTTTCCATTAACCCTTTGTAAGTTTTCAGAAGGTCAGTGGACAAGAATTCCACCAAACTTCGATTTCGAAGACCATGTACGAAACCTGAAATACGCTGATCTTCATGAAGACCCAAAATCTGCAAAGTATCATCGGTGTACCTAGTAACGAAGGCCCTTGTGCTTTCGTTATCCTTTTGTTTGATGTTGTGCACCGCTAAATGAGTCCTTGTGAACTTCTTTTGCTGACTGAAGTGTAACCGGAACTTAGCCTTAAGATCATCAAGATTGACGATGCTACCGGGCTTTTGCCCATTCCACCAAATACGAGCAGAATCCCGTAGGGTGTATGTAAACATATGACAGGCCACCGGCATAACTCATTTTTTCATTTTGATAGCCCCTTCGAACAAATGTAAGAAATTGTCTGGATCCCCCTTCCCATCATAAGTCCCAATGTGCGAAGGCATTTTCAACCCATCAGGCAATGAGTAATCTTCTATCCACCTAACGAAAGGTGTAGCTGAACCCATAGGGTCTGAGTATAGACAATTTTAAGGTGGTGCATACATGGGAACAGTATTATAGGGATTGTTGTTTGGGGGCATTCCCATAGGAGTTTGACTTGGGTAGGACTGATAAGGTGTATTCATGGCAAACGGATAACCGTTTCCCATGGCATACGGAGGGTACGCCATAGGATGCCCGAAGGGTATGCTCCCATAAGCTTGAGGGAGGCTTGGGTTAGTAGGTTGTCCATTTACTGGAGGATATAAATTTTGAGGGTAAGACTGAGTTTGGAACGAGGGGTACATACCATTGGGAGGAAGATTTCCTCCCATATTAATTGTACGCGGATTGCCTTCTACGCCTGATGCGTGAGAAGGCTGCAATGGAACCCCAGCTTAAGTCCTTCCAAGATGAGCTGCTAACAATGGAGGCAAAGTCACTCCCACTTCTTCCCTTTGTTGGCTCCTACCGTTAGAGGCTTCGGTAACCGCCCCTTCTCTCCTTCTCGGAGCCCTCTCGGGAACTCCTTCGAAACCAAAAGACCTTCTTCTTAGCCTTCGACTGACTGGAGACCCAATCCTTAAGGCTGATAGAGTTGCTCCTTGGGTAGGAGGCCTAGGTTCCATCTCCATTTCTTCATCATACTCATCACTTGAGTATTCCAACTTCCTTCGCATCTCAGCATTCCTGACTTACCTCTTACGAGCCCTTAGGAGGGATTCCAACACTTCGTGGTTGGCTTTGACAAAGGCTGGGCTAATAATGGGCTCCGAAATGGCTGATGTCGAAGCATGATGGTTGGGTGTTGTTTCTGGGTGAGAACGTGTTGTGAACGTGGAGGCGGTTATTGGGGGAAGGTTGTTAGAGTCGTTGATTGGTATTGGTGCTAAGGTAGAGAAAACCAGTGGGGGGAGAATCTTCTCTTCCTTGATCCATGCCGGATATATAGTGAAAGTAGTTGGTTGGTTATAAGCTTGGAAATAACGAGACCAATTGTAGCGGTCCCACGGATGATGCCACTGATTGAACAAATAATTGCACAACCAAGCCTTCGACGGTGATCAAAGGAATAATAGGGTGTTGAGATTGCGCCAAGCTCGTTCTTAACCTGAAATAAGAAATACGAAGACACTACGTTAAGTGATTGCGCAGGGGTTGGACCCTGCGAACCACCTCCGGCGTGCGAGTAAGTATGTGTGATGATAAGTAGGTCATAAATTGAGATAGTGAAGTTAACTTACATTGTTCATGCCCGACTAAGCTATTTATAGGGGAGAAATAGGCCTTAGTGGGCGGTTTGCACATGTTTCGGAGATCATGGGGGCGTCCCATGATTTATGGCAACCGCTAGGGCTTTGTAGCCCACGATCTCTGTTTTGGCGGGAAAGCCAAGGGAAGAGGAGACGTGGGTTTGAGCAGGTCAGGATTGTCCTTCGTGCTAGTTCCTTCGTAGGAGATACCCCGAAGGGCTTAAGGCTTCGATTGGCGGATTCCCACATGGTAACCAATTCGCAGGCGAATGGTTTGACGCCAATGAAACGTGTTGGGAGATTAACCTGGGCCTCTGATGGGAGGGCTTTCTACAGACTCGAAGGGGAGTCCTTTGACCCGTTCGGAGGGTACATTAGCAGTTCCCAAACAAAAGATTTAAAACTTGCCTTTGTGTCGCTTGTGAATTCGGCTCACCTTTGATTGATAAACAAACTCTAACTGAGGTTTCAGGAGGTTTTGCATTAAATTGACGAACCGAAAGGAGCAGGTTTTTAAGGGGCATTTATTGCCCACCTTTGCTCCTCCGCCACTCTGTGTGTTTTTCTTTTAGAGAGCTATCGTGCGCTTGTTGATTTAAAGTTTAAGTTCACTTGTGTTTTTCTTCGGTCTTGTTTTAATTGAATTGTTTAGTGCATGCGAACTCGTTCTTCTAGATCTATGAGTCCCTTTCGTGATCTCATCGCAATTCCGAAAAGACGTTCTCGAAAACGTGCTGCCCGAATAGTCGAACCCGAGATTCGTACTATTTCCACTGACAAAATGGCAGACAATCGAACAATGGCCGAAATGCTCCAAGCACCTACCGAGGGTTACGAAGATGCCATCGTTTTACCGCCTATCAATTCTGATCATTTCGAATTGAAGACGCATTTGATTCAACTCGTGTCTACAAATCAATTCCACGGTTTTGAACGAGAAGATCCGTATGCACACATCCGTTGGTTCAACAAGTTAACCTCGACCATCAATTACAAGGATGTGCCGCAAAAAGTTATCAAATTGATGCTATTTCCGTTTTCACTCGAAGGGGCAGCCCGGATTTGGCTGGAAAAAGAACCACCTCGATCCATTGAAACTTGGGAAGATCTCGTACAAAAATTTGTCAATTATTTCTTTCCTCCGTCAAAGACGACTAATCTAAAGAATGAAATTTTGGGATTTCGTCAAAGTTTCGATTAAAACTTCGGAGAGGCATGGGAACGATTCAAGGATCTCATAAGAAAATGCCCACATCATGATTTCACGGAGTTACAACAAATCAATACGTTTTATAATGGGTTGAATGGAAACGATCAAGATTCTCTTAACACAGCCGTCGGTGGCAATATCTTGAATCGTCGACCTAAAGATGTGCTTGAAATTTGTGAGAATAAGTTAAAAGTTCCTATTTCTCGAAACAAAGTGAATGTTCCTATCACTCCTGCTTCTTCATCCGGTTCGTCAGAGTTAGCCGCACCGTTAGCCGCTCTAACGGATGTAATTCGTTACATGATGAAGGAAGTGAAAGAAATTAAGAGTGAAATTCATGAACCGGAACCAATCAAATCCGTAAACAAAGTGTGTGAAACTTGTAGTGGCCCGTAAGCGTATTACGATTGTCAAGCAACCGATGCTTCTTTTTACCAAGCTCCCGTAGCAGCCGTAAACTACAATCAAAACCGACCGCAAACTGAAACTCATTACCGAGCACCAAATGCTATGGTACCACCTGGTTTTCCACCCGTGAAAAATCAAAACAATCAAAATCACTTTGTTCAAAATCAATGTCAAAATTTCAACACCTCTCAGAATTTCAATCAAAACCGTAACAATTTCAACCAACCTAATCAAGCTCCGAATCAACAAGTTTATCAACAACCTCCTCAAGCTCCTTTGACAAATGATTTCATGAAAATTACTGAGTCCAGCATACGTTCGATGCAAACTCAAATCAATAATATGAAAGATGAGTTGAGAAAGGAAATTGATACTACGATGTCTCGTCAAACAAATGAGTTGAAGAATATGATGGGCAGTTTCATGAATATGAACATGAACCAAGCTTCTTTATCTTCCGGAAGACTTCCGAGCATTACCATTCCTAATCCTAATGCTGAGTTGAAAGCTGTCACCACTCGAAGTGGTAAGACGCATAATGGACCCTCGACTCCTATGCCCCCTCCACCGAGGGAAGTGAATTGAGATACCGAGGTGACAACGAACAAGGTGCATTTCTCAAGCCCACGAAGTACCGCACACGTCCAACCTCCAGATGTCCAAACTCTAGTTTCGAAACCCGATGTTCCGAAGACCAATCCTAAGCCTTCGATTCCTTATCCTTCGAGGCTTAACGATCAGAAGCTTCGAGACAAAACGAATCAACAAATGGAGAAATTCTTTAAAATCTTCAATGAATTGCACTTTGACATAAGCTTCGCAGATGCTCTCATCCTTATGCCCAAATTTGCATCTACTCTCAAAAGTTTACTAAGCAACAAGGATAAGTTGTCTGAGATGGCAAAGACCCCACTTAACGAGCAGTGCTCGGAGGTTCTCCTCAAGAAGCTTCCCGAAAAGCTCGGAGACCCCGGCAAGTTTTTAATCCCATGAGATTTCTTGGGGATGGTTCAGTGCTCAGCCTTGGCCGATCTTGGCGCAAGCATTAACCTTATGCCACTCTCGGTATGGAAGAACTTATCTCTTCCGGAGCTTACATCTACTTTCATGACACTCGAGCTAGCGGACCGTACTAAAACTAGTCCACTTGGAATAGCTGAGGATGTCATTGTGAAAGTGGGAAAGTTCCACTTTCCCACTGAGTTCGTTGTGGTAGACTTTGATGCCGATCCTCGAGTTTCACTCATACTGGGGAGAGCTTTCTTAAGAACGAGTCATGCTATCATCGATGTATACGCCGAAGAATTAACTATACGAGTTGATAATGAAGAAGTCACGTTTAACATTAATCAGAACTCTAAGTCTCTAACCACCAAATGCAACGTTCCTACGGTTAATAAAAAATCTGATTCCGTAATTGCTTCCAAAAGAAGTGATTCAATACTTTCAAGATTCACGTTTAAGAGTACTTCAAAAAAACCTGCTGAGCTCAAAACAAGGGAAATTACCCCTAGTTCAAGCAAATGGTTTGAGAGTTGTGCTGCGGAAGTTAAGAGTATTTTTTATTATGATGAACAAGAATCGGAGATCACAACGGAAGTGGTGAAAATTGCTAGCTCTAAGAGCACACCACTTGTCCCACCTCTGGAATCAATTTATCGTATTGAGATTGTTGATTCTGTGGATGAAACTAAAAATCCCACACCTTATTCTGCACCAATCATTTCCGACTCTTCCCATCCTTTTCCTCTGATTGAGGGAAGTTATATCTCTATGGAAGAGTTCGAGGTTTACTTATTTGATGCTCCAATTTCGCCAAAAATTGTTGAGCCCGATGGTGATCCGGGGGGAGATGCTCTGTTATTAGAAAAGATGATATTTGATGAACCGTTATTTTCCCTCCCCCCGAAGGATGTTGTTGTTAAAGATAAGCCGTCAGATCCCCCGGAGCTCGAGCTCGAGGATTCTTTTCCCGAATATGAGAGTTTTATCTTTGATACGGCCGAAGAGAGTAGTGGCAATCCCACTTCTCATTCTGATTTTTCTCTCCCGGCTTATGAAGCCTTTTCCTTTGATATCGATCATTCGGAAGAAGCAGGAAGTGGCAGTACCACTTCTCATTCTCATATCTCTCTTCCCGAGTATGATGCATTTCATTTTGATATGAATGATCTTTATCACGAGGAGTTCTCCAGTGAACTCTCTCATATTATATCTCCTCCGGAATATGATCATTTCTATTTTGATCCTGAGGATGATTCTAGTGTGGGGGGAGGTGTACGTAAGAATAAGAATGTGCTTGTTGATAAAATCACCCCAACCCTTCCTCCCGAGACTTTTGAACAATCTGCTTTTGAGGATGAAGAATTTATCTTAATTCTTATTAAAATCTTTCTTCCATTCCTCACATATGGTGTGATTTCTCTTTCCCTTTTCTCCTACGGGAATGAGGACACTATCTTTGACCTCGGTATCATCCCTTATAGTTTCTACTATTAAAATATCGTGGGTATCTCGTCGGTGTGGAACTTTCTTATGTTCAAATGTTTATCCAAACACATTGAACGAAAGTCCGATGGAGATTGTTTCTTCCACTTGCTTCCCCATGAACCAATGAATTCGGGGTCGAGTCAAGCTAGTGACTCGGTTAACAAAAACATTAGCATTGAATGGGTAAACGCCCATGTTTCTGACTTCTTTCTATTTTCTAACACTAAGTGTGGGGGGATCCCACTGTGCTTTGCTTTTGTGTTGTTTGCTCTAATTTTCAGGTTTCCCTTGGATTGTGATGATTGACGCGCCTGTTTTCAATCCAGCCGCCCAATATCCGATCTTTTTGCTAACGATTATCTAGGGATATCTTTTTAATCTTGTTTGTGAAAATAGAGAATTCTTTCACACACTTGGCTATTAGTATTACCTTTTTACGTTCTAAGTGTCGGCATAATAACCGGTACTTTGAATATTGAGGGCAATATTCAATTCTAAGTGTGTGGGGGAATTCTCACGAATTTTGTCACATATGTACCTGCTAGTGCCCTAGTACCCCCATTTCGCCCCAAATTTCAAAAAAAAAATTCGTTTTTAGATAAGAAATTGCAATAAAAAAGAAGTGTTTAGTCTTGATTAGGTTAGAACAAATGGGAATCCCGACTCTGCTGGAGTGTTGATCTGGCTGCTTCCTTAACGATTAGACTAAGGTTTTACGATTTGTGCAAATGAAAATGCTAAGCATAGAATAGTTGGTTTTCTTTAGAGCTTATATAATTAATCTATGGCTTTTCCTCCCAGGAGATAACTAATCTGACTTAATAAGTGCTTATTTTCTAACATTTGAACACACAAAATCATTTTTCTATACGATTTTGAAAAATACTAGTTGAAAGCTTTATTTAAACTTCGGAACAAGCATATGTCATAATAATGTAAAAGTTAAGTAATAAATGTATGTGCTAAAAAGCTACGGTTAAAGATCGGCCCTTGGATCCTTATTTCCGGAAGGCAATTAGTTCTTGGCTACCCTCTTACACCGGCCCTTGGATCTCTAATTCAGGAATGTGTGAGGTCTTGGTCTAACACCCTTGGATCCTCATTTCATGAATGTTAAGAGTCTTGGAATTCTGCGTTGTAACGGCCCTTGGATCCTTTATTCCGGAAGGTATAAGGTCTTGGTTACCGTGAAACTCCGTTAGTTTATTTTGCACAGGTAAGAATAAAAAAAAAGAAAAAATGAAAAGAAAAGAAAATGGAATGATATTGCAAAATGCAATAAGTTTTGAAACTTGCTTGTTGTAAATTTTAAATCTTTCTTTTAACTAGTATTAGTTGAAATTTTATAAAAACGTCGATTTTTGTGATCAAAATTTTGAAATCAAGCACATTCACCTAAACTTGAATAAATTGTGGGAGTGAAAAGTTAAGTTTCGGATTACATAGATTATTGTTATTAGTAGTGTTAGCATTTTACAAAAACATTTGCACATTGAGTTTAAGCTTAGTTGGGAGTGAAAAAAAGAGGATGACGATTTCAATTCCCTGGAGACACCCATTTTGTGTGAATCCCGTTCCGTGATACCATTTTGGAAAATCAAGCATGTATCTATTTTTGTTATAGTTTAAATTTCTTGCATTGTATAAAAAATCAAAACAGGGTATGCTTGATATTCTTTTGATCCTTTCATTACTTTATATGATAGGATTGCTCGGGACTAGCAATAGTTTAGTGTGGGGGATTGAAGAGTGTGTAAATACTCATCATTTTACACCCATAAAAGACACAAAAATGACCAAAAACACCCAAAATATATTGCAGATATCCTTGGTTTGTGTTTTATGTGTTTCAGGTACCAAAGGATTGAAAACGGAACGAAAACGAGCATTTTTGGATCGACTCGACAACAATTATGCATTTGATCAAGTGAAGACAAAAGTCAAGTCAAAAGTCAAAGTCAACCCCCAAAAACAGCAAAATGACACAAATGGTCCTTGGAAATAATGTTTATTTTTGGCAGCCTTGGTCCTTGGATTTTCAGATTTTACAACAATGGTCCCTCAAAGTTAAATCCAATTCCGAATCTAACCCTTTAATCCAAATAATAAACCTAGCTAACCCATCTAAACCCAAAACCAAATCCGGCCCAAATTTTTATTAATTAACCCAACCCAAAACGCTACAACCCGACCCACTTTCCCTTAGCTAATACCAGTTTGACCTGGTCAAACCTTTCTTCCAAAACTGGTACTCGCCCAAAACCATACCACCATGACCACCCTTATCCCTGACAAACCCATCCACTCCAAGCTTCTTCAGCACTTCACCTAACAATCCAAGAAGCATTTAATGCTTCGTTCCCATCAAATTAACAGAACCAAGTGGTTTTTCCCACTATTACCATTTTGGCGCCAAAATGAGTTTAGAAGGCTGAGATGATTTCAAGGCTATCCAAGGGTCAAGAATGGGTCAGAGAAGAAGATAAGAGATATCCCACCTCAGTTGTAGTATAAATAGAACCCTTTTGTAGCCTTATATGGCAACTAGTTTTATCTTTAAATCGTATTTGTATTTGTTATGTTTTATCAGTAGAAATTTAAGTTTTAATCAATTTTAATTCAAGTTTATTTTTCCTTAATTATTTCACATTGTACTAATTTTCCAAGTTAATGAAATTCCAAGTTTTCAAGTTTCCTGTTAAATTCGAATTAAGTTGAGTATTTATTGAAAAAGCTTCTTTTCGGTTTCTGAAAGCTCACATAAGCTCACTATAGCTTTTGATATGCTTATGATAGTTTAAATCAGTTTAAACCTTAGAATTCTAAAAAAGTCAAGAAAAGTCAAAATAAGCTATAAACAAGCAGCCTTGATCAAATAAGCTGGAGCATGGTAAATTATGGATGGCCATGGTTTAGAGCTTCTTGGGAAGCAATAGGTTGATGTGGTGACTGGTTATCAGCCCTTGTTTTGAGAAAAAGGAATTTGTAAGCAATTTCCAATTTTCATGTTCTACTGTTCAACTACTTATTTTTGTGCTTATCTGTGTTTTTCTTTGCTTAATTGTTCTCTAGGTGGTTACTTGAGTAAGCTTGTTAGGTCTTTATAGCTCATTTCTGTTTTAACTTAAAACCTTAATAAAAGCTAAAAATAGCATATATAGGACTAAGCTTAATTTGTGCTTATTTTCTGCTAAAAACTTGTTCAATAGGTATAAATGAAGTTAGTTAATCATTTTTCTTTGAAAATCTAGGCTTAAATAGGGCTCAACTAGTTTTAAAATCAAAACAGTCCACCATAAGGACTGTTTGGGTTAAAACCCAAAATGGGTCAATATGGGTGATCACTGTTCATTTGCACTTTTCTTAATTTTGATCATGATTAACTTAGCTTGTTTGAGTTATTAGTATGAACTTTTAGGCTGTTTTGAAGGTTTGAGAAGATTTGAGTAGAATAGTGCAAGTTTAGTAGTTAAAACTGCTCAAATAAGCTCCTCACTAGCCTGAGCTTATTTGGTCTTATTTTTGGCATTTTTAAGTACAAACCAGTGGTTGAAGTGTATGTTCCAAAGTTGGTACTATTTCATTGTCTTTTGAATTGGTTTGACCCATTTTGCAAGTCTGCACAAATAGAATCCATAAGTGCAGACTGCATCAGATTTTTAGGCCACCATTAAGTTCTTATTTGTCATATTTAATATCTGAATTTTAGTAATTAGGTTGGTTGCAAGTTGTTCTTGGCTTATTCCATAATCCAGACCCTTTCTTGGCTTATTTGAGCTTAAATCTAAGCCTATAAGTTGACTGATCAACTCAGCTTAACCCTGAGCCATCAGAGTTTAAGTGAGTTGACTGAGCCAACTTCTCAGCTTATTAACAAGCCTTAAATAAGCCCCATTTTGCCTGAAAATTGGTTTCTGAGATCCTTGATAGGTGAACTTCTAGTGTTATCAGCTTTCGTGATATTTAGTTGTTATATAAGTGCTTAAATATAAGCTCAAACTTACCTAGGTGGACTGCATAATGCCCTGTGCATAGCAGCCCCTGATTGTTTATTGAGCTTTGATCAGTGCTTATTTGCTCCATTTGTGGCTTATTCAGTGTTCCTATTAGCTTGTTGTTAGTTCTAGCTTATATCAACTTTGCCTTAGCTTATTAATAGCTTATCAGTCCTTTTCTTAAAAAGATTGGATTATACCTTTGTTGCCCACTGATCAGCCATCCTTGGCTTATTTCTGGGCTTATTTGTGGTTTTTAAAATAAGTTATAGTTATATAAATTGCTTATCTTCCTGTGCTTATTGATTTTCAATTAGAAAATCTCAAAAATAAAAATAAAAAGCAAAAAGAGAACCAAGGGATTCGAACCCTGGTCTCTGGACTCACACACAATACACCTTACCATTGTTCCCTTGGGACTTCTCTGGTTAAGGCTTGCACAATCAAATACTTTTTTCCAATTATGCTTATTTCAACTGTAAGCTTATTACCAGCTTATCTGGATAAGCTATCACATCAAGCTTATTTTTCATGTAATCAGTACATCAATTAGGACTTTTCAAGAATTTTTCATAATTTTCCATTTCCATTTAGTATTTTTAGTTTATTTTTCTTTTAAATTTAGTTTTTAATTCATAATAAAAAATATAAAAATCAGAAAAAAATACAAATCTTTTTCCCAAAATTTTCTTTTTTCATATAGATCCTAGGAAAAATAGATTTGCACTTGTAGGATTAGAATTCTAAATATCTTAGTTGTAAGCCCGTTTTTATAATTCCCGAATCATGTTTTTAATATAAATTGCTTTAATCTTAATTTTCCTTTGATAATTTGTTTCTCATTTATTAATTAGAATAAAAAAAATACAAAATTCCAAATTCCAATCATCAATCACATTAATTCCAAGCCTTACACGATATCCTCGATTCCAACCTCGCTGGGACACGACCTGGGTAACACTTGCCCCGTATCACACATATCACAAGCGTGAGTTTTTGCAAGTTAACCTTTTTCCTAAAGGGTTGGTTTGTCTATTCCCGCGTATCACGTGTATCCGTCTAATATTATATATATACTTTAGCACAGATCATGTACTTACAGGGTCAGAGTATTCCATTCCAAACTTTTTCAATATTTCCATCGTGTATTTGTTTTGATGAATAAAGATACCATGAGGAGTTTGGTTTATTTGTAGACCCAGAAAGAATTTTAACTCGCCCATCATGCTCATCTCAAATTTCTTTCGCATGATATTTTCAAAGTTTTTGCAATATTTAGGATTCGTAGATCCAAAAATGATATCATCGACATAAATTTGGACTAGCATGATGTCGTCACCTTTTCTTCTTATGAACAAAGTTGGATCGATTGAACCATTGACGAACTTGTGTTTGAGCATATATTCTGAAAACACTTTGTACCATGCTAGTGGAGCTTGCTTGAGTCGGTACACGGCTTTGTCAAGGACATACACATCATCCGGATGGTCGGGATCGACGAAGCCTTCTGGTTGACTCACGTATATCTTTTCCTCTAACTCCCCATACAAAAAGGTCATTTTCACGTCCATTTGGTATACGGTGAAAGATTTATGAGCTGCATAAACCAAAAATAAGCGTATTGCTTCAATCCTTGCTACTGGTGCAAATGATTCATCAAAGTCAATTCCTTTTGCTTGGTTGTAACCTTTTGCAACTAAGTGAGCTTTGTTGCAGATTACTTCCCCTTCTTCATCTAACTTGTTCTTCAGAATTCATTTCAATGCAAATATTAATTTTCCTAGAGTTCTTGGAACTCTTCTCCATACGCCATGGTGTTTGAATTGGTTTATTTCTTCATGCATTGCGATAATCTGTTGGGTCCATTGCTACCCAAACACACCCTAGTCTAGGATTTGAATAGAAAATTTCCTACGTGTTGTAAATCCGTAAACACAATCAAGTCACTAAGTGAATAGTCTCTCAGTGAGTCATCTTCAGGATGCTCAGGACAAGTCTAAAAGAAGAAATACTTTCCATTTAGTGAGGTGGAACTTAGTGAATGATACCTGAGCCAAAGAAGAAGATGATGGAATCAGCGAGTGATGACAATAACTCCCTGATTCCCAAATGTCCTCCTCCTCTATGAAGACCAAGAACTAAAGATCGAAGACTTTAGACTAAAGATTTAGGCGGGGCTTATCACTAATATGTTTGAGCGGGATAAAGTAAACTTTAGTGATGAGTTAAATCAAGTACGAGTTCGTGGTAAAGGTAGTGAACAGTTGCCTGCACTATTCGCAAAAGCAAAGAAATAGCGTTTCCCAATATTAATGCATTCAATAGAAGATGTGCCTCTTTGTACCTCATCCATTAGAATCATGACACGCACCTACCTAACTGTTGGGAATTATTGTAGACCAGACTTAAGTCTGCTGATGTATTCGTTAAGTCTGTTAGCTTAGTTAAGTCTGCCAGTACAAAGTTAAGTCTGGCAAACATAGTTAAGTCAGGTAGGTATTATTAGTTAAGTCTGTTTATGTTTAACAGAATAGTTTATTATCTATATATAAGGAAAGGATATATATGTATTAGATATCTTATTAGAAGATATGTTTATCCTTTCAAACGTTTTGTAACATTAGGGTTTCCTTAGAGTATAAAAGGAACCCTACTGCGTTATGTTTAGTGTGACATTGTGACAATTGAAAAGTTTAATATTAATACGAAGTTAGTAATCTTAGTTATGTTCTTCATACTTGTTGGTTGTTAAGATTCCGCATTAACAATCAATATACTGTTAAGAGTTTCTCATATAGATTAATTTGGATTTATTCAAGTTATCTATTGTCTAACACAGGCTACTTAGATCCATAATCGTGGACCTACAAGTGGTATCAGAGCCTATAGAGGGACTTTGAGTAAGAAGAAACACAAACCACAAACACTCATCACTCAAAAATCCCGCATAATGTCTCAACAGGCCAATGATGAGTACTCAACTCATCTTAGTGATGAAGACATTTCAATTCATGATGATGATACATCAAAAACCAGTAGACCTAAACAACAACAACAACAAAAAATTCCTGCAACAACCACTATCTCAAACATCAAACTCCCAATTCTGAAAAAGGTGGAGTATGATATCCGGGCCATGGAGATGGAGCATCACCTTGAGTACATTGATAATGATGTATGGAAGGTGATTCAGAATGGTAACTCAAAGAAGAGGATCTCTGTTGGTAAGGATGGTGTTGTTAGAGTGCTTCCACTAGTCTCTGCTGCAGAGAATCATGTTGTGGAGAAGGAGAGGAAGGCAAGAACCATATTACTGATGGCCCTTGCCAAGGAACATTTAAGAACATTTCATAGAATGGATGATGCTAAGGAGATTTGGGAAGCAATCAAAATTAGGTTTGGAGGAAATGCTAATTCAAAGAAGATGCAGAAAGCTGTTCTCAAACAACAGTTTGAAGCATTCACTGTGACCAGTTCTGAAGGATTGGAGAAAGGGTATGACAGATTCCAACATCTTCTCTCACAGTTGGAAGCTCATGGTGCTGGTGTATCTACTGAAGATGCAAATCATAAGTTTCTCAGATCTTTGCCAAAAGAATGGTTACATCTGGCAATGAGCATGAGAATGAAAGAAGATGTTGACACTTTGTCAATTGATGATTTGTACAATAATCTTTGAGTCTTTGAACATGAAATCAAAGGTGTTTCAAAGGCATCCTCAAGTGCTGCTAATGTTGCTTTTGTCTCCCAAAGCAAGAGCAGTACTAGCAAAGTTAATTCTGGTAGCTATGATACTTCTTAAAGCAATATGAAAGAAAGAGAAGTTCGTGCTGGTTTTGCTGTTGAAGTCATCTATTCACGGTTTGCAAAGAGATCAGAAGACAAGGACCTCATTAATGAGGACCTTGAACAGATAAATGATGTAGACATTGAAGAAATAGATATAAAGTGGCAGATAGCAATGATTGCTCTTAGAGTGAAGAAGTTCTACAAGAAAACTGGAAGAAATATTAGATTTGATGGAAAGACACCAGTTGGTATTAATAAGAAGAAGGTTGAATGCTATAGGTTTCACAACACTGGTCACTTTTCTAGGGAGTGCACAGCAAAGGTGACTATTGATGGGAAGAAGAAGAAAGATTCAGACTCTCAAAAAGAAGACAAGCAGGAGAAGAGTCAAATGGGTATGCTGACTTTGGAAGCTGGTGCTGTTAATTGGGGAGAACACACAGATGATGAAACAGAACCAAATCATGCATTCATGGCTATTGGCTCCAATACTGAGGTATCCTTGTGTTCTAAAACATGCATAAAATCATATAATAATCTTAAAACATTGTGTGATGAGAAAATGCAACAGATAGGTGATCAGGAAGTTAAAATACCTGCTTACACAAATGCTGTTAAGACCTTGGAAGCTCAAATTGTCACTTATCAAAAACAGCAAATAACCTTAAATGAAAAGCTTACATTTCAAGCCAATGAAATCTATGAAAAAGATGAAAAGCTTAAAAAATATAGGAGAATTGGAATGAAAGCTGTAAAAGATAAGGAAGAATTGCAGAAAACAATAGACACATGGAAAAATTCTGCTAAAAATCTGGATAGATTAATAGATTCTGGTCTGAGCTCAACTTGTAAAATTGGTCTAGGATATGAAATAAAATCAGATAGTGAGATTTTAAGTTATGAGGAAGAAATGGAAAGAACTGTGTTCACTAGTACAGATGATGACTTTGCTGGTAAACCTATATGCAATAGATCCTCAAAAACTGACAACTTCAAAGGAGTTCCACCTCCATTAAATGGAGATTACACTCCTCTACCAGAGCAAGAGTTTGATGAGTCTTTGTTTGTTTATGGTAAGAAGGGACCTAAAAAGCCTGAAACAAGCAACTCATATGACAAATCCAGTAAGTATTCTACCTGTCAATCTGATGACAGTGGAGGGTCCATTGGAAATGTCTCTGAGCATTCTGATTCAGAACCAGAAAATGTACCAAAAGAGGTGTCTAAGTCTAAACCTGTTAAGATTAGTAAACCAGTTGTATCTGCACCAAAACCTATAACAATTGAACCTAGTTATGTCTCACACATAAAAACTCCTAGGCAACATATTACAAGTCAAGAGTCACCCAAGGTTGATAGAATGAAAAGAGAACTAGGGAAAGGTTACTCTTTTACTCAAAAAAGATGTTTTGTTTGTGGTAGCCTTAGTCATTTAATCAAAGATTGTGATTTTCATGAAAAGAGAATGATTAGAGAAGCTGAGCTTAAGAAACAAAGGAGTGTTAATACTGGTAATGTGATGGACAAACTAGTTTGGAACAATGTAAACAGAATTAATCATGCAAATCAATTTGTTCCTAGATCAGTACAAATCAATGCTGGTAGATCACATGTTAATTTTGTTAGGACAAATGTTAATACTGGTAGGCAAAATATTAATTCTGTTTGGCAAAAAGTTAATTCTGGTAAGCCCAAAATTAATTCTGGGTATGTTGATACATTTAGACCCAAATAACCAGTTGCATATAGACCACAGGTGAACAAATTTAATCAAACAAATAATTTTGCTAAATCACACTCACCTTTGAGGAGACCCATTATTTAAAATACAACAAAAATGTTAAACACTTATGCTGTAAAGGGACATGGGGGGGGGTCTGTTGTTAAGGCCACAGCATGTTGGTCTTGGGATCCATTTCATAAAGAACTTAATTATAAATCCCAAAGCAACAGTGGATCATGTTCATATAGGACATACAATACGTTGATCCACAAGGCAGACCCAAGCCTGCTCAGGCCTGGGTCCTTAAGAGAAACTAATTTCTCTTCTTTATGTGCAGGATCATCCACTCAAGAACACGGGAGATAGAGGCATATTTGATAGTGGATGCTCAGGGCACTTGTCTGGTAACAAGGATCACCTAAAAGATTTTGAAGAATTCAAAGGAGGTTCTGTTACTTTTGGAGGTAGCAAAGGCTACATTACAGGTAAAGGTAGAATAGTAGTTGGCAATTTAGAATTTGATAATGTGTCTTTTGTGAAAGAACTTGGGCAATTTAATTTTTTCTCAATATCACAAATTTGTGATAAGCAGCACAAGGTTCTTTTTACTGAAACTGAATGTTTTGTGTTGACTTCTGACTTTAAGATGCCTGATGAAAGTCAGATACTCCTAAAAGTCCCTAGACAACACATTATGTACAGCTTTGATATGAAGACACCTGAACCTGCAACAGGTTTTCCCTGTTTGATTGCAAAAGCTACTATTGATGAATCTAAATTATCGCATAGAAGGCTTGGTCATATAAACTTTAAGAATCTAAACAAACTTGTGAAGAATAATCTTGTTAGAGGATTACCTTCCAAGGTTTTCAAGAATGACCATACATGTGTTGCATGTCATAAGGGTAAACAACATAGGGCTTCATGTAAGGCTAAATTAGAAAGGCTCATCACTAAGCCTTTACACACCTTGCATATGGATCTTTTTGGCCCTACTTCTGTGCAAAGCATAAATCACGCTAGTTATTGCCTTGTCATTACTGATGATTGCACTAGGTTTTGTTGGGTATTCTTTATGACTAAAAAGGATGAAACCACTGGCTTACTTCAAACTTTCATTAGGCAGATAGAAAACCAGCTTAATCATTAGGTTAAGATTATTAGATCAGATAATGGCACTGAGTTTAAGAATAGAAGCATGCTTGAATTTTGTGGTAACAAGGGAATAAAACAAGAGTATAGTAATGCTAGAACTCCACAACAAAATGGAGTTGCTGAAAGAATGAACAGGACCCTCATTGAGGCAGCTAGGACTATGCTAGCAGACTCACTCTTACCAACCACTTTTTGGGCCGAAGCAGTCAATACTACTTGCTACATATTTAATAGGGTGAGAGTGACTAAACCTCAGAACAAAACTCCTTATGAGCTTTTATTTGGCCATAAACCAGTTATTAGTTACATAAGACCTTTTGGGTGCCATGTTACCATTCTAGATACTCTTAGTGTGCTTGGCAAGTTTGAAGGAAAATCTGATGAGGGGTTCTTAGTAGGATATTCACTAAGTAGTAAAGCCTTTAGAGTATACAACTTAGTGACAAAAAGGGTAGAAGAGAATCTCCATGTTGACTTTCTTGAGGAGAAACCTAATGTGAAAGGAATAGGTTATAGATGGATGTTTGATATTGATTATCTGACTGATTCTATGAATTATATTCCTGTTTCTGTGGAGAATCAAGCTAACCCTCATACAGGTTCCAAAGATGTAACTAACAATGCAGGTACTCAAGTTGCTTCTGATGCAAATGCTCTGAGCAAGAAGAGGAGAATGAGGAACTCATTATTGTTTCCACAACATAAGTCAAGCTTGATGCAGCTTATGGTGGCACAAAGAAATTTTCTACAACTTCAAAGAAGAAGGAGACTGTTACCAAGCCTCCAGCACAAGGGAAAGAGTCTTCTCCTACACAAGTCTCAGAAGATATTCTATCTTTCAGAGATGAATTGAATGCACTGGTTGAAAAGCATCTTGGAAAGAAGGCTAACTGTACTTCCTCAATTAAGTCTGGTGGTGACTTAGTTAATTCTTTTGAGCCTGATCCTACTCCAATTGATGTTTTTGATGATTCTGAGATGCCAGAAGCATGAATTCTTTGACAAGCCAAGTGAAGGGATCTTTGATGAAGCTTCTTATGATGATGAAGGAGTGATTACTGATTTCAATAACTTACCCACAGAAGGGGATGTAAGTCAAGCTCCTACACTTAGGATTCACAATATTCATCCATAAAGTCAAATTCTTGGTGATCCTAAGTCAGCAGTTCAAACTAGAAGCAAAGTGCAGAAACAGTCAGAAGCTCATGCACTTTTTAGTTTTGTTAAGAAGCAGCAAAGGAACAATCACAAAGATCACCAACACTGTCTGTTTGCATGTTTCCATTCTCACAAGGAACCTACCAAGGTTTCAGAAGCATTAGAAGATGAAAGTTGGGTGTAAGCAATGCAAGAAGAGCTGTTGCAGTTCAAGTTGCAAAAGGTATGGGTTCTTGTAGATCTACCATATGGAGAAAAAGTAATTGGCACAAAATGGGTCTTTAGAAATAAGAAGGATGAAAGAGGAGTAGTGGTCAGAAATAAGGCAAGATTGGTGGCCCAAGGATACAGACAAGAGGAAGGGATAAACTATGATGAAGTTTTTGCACCTGTAGCTAGAATTGAAGTTATCAGGTTATTTTTGGCCTTCGTATCCTACATGGGATTCATAGTTTATCAAATGGATGTCAAGAGTGCTTTTCTGTATGGCACTATAGTAGAAGAAGTGTATGTTCACAAAACTCCTGTTTTTGTTGATCATGTTCATCCCAAGAAGGTTTACAAAGTAATCAAAGCTTTATATGGATTACATCATGCTCCCAGAGCTTGGTATGCTACACTCTCAAAATTTCTTGAGGAACATGTATACTAGAGGGGTGTCATTGACAAGACCTTGTTCATTAAAAGGAACAAGAAGGATATCATTCTAGTGCAAGTGTATGTAGATGATATCATCTTTGGATCCACAAAAAGGTCTTAGTGTGAAGAATCTGAGGCATTGATGAAAGGCAGATTCAAGATGAATTTAATGGGTGAGCTCACATTCTTTCTTGGCCTTCAAGTGAAACAAAAAGAAGATGGACTTTTCATTTCTCAAGACAAGTATGTTGTTGAGATGCTGAAGAAGTTTGATCTTGCAAGTATGAAGACATCTGTCACTCCGATGGAGAACAAGGTGCCATTAACAAAAGATGAGGATGTTGATGATGTGGATGTGCACCTATACAGATCTATGATAGGTTCTCTTATGTATCTAACTGCCTCTAGGCCTGATATTATGTATGCAGTTTGTGCTTGTTCTCATTTTCAAGTTACTCCCAAGACTTCACATTTTCATGCTGTGACGAGAATCTTTAGATATCTAAAGGGAAAACCTAATTTGGGTCTTTGGTATCCTAGAGAGTCATCAATCGACCTGGAAGCCTATTCAGATAGTGACTAAGCTGGAGAAAGTCTTGATAGGAAATCCACAAATAGAGGTTGTCAATTTCTTGGCAGAAGATAAATTTCGTGGCAATGCAAGAAGCAAACCATTGTGGCTACATCTACAACTTAAGCTGAGTATGTAGCTGCTGCAAATTGCTGTGGACAAGTCTTGTGGATTCAAAATCAGATGCTGGATTATGGATTGAATTTCATGAATACTATTCTCCCTCCGTCCCATATTAAGTGTCCACAATGGAATCTTGGGATGTCCCAAATTAAGTGTCCATATTGTATTCCAACCAATGAGAAGAGACTTTAGTGGGTAATAATAATATTTGATTGGTGGAGAGTGTAGTTAGTGGAATTTTCTAAAACTTTGTGCATTTGAAAAGTGGACACTTAATATGGGACGGAGGGAGTAATTCACATTGATAATGAAAGTGCTATCTGTATAGTAAAGAACCCAGTGTATCACTCTAAGACCAAACACATAGAAATAAGCCATCACTTTATAAGAGATTGCTTTGAAAAGAAATTGATTAGGGTGAAAAGATACACACAGACTTTAATGTAGCTGATCTATTGACCAAAGCTTTTGATGGACCTTGGTTCAATTTCTAAGTGGTTAATATTGGAATGGTAAACCCATAGCTACATTTAAGGGGAGGATAAATGTATAGTTTGTATAATAATACAAGTATTAAATAGATTTAATTCTGGTAGAAGTTAAATCTGGTAGCTTTAGAATTAATTCTGGCAATGAATAGTTCTTAATTCTAGTTGCACCAACATATGGTTGTATATTTTCTTGGTTTTAGACTAATTTTTCCTGGAAAAGAATGGATTGATGGTGATTGGAAGCTTTGCTAATGAGTTTTGTTTGTGTTTGTCTGGTGTTTTTGTTAAGTCTAGTGAGTCTCCATTAATACTGGTTGACCAATGTTAAGTCTGGTAAGGTTAAAACGTAATTAATTGTTTTTACCGTTAGGTCTGGTCATACGCTTAATGATTTTTCATGTTTAAATTGTACCGTTACCATTTTTCGGGAAAAAGGGGTACATATGGATAATATTTGATTCATGTTTCATCTTTATCCATTATTTACTTCCACTTTTATACTTTTTATTCTCGACCACGATTTACTCTGTTTTAAACCACCAGCATAAAAACCCTAATACAGCATTCAACCAGTACTTTCAAATCATCAATGGCTCAACTCAAATACTGTGATAAGCACAACCAAGTGGGTTTCTTGAAGAAACCAACCAAGGGCGAAGGTTTTGAACAGATAGTGGATTTTTGAAAGGCTCACATATCAGGTATGCCTTAACTCACAATCCCACTATCTATGATTCCTTAGTCAAACAGTTTTGGGAGACTGCTACTTCCGAAACTCTTGCTGATGGGACTCTAAAGTTAAAGGTAACTATTGATAACACTGAGTATTCAATCACTGAAGCATCCATTAGAAGTAGTCTTCACTTGGTTGATGCTTCAGGGGAAATAATGTTATCAAATAATATGATTTTAGTGGGTATTGGTAATATATGATATCCCACTGATGGTACATTCACATTTTGGAAAAGCCATTTTTCACCTCAGTGGAGATTTTGAATCCATCATTTGCTACACTGTCTAAGTTCTAAGAGTGGGGGATGGGATCAATTTGGAAGTAATATTGCTTCTGCAATGGTCTGTCTTTCACTTGGTAAAACTTTTAACTTTTCCAAACTAATATTTGATGGCATGGTGGCAAATGTGAAAAGTAAACACAAATTTTTGATGTACCCTCATTTTCTTCAAATGGTTTTGAATGTTGAAACTAAAAATAAATTGCCTTACTTGTGTGTGCCCTTCAAGGATAAAATTTTTAGTAACTTGAAAAGGGGATTTCAGGGGGCACATAAACCATTGTTAGCTGCTATGTTGCCTATTGTTACTAACACTGCAGGTACATCATTATCATCATCTGGAAGTGAGGAGCCTTAAAATGCACCACAACCACCATCACCTACTCCCCAACCACCTTCACCTCAGCAAACCCAGGTTCCAACTACAAATCATGAGGAGGAGTCAAGTCCAATGTCTGTGGATGCTCTTTTACAGCTGGTTCCTAAACTGGTTAGCAGGATATCTGAATTAGAAAAGGATCTTAAAGGGACAAAACAAACCATGGGAAATGCTATAGTAACTTTGGTTAGAAAAGTTAAGAAGATGGACAATGTTATGAAAGCAAAAGTAGTTGTCTTTAGTGATAAGGAGGGTGCTACAGATGAAAATTTTTCCAAACAGGGGAGGAATTTGGGTGAAGAAACTATCTTTCAGACTCCTGCTTAAGCAAAATCCAAAGGTGATACTGATTTTAGTCCTGAGGGATTGGAAGCAGCAAAGATTTAAGTTAAAAATCTTAGTCAAAGTTAAAAGAAGAGAAGGCTAAGAAAGAAGTTGGTGACAGAAGAAGTTAATTCTGGTAATGATCCAGTTAAGTCTGTCAGTAAGAAAGTTAGTTCTGGTGATAAGTCTGGTGATCAAGTTTGTTCTGGCACTGCTACAAAAAGAGAAGGCAAGCAAATACTTCAAGAAATTCCTCAGCCTAAGAAAACAAAGAGGCAAATCAGAGAGGAAGAAGCAAGTATGGCTGAAATTGCAAGAATTCAAGCTGGAAAAGAAGCTGAAAAGGCAAGGCTTGAAGAGCTAAAGAAACAGGATGAATCACTTGCAAAGAAGCTGCAAGAGGAGTTTAACAATGATCCATTCATGTCTATGATTGAGGATGATGCTGAATTAAAGGCAAAGTTGGAAGAACTGAAGGCTGATAAAAGTCTGATAGTTGAAGAAAGAGCAAAACAGCTTGCAGAGTTCATTAATGCCAAAAGGGAAACAGAAACTCTTTGAGATATGATGGAAAAGATCAAACAGACACAAAAGAGGAAAAGTACTACCAAGAAACAATCAAAGCAAGAGAAGTTGGCTTACGTGAAGAATTATTTAAAGAATATGGAGCATTCTACTTTTGAAAGGATGAAAGGAAAAACATATGAAGAGATTGAAGATATGTATCTCAAAGCTTATGAAAGGGATCAGAACTACAAGCCTATTGATTATGAAGATTCAATTAGAAGAAGTTTTAAAAGGCAAAAGGTAATGGATGTTGAAGAGGTACCTGATAGTTCAAAAGGTGAACTTGTAAAGGAAGAAGTAGATGTCAAGAAACCTATTTTGAGGTGGACTAGAAGAAAAAGAGTGTCTAAGAAGGGTAAGTCAGTCACTAAGGAGGATGTGCAAGAGGAAGAAGAACCTTCTTCTGATTCATTCATAATGGGTTCAATTCCTGAAAGTTCAACACATCCTGCCAAGATTGTCAGATGGCAGATCATTAAAACTGGTAAGAAAGGAGCTTATCAAATAATCTGGGAAGATAATACAGATGTTATTTATGTGAATTTTCCAGGATTACAAAATGATTTGAGCAGAGATGATCTCAAGGAGTTATATAAGCTGATGATGATCAAGTATGGAGATGTCAGGCCAGAAGAAGAATTTGAAAGAGTTCTTTGGGGAGACTTGAAGACCATGTTTGATCCTCCATCTAAGACTGATAAAATTTGGAAGCTGCCCTATCAACAAGAAGTGGTGAGATGGAGATACTTTGACAATTGTCAAGTTCATTGTTTGACTATGTAGACTGCACACATTTATATGCTAGCAGAGGTTGAGTATCCTCTACACCCCAAGGTATGCAAGAAGATGCTTGAGAATAAGCTTTTAGGTGATAAGAAAGATGAGGTATATTAGCAGCTACTGGAGTTAATTGAAAGGCAGTCCCAAAAGGAAGCAGTTTGGGATGTTTGAAAGAATTTTCTAAGCTGATAAGTGGGATTAATGGAATTTCTCACTTGGTGAAGGTGTTTTGCACTGACACAACAAATGGTTATTAGTCCACCATGTCTAATCCACATAAGGACTGGCTAATCTAAGAGCAAACGGCTCTGGTAAAGATACCTTAAATCCGTTTATGGCTGACAATTTGCTAAAAATTGTATGGTAATCAACTCACCATATCTATGATAGTGAAGAGTTGACTAGCCCACAAGAGTATGGCTTGTGGTAAAGGCTGTGGAAATCCATAACTAGTTATCAATTCACCAAGGTGATGACTGCATTCCACTAAAGAATTGGCTAGTCCAAAAGCAAATGGCTTTTGGTAAAGACAAATCAAATCCGTTGATAGCTGATGATTTGCTAAAAATCATATGGTATTTCAACTCACCATGTTTCATGTACAAAGAGTTGAAATAGTTATCAATGTTCCATGGTTTTACACCAAACATTGGCTACTCCAGAGTTAATGGCTAACTGGTAAAGAGACATCAAATCCATTAAATTTTCAATGATTCACCTCTCACAGGAGTTAACACACCTAGAAGTGATGAGAATAGTATGAAACATTATGAATTGATGTACAAACAGTCAATGTTGCTGCAAAGATCAGATGGTGTAAAGATTGATGATAAAGGATGCTGCAAAGTTCAGATATGATGATTTAAAGAGTTGCAGTTCAAATTAATTCCAAAGGTTAGAGTTCAACATCCTCAGGAAGCTTATCAAGAAAGAAACTTGAAGTTCATGGCGTATGAAGATCAAGTTAGGGGAGGATTGTTGGGAATTATTGTAGAACAGACTTAGTTCTGCTGATGTATTCGTTAAGTCTGTTAGCTTAGTTAAGTCTGCCAGTACAAAGTTAAGTCTGGCAAACATAGTTATGTCTGGTAGGTATTATTAGTTAAGTCTGTTTATGTTTAACAGAATAGTTTGTTATCTATATTTTAGGAAAGGATATATACGTATTAGATATCTTAATAGAAGATATGTTTATCCTATCACACGTTTTGTAACATTAGGGTTTCCTTAGAGTATAAAAGGAACCCTACGACATTATGTTTAGAAGGAACCCTGTGACATTATGACAATTGAAAAGTTTAATAGTAATACGAAGTTAGTAATCTTAGTTGTGTTCTTCATACTTGTTGGTTGTTAAGATTCCACATTAACAATCAATATATTGTTAAGAGTTTCTCTTGTAGATTAATTTGGATTTATTCAAGTTATCTATTGTCTAACACAAGCTACTTAGATCCATAACCGTGGACCTATATTAACCTCTCCAGCAGCATCCTCGTACTAGTATAAATAAGATCAGAAGTTAGAGTAGAAAGATTGACAAGTTTGTATGGACAAAAAAAACCTTAACACTCTCTATCCTTACTACTCTTCTAAAGCAACTAAGTCCCTGATTTAGCATAGTTGTACCTAAGCATGACTTAAGTTTAGAAACGAGAAAATCACACTCGTCATTTCAATCCCAAGTGTTATTCCGCAAACACTTGGGTATAGATTCTTTGATTAATTTCTAATAAGAATTTAAACGTTGATAAACTCTTGTCTATTTACTTTTACGTTTCTTTCTTATAACTGTCAAAGAATATCTTTACATTACTTAACCATGGAACACAGTTAGCTTAACTTTGTAGTTAGCTCTAACTGTGTAAACTGAACAACAAGTGGTATCAGAGCCTCTAGTTTATAAAACATTCAAAACAATAGAGTGCTTAAAGTTTTTAAAATCAAGATCCTACCATGGTTGATAGTAATGTACCCAACTAGTCGATAAAAAGGGAGGAAGCTATACTGCCACTGCTCCCCGACTTGAAGTTGGAACATTTAACAAGTGGAAAAAGTCCATGCTTTGCTACTTAACGGGAATGGAACCCTATTACATTAAGCTTATTAATGAAGGTCCATATGTCCCTAAAACTGCTGAAGGTTTAGTTAAGCCTGAAGCTCAGTGGACTCCTGACGAGAGAAGGGTGGTCGATCAAGACTAACGCCTGAAAAACATCACTATATCTTGTCTCGCTGACGATATAATGGAATCAGTCATTAATTGTCCAACTGCCAAATAGACTTGGACTGACTTGGTTCACATCTTTGAGGGTCCCTCAGATACCAAGAAAAACAGGATCATGGACCTGAAACTTGACTATAATACATTCAGGGCCAAAGACTCTAAAAGTCTCTCTCAGTATTATACCCATTACAAGACCTTGTTCAATGAGCTGACCAATGATAGTGTCACCTTATCGAAGCATGAGATCAATGTTGGCTTCGTCAACGGTCTCCATGAGAAGTGGTTAAACTTATCTTAAGGACTTAGAAATGCTAACCACATTCAAAACCTTGATCTCCCTAAAATCTATGGGAAATTTGTCTACGAAGATAACTTAATCTCTAGGAGATACCCTGATTCAAAGAGGAGTCAAGAGACCAAAAAGGCCCTGACTATTACACCCATATCCACTGCTTTCTATTATAATGGTGTTGTGCAGGATTTCCAAGATAATTCAGATGATGAGGCTGATGAAAGAACCAGTGAGGAGTACCTTGATGACTTACAAACTGAATTTCAAGAAAGAGCACTCCTTGCTAACTCAAAACGTTTTATTAAAAGAAACAAAAATTTTACAAATGCAAAAGCAAATGAAAACACTGGGTGTTTTAAATGTGGCAAAAGTGGTCACTTTGCAAAAGACTGTTTCTCAAAAACAACCTTAGAACCCTCATGTAAATTTTTCGGAAATAGTTCCTCTTCGGGAATTAGTGTAACACCCCAACCCGATAAGGGTAGAAGTATTACGTTATGGTGACATATCAAAGCAAACACAAGCATATGACTAAATAATACAAAATGAATTTCAAAGGTTACAAAGGAAAATCTGAAATACAAGGTTGCAAAGGGAACAATAATAAATTCTAAGTCTAAAATCGTAATTACTTCTAGACATCTCTAATTCAGGATAGCTATGAAAGTAAATGTCCTCTAAGTCCCAAGTGCTCTCCACTCATAACTCAGCTTCCATTTAAAACCTGCCGCATGGAAAGAAATGCGGCTGAGCTTAAAAAGCCCAGTGAACAGATATATATAACATAACAGGATGGTAAATAAGCATAAGCAACGAAGGAATAAGAATACAAAACGAAAGTATAATTATGAAAGTCATACGAATTTAAAGAGAACTAAAAATCAGGAATGCATGAGAACTGAATAATAATTGAATCGAGAGAAAGAATGAAATAATGAAAAGGATCATATAAGGATGTGCCATAAGAACTCCATACATAAATCATCAAATCATACTAAAGCATAACAAGTATACGAAGAGGGGAGACCTCTAAGTAAATAAAAGTGTGAGAAGGAGTGCAAGGCACACACCACCTTGTCACCATAATCACATAAAACATAAAACCTTGGATGCATCCATACGCTCCCTAACATAAGTATGTATGTCAGTACTAGACTAGGAACACACATGCATTAATGGCCAATAGTGATCACAATAAAATACATAACATAAGGGGGAACTCCGTAGATCTATCACACCTCTACGGGAATGTCATGCCTAAGGTGCCATCAAAGACATGGTCATGGTATCTCCACAACTAGGTAAGCTCAGGCACAGATCTATCATAGCATACAACAAATATAATCTAGCATGGCAAAAGAAACAAGATAGTAACTCAAATAAGCATGGAAAACATAAGCATAGCATATCAGAGACATTTAAATAAATGTCAGAATGAATAAATAAGAATGAAAATCATAAAATGAATGTCATGAGTCAATGAGGGAATTATATCAGGCATAGGATCTCAAAGGTTCGAAATCAAATGGTTCATAGCAAGGTTCAATTCAAAGGTTTCTATCAAATGTTCATTTAAAGAAATATTTTAATAATGGTTTTCATAATAATGATCTTTAAGAAGGGTTTTCATAAAGGTAGTCTTTAAAAGTAGTTTTCATAAAAGTTTAGTAAAATTTCATATAAAAGTGGTATCGCATCGTTCATAAACATCATTCTAAATTTTTTTTTCTCAAAACATTTCCATGATAAGAAAGGTTTTCACATCCAGTTAAAAAATCAAATGAACCTTCTAAGCATCAAGTGATTTGAATACTTATGTCATAGGGTCATAATGACGAATGTCAAATGGATCATGAAGAATGGAATCATCAAGTATAAGGGAACATAGCAATGGCTTAGGGAATCCTAATGAATCAAGATCAAGCGAATCATGAGAACGAAAGCACCCTTACTGAAAAAGGGTAGAATATCTGTACCTTAGACCGCAAGTGAAAACACAACTAGAAACATCAAGATCGGAATCAAACTCCTTCTTCAGCGAATCTACATGATTACATGATCGACTTATTATTAATATCCTTTTTAAATCAGATTACTTATTTTAGTCGGCTTTCCATTTTTAGTAACTTTTTTTTATAGCAGCTTTTCAAAAATAGTAAGTTTCCTCTTTAAGTAGTTTAACCATTTTAAGTAACTTTCTATTTTTAGCTGGTTTCCCGAATTAATAACTTTTAGGGTTATTAATGACAATTAAACTTAAATGTTTAATATAACCAATATCATAGTTTGGGGTTTATTATGACAATTTCCAAAATTAAGGATTATTTATGACATTTGTCAAAGATGAGGGTTTAATATATAAATTACTAGGTTTAGGGCCAAATGTGTCAATCTTTCAAAGTTTAGGGCTTAATATGGTGACCTTAGTTTTAAGTCTCCCAACAGATGTACACGATTCATATATTCATCCTATCTATAACTCACACACCCATGCATGCACATCTTATTCGAAGATAAACCGAATCGGAACACACTCCATCAACCTAGTCGAGACCCACACCTCTCGACACACTCACTCTCGTACCCCCTTGACCTCCAATCAACACTGAGACACCGCCAACCAAAAACACCCTTATCGCACCCTTTCATGAACCACAACAAAACCCAAACAACTCTTCTTTAACCAACCTATACCAACAACTCTCGACCTTCATTTTGTACCACATTTTTAGACCTTAGATGAGCCACCAAAACTCACACTCATGCACACTATTAGACAGCAAGTATAATGATACACATTCCATAAAATAACAAGGCCCCCATATGTTCAAACGAGACCAAAAAAATGACTCTTACATTCAACCTATTCCAGATACGGTTAAAATGCTTCTGGAAGGTTTAGTTCTACACACACACACACACACATATATACCAGCCCCTTCATTTATGTGAATAACTTATACGCTCCATGTTAATTATTTATGTTTACTTCCAGGTTCTATTCGTATCTTATGGTTTAATATAAGTTTTCATATGAGATTTTCATGGTTACAAGGCAGGTTCATTAGCTTTACGTGACCTGGTTAGTATTCTTCGAAACTAAAAACATGCTTGTGATCGTCTATACGTATGAAGAACATCAAAAACATCAAACGGACACTAGAGGTGTTACCTTACGATCGGATTACACAAAACGAACGAGAACAATAGATGCTTATCACAAAGGACCCAACCCACGAATAGCCTCCCGCGATCAAAACCTTCTTTACTACTATCTTTCTCGTCGAGCCTTGCTATGAAGATGGATCGGTTTTACGTTTAGTTTGTATGTGTGTATTTTTTTTTCTCATTCTCGTACCAAAGTGTGTGAATTTTTATGTGTATAAGACAAATGTGTATTTTCGGCTGTGCCCTATAAGGGAGATGAGGGAGAGCGTATATTATTATTTTGGTAGAAAGAAAATGATCGCATTATAATAGGGATAGTGTGCCATGATTTAGGCTATAATTTTGGAAAGACCTGTTCTAAAGTTGAAATTGCAATATGGTTGTGATCGCATTAACGTGGAAATTAAATGGGGTCCATGATTTTTCGTTTATGGTTATTTATTTCATTGATATAATTGGATCTTCTAAAATAAAACGTGTATGATGATATTCACCAATGTGGATATGTATTGATTTTCATCCAAAACGTGTAGACAAGAAAGGAAATAGTGAAACTCCTATTTGGAGACATGGAGTCCACTATATCGTCGGTTCAAAAAGAGAGGTGTGTGGGCTAAGTTTGGACACAAAGTTTGGATATCTATTTCGTCACAAAAAAAAACGTGTATGTATAATTAGAGATGTATCAAATTTTTATTTAGAGAGTTTATATCTCATAGAATGTGTTTTTAACATATAACATATAGTTTAGGTTTATTATTAATTATTACATAACTTAGGTAAAATTTTAAATTAGACGCAAAATAGGGATTCAGAATTTAGGGTTTTACAACTCTTCCCCTCTAAAAAAAATTTTTTCGTCCTCGAAAATTGAAGTGAAACGAAACGGAAAGCACAACGGACCAGGAATGGAAGTGTGAATGACTTGTTTCTCATGACTCTATCTTGTCGATCGAAATAGCTTCGGTTTCTTTAGAAAGGACATACCATACTGAATCCAGATCAAAAGAATAATATACCAAACGTAATAGATGATAATCGTATTCACACCTAAAAATCCAAAACGTGTAAAATGACCATTTTGCCCCTACAAATTATAAAATTATTTAAAAGCTTGTAAAAGTACCGAATCGATCCCAAACTTCTGGAAAAGAACAAGATATGATATAAAATAATTTTGACAACTTCGATAAATATTTATACAAGTTACGAAATTACCAAAATGCCCTTGATTGAACCGATTGGAATAATTAGCAATTACTTAGATTTTAAAAGGAAATAAATTACACTTAAATGGAAAAATTAAATCACATTGATGGCCATAAAATTTCCGTGATTTGTGGGGCTGATTTCCCTCCCCTTAGACGCTCCCATACTCCCCCATAAAATAAATCTCATCAAAACCCTAGTATTCCTAATTGCCGACTAGAAGTAAAACACAAATAATTTCACCATTCCTTCATACGAATTTCTGGAGATCCAAGGCAATTTTTCTGGTGTTGTACGTGATTTAAGAAAGCTAAGAAAATTGGGTTTAGGTCGTGGGAGTCTTTCATTTGATCGCTAGCTAATATTCTTGTCGCTAAATACAATCCGAAGGTAATTTCCAAATCAATTCATTCGACTCTTGTAAAATTCGTTGTTCATTTTTCTCTTGATCCTCATATGATATATGACCTGGGAAAAATATCTACAAGATTTGTAGATCGCTCGTTTGGTCGTGGGAAATTCTTTCTTGTCGAGCAATACATCCGAAGGACTAAAATTCGTGCAGCCTTACCACGCGTTCTAAATTCGATTTGGTAATTTTCCTATGTTCCTTACATCATATAAGTCATATATAAAATATAAGATTCGATCCATGCAACCTTGAACAAATCGCTTGAATTAAAATGATTAAAACACGTATAGAACTTAATATATTATATGCGAATGTTTCTGGTGTTGTAATTATTTTTCGTGGACCTTTTGCAACCCATGTGACCTGGGAAAAATGATAATTCGAATGTTAGAAGCTAGATTGGATCGTGGCTTAATTTTGTGTATATCGCTAATATGGAAAGTTTTGGATCGAAGGAAATAAAACCCTAGGTTCGATTAGGGTTAAGATTAGTGTGTTTCTGGAATCAATTAATGCAGTAAAAGATAGATCAATGATTGATAAATAATTGGTTCGTGTGTTGTTAATGGAATTAGGGTTTTCGAATTTGTTTATAAGCGAATTGAACTTTTAAAAAGTCTAGGGTAGATTCGGTAATATATGAAACTCTTGGGTCATTTTTAAAACTTATTTTAGAACATATACTTGCTGAATAAAATATAAAAGGAGGGGGTCTAATGTCATTTTTGTATTTTAAGGGATTAAAATGTTTTTAGGGTTTAATGGTAGTTCGAAATATAAAATAATTAAATAGAGGGACTAAACTTGTAATTTCTGGAAAGTTGAGTATGATTCGAACATTAAAATATAATGAGGATGAAATGTGTAATTTTGGGAATTTATTGGACTAATGTGTAATTATTATTAATTAAAGTTTGAAAATGGAAATTAAGGGTTTAATATGTGACTTTGTAAACTAGAGGGACCTATTGTGTAAATTCTATAAAATTGAGGATACGTTCTTATAATATGATAAAATAAGTGACCATTGTGAAACTTTGATAAATTAAGGGTCTAAAATGTAACTTGTGAAACTAAAGGGTGTAAAGTGTAAATTGTAAATTCATAAGGACCAAATATGTAAATGTGATAAAAGATACCCTAATTCCAGAAATAATGATTTAACTATGAATGTTGATCCAACTTTCTAAATAAGGAAACTTTCTAATTATGGAAACTTACTAAATTTGGAAACCTGCTATAAAAGGAAAGTTACTTAAAATGGAAAGTCAGTTAAAACCTATTGTAATACTCTTCTACTCCTTTAGGTGTGAAGAAGGAGAGATCCTGAGCTGTCAGTGTTTGCTATTTCTGGTTTTGTTTTGCTTTGCAATAAGGTACAGATACTCTGCCCTTTTTCAGTAAGGGTGTCCTATCTCATGGTTATGATTCTGATTCTGATTCGTTTAAGTTTTCCCAAAGCCATTGCTATGATCCCTTTTATTGTGAACCATTCTGATTATACTCTGATTTGGACCTTTGGTATTTCATCTGATATATCTGTTTATGAATCATCTGTTATGGACCATCTGATTTGACCTTTGATATATGACCCTCTGATTATGATATGATATCTGACTCTTAGTTTGATACCCGAGCCATTTCACTAGGCATGGGGGTTCCATGTCCGTTTCATTGATGCACCAATGGCATGACTCTAGGGCGGTAGAGTGATGTTCCGCCACGTCCCCATTCTGATTATGATATGCGCATTACTTTAATTATGGATTATATATGTTTCTGGGGGGGGGCGTATGGATGCATCCTAGATCTGTTCTGTTTAGTGGATTTAACTATATATGATATGATTTCTGTTCTGGTGACTGGTGCTTGCGTGCAATACACGCCTTTTACATTTATCTGGGAGCTGATCACTCCATTTGATACATGAGGACACCCCTCATATTATCTGGTTACTTAAGAGGCATCCCCTCTAGATTATGATGGTTACTATCTGTTATGTTCTGGGCTCGTGGTGGATGACTATCCTATTCTTCTTTTATATTTCTGTATCTTGTTTATACTTCATGATATTTCCCCATGCACCATATTTCAGTTCTGTTTCATTATTATTGCTTTGTATACGTATCTGTTCACTGGGCTTTTTAAGCTCAGCCGTACGTTTTCTTTTCATGTACGGCAGGTATTTAAGCTTGGATCTGGGTTTTAGCTTTGGGGATGAGAGCAACTGTGTGAAGCTTAGACCTTAGCATTCTAGTTATATCATTTTGGATTCTGTTTCTGTTATGCCATTGTTTAGGCATTTTGGATTATGTACTTCGGTTTATTTCTGTTTTGGACATAAGTTATGTTGACTTATTTCCTTTGACCATTAATGTTATGGACTTATGATGTTTTGGATTTAATGCATGTAATCTGATATGAAGCCATTATTGTGATATCTTTACCCTTGCCGGGTTGGGGTGTTACAATTTATGGTATCAGAGACAGGTTATCCGAAACCCTTAGAGCTTAGGCTCGTGACCTGTGAGGATTGGGTAGAAATTAGGTTTCCTTTCACGCACTCTTTTCCTGTTTTGCTCTGTCATATATTCTTGATCTGCTCTGTCATATTCTATCTGAATTGCTAATCCTTTTTGTAATCATTCAGATGGTGAATACCCGACATCAGGAATATAATGGAGGGAACCCTGATTTTCAGGCCATGATAGCAGAAGCTTTGGCCAACGCTCTTCCTAAATTGGTGACTCAGGTCACCAACAATATTCAGAATGGGGCAGGTCCTTCTGGAGGTGGTGTTGGCGGTGCTCCACCCGCTGCTCCACCGGTCGGTATTCATGTGTGGATTGAGCGGTTCAACAAGCTCAAGCCTCTCTCGTTCAAGTCCGCTGCCACTCCCCATGAGGCAGAGGACTGGATCACCCATGTCGAGAAATTGTTTCGGGTTCTCGGATGTGCTGACGAGTTTAAAACTCGTTTGGCTACATTCAAGCTGGAGGGTGATGCTCAGAACTGGTGGACTGCTCTTGTGCAGGCAAAGGGGGATGATTATTCTGAGACTTGTTCGTGGGCAGAGTTCAGTGAGGCGTTTTATAAGCAGTACATTCCTATGGCAGAATAGCAGAGGTATGAGAGGGAATACGGGTCGATTCGTCAGGGTGATCATGAGTCTTCGGGAGACTTTATGCAGCGATTCTTACGTCTGGCTAGTTTCGTGGGGCCAGAGGTTACTGGGGATTCGTTTCGACAAGCTCGTCATTTCAAGTGGGCTCTTAAGAGATGGGTGTTAGACCGGATTGTTAACACTCCATTTGATGATGTGGCTAGTGTTCAGGATGCTGCGCGCAACATTGAGTTGTTGCATGCGGACAGGGGATCTAATAAGTGTGATAGGGATGGCAACAGGGTTGATACTCGGGTTCATGGTCGTCAGGACCAGAGACAGGATTTTCGGGGTCGTCAGGACCATGGACAGGATCAGCGGGGTCGCCAGGACCGAGGTGGTGATTATAGGCGACAGGATTCTAGGAACCAGGGCCGACAGGATTATGGTCGGTATGGTGGTAACCGTCAGGGTCAGGGTGATAATAGCAGGCGTAGGGATTCTCAGCAGTATCAGCAGTCGGGATCGTCAGGTCAGAAGAACGCTGTTGAGACTCTACCTCCTCCTCCTATATGTACGACATGTGGGAAACCACATCCAGGTCCTTGTTATAAAGCTTCTGGTGGTTGTTTTTCGTGTGGCTCTACTCAGCACAGGATCAAAGATTGCCCCAAGAAGAACCCCATCGTGCCAGTAAACACGACTAGGCCAGCTCCCACCATGGGCCGAGTTTATGCTACTACTCGGGATCAAGCGGCCAACACATCAGGTACCATTACTTGCATACTTTATATTAGAGATCGTACGGCTTTTGTATTGTTTGACACCGGTGCTACTCATTCTATTATATCTGTAAACTTTGCTAAGAAACTTAATCTGAAACCAAAACCATTAATAAATCGTATATCCATTGCAACCCCAATGAAAACCCAAGTGATTATTGATCATGAATATGTGAACTGCCCTCTCCGTTTCGATGATTGTGTTCGTCCGGCAAATCTGCTTCCTATTGATATGACCGATTTTGATGCGATTCTGGGCATGGATTGGTTGGCTGATCACAAGGCTACCATCGATTGTTATGCCCGTAAGGTGATTTTCGGCGATATTCATCATCCTGATTTCATTTATCATGGTTCTCAGCCTCTGAAATCTGTTAAGATCATCTCTGCCATGAAGGCACGAACTCTAATATCTCATGGTTGCCAAGGCTATTTGGCTTCTGTTAAAGATTCATCTGTAGAAAGTCCTGATGTTGCTAGCGTTCCCATTGTTCGGGAGTTTGCTGATGTTTTCCTGATGAACTTCCTGGTCTTCCTCCTGCTAGAGAAGTTGAATTTTCTATTGATCTGATTCCCGGTGCCGAACCTATTTCTAAGGCTCCGTACCGGATGGCGCCTGTTGAGTTAAAGGAATTAAAGGAGCAATTGGAGGAACTATTAGAGAACGGTTTTATTCGGCCTAGTGTTTCGCCCTGGGGTGCTCCGGTTCTATTTGTGAAGAAGAAGGATGGGTCTATGCGGTTGTGCATTGATTATCGTGAGTTGAATCGTATTACCATTCGTAACCGTTATCCGCTTCCTCGCATTGATGACTTGTTTGATCAATTGCAAGGAGCCAAAGTGTTCTCTAAAATCGACTTGCGATCTGGTTATCATCAATTGCGAGTTAAAGAGCAGGATGTCTCTAACACTGCTTTTCGTACCCGCTATGGACACTATGAGTTTCTGGTTATGCCTTTTGGCCTAACAAATGCTCCTGCTGTGTTTATGGATTTGATGAACCGGATCTTTCATGAATTTCGTGATAAGTTCGTCATTGTTTTCATTGATGATATTTTGGTGTATTCTAAATCGTCTGAAGAGCACGAGCAGCATTTACGTATTGTTCTGGGTATTCTGCGGCAGCAGAAATTGTTCGCGAAATTTTCTAAGTGTGAGTTCTGGCTTAACCAAGTAGCTTTCCTTGGTCATATCGTGTCTGCAGAGGGTATCACTATGGATCCCGCTAAGGTTGAGGCTATCACCAAGTGGCCGAGACCTACCACGGTGACTGAAATTCGGAGTTTTCTGGGATTAGCTGGTTATTACCGGCGTTTTGTTGAAGGGTTTTCTAAGTTGGCTTTGCCTTTGACTCAGTTGATGCGGAAGGGTGAAAAGTTTGTATGGACTGATGAGCGTGAGCAGAGTTTTGAGGAGTTGAAAAGGCGATTAGTGTCTGCACCTATTCTGACTTTACCTTCTGGTTCTGGAGGTTTCCAGATCTATAGCGATGCGTCTAAGAAGGGTTTAGGCTGTGTGCTTATGCAACACGGCAAAGTGATTGCCTATGCTTCTCGGCAATTGAAACCCTATGAAGAAAATTATCCAACTCATGATCTGGAATTAGCAGCGGTTGTTTTTGCATTAAAAATCTGGAGACATTACTTGTATGGTGAATCGTGTGATATCTTCACCGATCACAAGAGTCTCAAATACATCTTTACTCAGAAGGAGCTTAATATGAGGCAGAGGAGATGGTTAGAGCTTCTAAAAGACTACGACACGAACATCCAGTACCACCCAGGCAAGGCTAATGTAGTTGCTGATGCACTTAGTCGTAAGTCTGGGATGATTGCTAGCTTGGAGATTGATTCACATGTTCTTAAGGATTTGGAGCGTTTGGATGTCGAGTTGTGTGTTCGGCGTGACGTTGGTTACTGGGCTAGTTTGAAAATTGAGTCGAATCTGATGTTGCGTATTAAAGAGGCTCAGAAGGATGATGGTGAACTCTGGGCTATTGTTCAAAATATTGAAGAGGGTAAGCAAACTGAGTTTAGAGTTGATGATAACGGAGTTGTCTGGTATGAGGATCGTTTATGCGTGCCTAATGATTCTGATTTGCGTGAGGCGGTTTTGACTGAGGCTCACAGTTCTCCTTTCTCCATACATCCTGGTTCTACCAAGATGTATCGGGATCTAAAGCAACATTTCTGGTGGAACGGTATGAAGCAAGATGTGGCATTATTTGTTGCTAGATGTATGACCTGCCAGCAAGTTAAGATTGAGCATCAGCGAGCTAGTGGTCTGTTGCAGCCTCTGGAGATTCCTACTTGGAAGTGGGATGAGATTTCCATGGATTTCGTTTCTGGTTTGCCTTTGACTCGTAAAAGACATGATGCGATTTGGGTGGTCGTCGATCGGCTAACTAAATCCGCTCATTTCTTACCTATCCGTATGACCTATAGTATCAGTAAGTTGGCGGAAATCTTTCAGCAGGAGATTGTCAGATTGCATGGTATGCCTTCATCTATTGTTTCTGATCGTGATCCTCGTTTCACTTCGCGTTTCTGGAAGGGACTTCATAAGGCTTGGGGCGCTCGCCTTAAGTTTAGTACCGCTTTTCATCCCCAAACTGATGGTCAGTCGGAGAGGACCATTCAGACCTTGGAAGACATGTTACGATCTTGTGCTTTGGAATGGACAGGTAGTTGGGACGAGTATTTATGTTTAGTGGAGTTCGCGTATAATAACAGTTGGCATGCTAGTATTCGGATGGCTCCTTTCGAGATGTTATATGGGCGCAAGTGTAGGGCGCCGGTTTGTTGGAACGAAGTAGGGGAGCGTATTATTGAGGGTCCGGAGTTGGTTCGAGACACCAACGAAAAGGTAGCTGTTGCTAGGGAAAAGTTAAAGGAGGCCCGTGCTCGTCAGAAGAGCTATGCTGACAAGCACCGTCGTGACCTAGAGTTTAATGTTGGTGACCGGGTATTTCTGAAAGTATCTCCTTTTCGCGGGGTTAAGCGTTTTGGAATTAAGGGCAAGCTGAGTCCTCGTTTTATTGGTCCCTTTGAAATTCTGGATCGTATTGGGGAGGTTTCTTATCGTCTGGCTCTACCTCCTCAGCTATCTCATGTGCATAATGTTTTCCATGTATCCCTTCTGAGGGGATACAACTATCACCCATTACATGTGGTGTCTTATCCACTTGATCAGATTCAGCCGGATATGTCTTTATCCGAAGAGCCGGAGGCTATTCTGGACCGGCAAGAGCGGGTCATGAGGAATAAAGTCATTCCATTCGTAAAAGTTCTTTGGAAGAATCACCCAGAGCGCGAGGCTACCTGGGAAACTGAAGAATCGATTCGTGCTAGTTATCCTCACTTTATATTCTGATCTGGTATGTCTTTGTCTTGTCTTCTGTTTCATTTCATCTGTACCTTTTTACAAATTTCGAGGACGAAATTTTTCTGTTAGAGGGGAAGAAGTTGTAACACCTAAAAATCCAAAACGTGTAAAATGACCATTTTGCCCCTACAAATTATAAAATTATTTAAAAGCTTATAAAAGTACCGAATCGATCCCAAACTTCTGGAAAAGAACAAGATATGATATAAAATAATTTTGAAAACTTCGATAAATATTTATACAAGTTACGAAATTACCAAAATGCCCTTGATTGAACCGATTGGAATAATTAGCAATTACTTAGATTTTAAAAGGAAATAAATTACACTTAAATGGAAAAATTAAATCACATTGATGGCCATAAAATTTCCGTGAATTGTGGGGCTGATTTCCCTCCCCTTAGACGCTCCCATACTCCCCCATAAAATAAATCTCATTAAAACCCTAGTATTCCTAATTGCCGACTAGAAGTAAAACACAAATAATTTCACCATTCCTTCATACGAATTTCTGGAGATCCAAGGCTATTTTTTCTGGTGTTGTACGTGATTTAAGAAAGCTAAGAAAATTAGGTTTAGGTCGTGGGAGTCTTTCATTTGATCGCTACCTAATATTCTTGTTCCTAAATACAATCCGAAGGTAATTTCCAAATCAATTCATTCGACTCTTGTAAAATTCGTTGTTCATTTTTCTCTTGATCCCCATATGATATATGACCTGGGAAAAATATCTACAAGATTTGTAGATCGCTCGTTTGGTCGTGGGAAATTCTTTCTTGTCGAGCAATACATCCGAAGGACTAAAATTCGTGCAGCCTTACCACGCGTTCTAAATTCGATTTGGTAATTTTCCTATGTTCCTTACATCATATAAGTCGTATATAAAATATAAGATTCGATCCATGCAACCTTAAACAAATCGCTTGAATTAAAATGATTAAAACACGTATAGAACTTAATATATTATATGCGAATGTTTCTGGTGTTGTAATTATTTTTCGTGGACCTTTTGCAACCCATGTGACCTGGGAAAAATGATAATTCGAATGTTAGAAGCTAGATTGGATCGTGGCTTAATTTTGTGTATATCGCTAATATGGAAAGTTTTGGATCGAAGGAAATAAAACCCTAGGTTCGATTAGGGTTAAGATTAGTGTGTTTCTGGAATCAATTAATGCAGTAAAAGATAGATCAATGATTGATAAATAATTGGTTCGTGTGTTGTTAATGGAATTAGGGTTTTCGAATTTGTTTATAAGCGAATTGAACTTTTAAAAAGTCTAGGGTAGATTCGGGAATATATGAAACTCTTGGGTCATTTTTAAAACTTATTTTAGAACATATACTTGCTGAATAAAATATAAAAGGAGGGGTCTAATGTCATTTTTGTATTTTAAGGGATTAAAATGTTTTTAGGGTTTAATTGTAGTTCGAAATATAAAATAATTAAATAGAGGGACTAAAACTTGTAATTTCTGGGAAGTTGAGTATGATTCGAACATTAAAATATAATGAGGATGAAATGTGTAATTTTGGGAATTTATTGGACTAATGTGTAATTATTATTAATTAAAGTTTGAAAATGGAAATTAAGGGTTTAATATGTGACTTTGTAAACTAGAGGGACCTATTGTGTAAATTCTATAAAATTGAGGATACGTTCTTATAATATGATAAAATAAGTGACCATTGTGAAACTTTGATAAATTAAGGGTCTAAAATGTAACTTGTGAAAGTAAAGGGTGTAAAGTGTAAATTGTAAATTCATAAGGACCAAATATGTAAATGTGATAAAAGATACCCTAATTCCAGAAATAATGATTTAACTATGAATGTTGATCCAACTTTCTAAATAAGGAAACTTTCTAATTATGGAAACTTACTAAATTTGGAAACCTGCTATAAAAGGAAAGTTACTTAAAATGGAAAGTCAGTTAAACCTATTGTAATACTCTTCTACTCCTTTAGGTGTGAAGAAGGAGAGATCCTGAGCTGTCAGTGTTTGCTATTTCTGGTTTTGTTTTGCTTTGCAATAAGGTACAGATACTCTGCCCTTTTTCAGTAAGGGTGCCCTATCTCATGGTTATGATTCTGATTCTGATTCGTTTAAGTTTTCCCAAAGCCATTGCTATGATCCCTTTTATTGTGAACCATTCTGATTACACTCTGATTTGGACCTTTGGTATTTCATCTGATATATCTGTTTATGAATCATCTGTTATGGACCATCTGATTTGACCTTTGATATATGACCCTCTGATTATGATATGATATCTGACTCTTAGTTTGATACCCGAGCCATTTCACTAGGCATGGGGGTTCCATGTCCGTGTCATTGATGCACCAATGGCATGACTCTAGGGCGGTAGAGTGATGTTCCGCCACGTCCCCATTCTGATTATGATATGCGCATTACTTTAATTATGGATTATATATGTTTCTGGGGGGGCGTATGGATGCATCCTAGATCTGTTCTGTTTAGTGGATTTAACTATATATGATATGATTTCTGTTCTGGTGACTGGTGCTTGTGTGCAATACACGCCTTTCACATTTATCTGGGAGCTGATCACTCCATTTGATACATGAGGACACCCCTCATATTATCTGGTTACTTAAGAGGCATCCCCTCTAGATTATGATGGTTACTATCTGTTATGTTCTGGGCTCGTGGTGGATGACTATCCTATTCTTCTTTTATATTTCTGTATCTTGTTTATACTTCATGATATTTTCCCATGCACCATATTTCAGTTCTGTTTCATTATTATTGCTTTGTATACGTATCTGTTCACTGGGCTTTTTAAGCTCAGCCGTACGTTTTCTTTTCATGTACGGCAGGTATTTAAGCTTGGATCTGGGTTTTAGCTTTGGGGATGAGAGCAACTGTGTGAAGCTTAGACCTTAGCATTCTAGTTATATCATTTTGGATTCTGTTTCTGTTATGCCATTGTTTAGGCATTTTGGATTATGTACTTCGGTTTATTTCTGTTTTGGACATAAGTTATGTTGACTTATTTCCTTTGACCATTAATGTTATGGACTTATGATGTTTTGGATTTAATGCATGTAATCTGATATGAAGCCATTATTGTGATATCTTTACCCTTGCCGGGTTGGGGTGTTACAATAATCGTATTCTCTCGGGAGAGATACAGGAAATACGTACGATTTGACGGATATGCCGTCCATAGAATTTGATTAGACAAATCAGATGAGAACATACAGAAAATAGATTGTCGATAACATCAACCGGCAGAAATCTCTACAACAATACCTACGATTCTTATTGGAAGTGCAGAGGTCATAAAAACGCGTGTCGAGAATCCAAAAGTATCAAGTCGTATAACGGTGAAAGCAGATTAAGCGTATAGGTAGAATGAATCCTAAAGTCTCACTAAATGCGGGCAATCTCAAACAGCTATCAGAAATTCTAAGGCTCCTAAGGCATTCCTCGAAATATCCTATGATCACAATAAGTGCACGCTATATGATGTAAGTATTATCACGTTGATCAGGCGTCATAATACTTGCATCATATAAATATGCCCTCATAATGGTCATACTTTATCTCAAGTCGTGAACAGAACAACCTATCTTAATCCACCTAGTTCTTCTACAGTCTCAGAGGTCACCAAAATCAACACCATAAATAAGAGGAGAACGAAACTACTCGAAAGAGTAACGAAAATCCTAGAATGTCTATCAGAGTTAAGGTACGTCATTGATAGCGTCAATCCTTCATCACTCACCAAAATCAACTTAGCTAATATAAGTGGTTGCTTCAACATTTGCCCATTCATGCACATAAATCTCAAAGTTCCTCCCATGATTCGTCAAAATTCTCATACCACACTTGTTATTCAATAAACGCAGAGTGAACACAGAACAGAACTACTAACACAGAACCTAAATCATTCAAGGTACCTTACTATCAGGTAACGGAAACTTAAGTAGGTTGAGAGGGAGTGAATTACGTCAACAATAGCTTCATCCTTCACAGAGTCAACTCTTCCAAACCCAAACGTTTGCTTCAAATTTCATCCATTCAAATACATGATCTCAAATCTCTTTAAAATTTCAAGTAATCTGTCTACGTCTGGCCATATGATCATAGGGTGGAAAGGAATTACAAACTTGAGTCTGGTCCCTCAAGCCTTCGACACCTTTTCTGGACACCGTGGTAACGTGAATCTCTGACATGATCGCTGTGCATTCTTCCATTCGCGAGTCTGCTTCTGCCCTCATTTCATCTTAGTAAAACTAAAATGAATAGAGAAGCAAGACTGCGTATCTTCGACAGGTCTTCTAGCATAGTTCGAAATTCGCCAGCTCCAGCTGCTGTCAACTCCAGGTTATGTGCTGAATAGTTCGTCTCCTACGGTGTGGTTGTCTTGATGCCCGAACTGAAATCTCCACGTGCTGTATGAAATATAATCTAGACCTTTCTCAGTTTCTCTCTTGTACTGTCTGCTTCAATTCTGAACACCAATCATATCTACTCTTCCAGAACAAAGGGTCATTCTACTTAATACGAAGATGATCTACATGTTCCTCGTTCGTCTCTGAGCACAAACACACTGTCATACTATGACGATTGTCCAAATATTCGCGAAAACATGATTCTATTAGCCAATACGATTGGCATCATTTAAAACTCATAATGATCACAACGAGAACGAAAGCAGCTTCAGGAATCGTCTGAGGGAAACTTCATATCTACTTCACATCACCAATCTTTCTCTTCACGAATAAAACTGAAATGCTTGGCGGGGTTACTCTTAGTTAGTCAAATCCCTTCTTAGAAGTTCTTGGGGTTGCTTCTTCAGTCCTTCAAACTTAAATGAGGCCGTCTGATACGGAGTTTTCAAAGGTAGGCCAAATCAATCATTGATACGCGGAATGGATAATGATTTCAGATAGTGATACGGTTAAGTTCACGATAGTCGATGCGCCGCCGCATACTTCTCTCTTTCTTCTTCATGAACCAACAGGAAAATCCCAGGATAAACACTAGGGTGAAGAAAATCATATTTCATCAGTTCCTTTAATCTCTCAACTTCTATGGCATCATGGTTCGCCAACCGAGATCAGTTCAATGCCAACTCTACTTCCCAAGCAGGAGGGAATCCCAAGAGGTTCATCAGAGAACATCGAAAATTTTTCTTCAGGAGAAATTTGACAATCAAATGAGATCGGAATATGTGCTTTCATAGCAACAAAATCTTAACAGATTTAAGCGGTTGAGAGTCATTATGACAAAAGTAGGGTGAAGCAGATTGTTAAGGTTACATTTCAGATACGGTAGTCTATGGTAGCTTTACGAAGAGCCATCCAATCCATAACTAAAAGACCTCAAAGTCGACTATATCAAAGGTAAACAGATCCGTAGAACGAATACGGTCGTTAAACCAGACGGGTAGTTCATATATCAAGGTCAAGTACACGGTTCATCAAAGTGTGGAGATAGATAAGCGAACAGTTCGAGGTGTTGGAATTTTGTTTAGCTTTTAGCATAAGGGAAGGTAGGGTGTGTATCATTGGTAATACGAACATCGTATAACCGTCAAAAGTGAGATGTATGGAATATTAGTTATCAGCATCATCATGCTCACTTAACAATTCCGTACTGAGATAGTATTTACATCAAATCCTTCCAAAGGAACTGGTTGGCAGACAAGGTTCATCATTCAAAGGGCGAGAACAAAACTTCATATATTCATGGTTAATAATCACCAGAGTTCTCATAGGAGTAGTAATGGATTATGCATAGTTAAGTAGTATCAGATGATACATTTATATCCAGCATAGGCAATGAATTCATATAATGTGTCAAACATATTAGGGTTAAATGACCTTCGGGATGGTCGGAAAGGTATCAAACTGTCTATCAAACAGATCGGAATTGGGGATCAAAATCAGGAGGTGAAACTTAAGTGGTGCAAGGTATACATGAAGTTCTCGAGGTATCTCAATCTTACTTGGTTTCTAAACTTAGGTTGCAAAACTTTCTAGCTTCTTAAACAAATGTTCTTATAAGGCATAGCTAAAGGCAGAGGCACAAATCAGAGTGACGCGAAAGCAATGCTACTTACATAGATGTCATAGTCTACCCATTCCTCACCGGTAGTAACTTAAGTTCCTATGGGGAAATCCTAAAGCAAATTTTCAAAGGTTGTCTTATGAGTGCCTACCGTGGAAAGTTAATGGTCCAAACTTCACAGGTCAAGGGTAAATGTATTACAAGTCGCAGCCTGTCTCTCTGATACAACAATTGTAACACCCCAACCCGATAAGGGTAGAAGTATTACGTTATGGTGACATATCAAAGCAAACACAAGCATATGACTAAATAATACAAAATGAATTTCAAAGGTTGCAAAGAAAAATCTGAAATACAAGGTTACAAAGGGAACAATAATAAATTCTAAGTCTACAATCGTAATTACTTCTAGTCATCTCTAAGTCAGGATAGCTATGAAAGTAAATGTCCTCTAAGTCCCAAGTGCTCTCCACTCATAACCCAGCTTCCATTTAAAACCTGCCGCATGGAAAGAAATGCGGCTGAGCTTAAAAAGCCCAGTCAACAGATATATATAACATAACAGGACGGTAAATAAGCATTAGCAACGAAGGAATAAGAATACAAAATGAAAGTATAATTAAGAAAGTCATACGAATTTAAAGAGAACTAAAAATTAGGAATGCATGAGAACTGAATAATAATTGAATCGAGAGAAAGAATGAAATAATGAAAAGGTTCATATAAGGATGTTCCATAAGAACTCCATACATAAATCGTCAAATCATACTAAAGCATAACAAGTATACGAAGAGGGGACACCTCTAAGTAAATAAAAGTATGAGAAGGAGTGCAAGGCACACACCACCTAGTCACCATAATCACATAAAACATAAAACCTAGGATGCATCCATATGCTGCCTAACATAAGTATGTATGTCAGTACTAGACTGAGCACACATACGCTTTAATGGCCAATAGTGATCACAATATAATACATAACATAAGGGGGAACGCCGTAGATCTATCACACCTCTACGGGAGTGTCATGCCTAAGGTGCCATCAAATACATGGTCATGGTACCTCCACAACTAGGTAAGCTCAGGCACAGATCTATCATAGCATACAACAAATATAATCTAGCATGGCAAGAGAAACAAGATAGTAACTCAAATAAGCATGGAAAACATAAGCATAGCATAGCAGAGAGATTTAAATAAATGTCAGAATGAATAAATAAGAATGAAAATCATAAAATGAATGTCATGAGTCAATGAGGGAATTATATCAGGCATAGGATCTCAAAGGTTCGAAATCAAATGGTTCATAGCAAGGTTCAATTCAAAGGTTTCTATCAAATGTTCATTTCAAGAAGTCTTTTAATAATGGTTTTCCTAAAGAAATGATCTTTAAGATGGGATTTCATAAAGGTAGTCTTTAAAAGTAGTTTTCATAAAAGTTTAGTAAAATTCCATATAAAAGTGGTATCGCATCGTTCATAAACATCAATTTAAAATTTGTTTTTTTTTTCTCAAAACATTTCCATGATAAGAAAGGTTTTCACATCCAGTTACAAAATCAAATGAACCTTCTAAGCATCAAGTGATTTGAATACTTATGTCATAGGGTCATAATGACGAATGTCAAATGGATCATGAAGAATGAATCAAAGTATAAGGGAACATAGCAATGGCTTAGGGAATCCGAATGAATCAAGATCAAGCGAATCATGAGAACGAAAGCACCCTTACTGAAAAAGGGTAGAATATCTTTACCTTAGACCGCAAGTGAAAACACAACTAGAAACATAAAGATCAGAATCAAACTCCTTCTTCAGCGAATCTACATGAATACATGATCGTCTTATTATCAATATCCTTTTTAAATTAGATTACTTATTTTAGTGGGCTTTCCATTTTTAGTAACTTTCCTTTTATAGCATCTTTCCAAAAATAGTAACTTTTCAAAAATAGTAAGTTTCCTCTTTAAGTAGTTTAACCATTTTAAGTAACTTTCTATTTTTAGCGGGTTTCCCAAATTAATAACTTTTAGGGTTATAAATGACAATTAAACTTAAATGTTTAATATAACCAATATCATAGTTTGGGGTTTATTATGACAATTTCCAAAATTAAGGACTATTTATGACATTTGTCAAAGATGAGGGTTTAATATATAAATTACTAGATTTAGAGCCAAATGTGTCAATCTTTCAAAGTTTAGGGCTTAATATGGTGACCGTAGTTTTAAGTCTCCCAATAGAAGTACACGATTCATATATTCATCCTATCTTTAACTCACACACCCATGCATGCACATCTTATTCGAAGATAAACCGAATCGGAACATGTTGGGAATTAAATATTCAAGATGTCTAATATTGGGTTCTAATCCAAGAAATACTCTAAGTGTAATCATGCTGCTAGTGCAAATGGTTCCTGCTGTTAATGTTGTTCCTGCTGATAGAACATTTCACTCTGCTGTTAGTGATAAATGATTCTGCTGATAGGCTTAGCATTCTGCTGATTGATTCTGCTGCTAATGATACTTGTTCCTACTGATAGCGATAACTCGTTGCTGCTGATAGTGAACATTCTGCTGATGAGTGGATAAGATCGAAAAGATATTTATTGTATTTTGGTCAACAATATACGGTAGATAATATCTTACCCCATGTGCTTAAGTTAACAAGTTGTATACATAGATACATGTTGTATCTTATGTTCTGACACTCAAAAGGATAAGTTAACAAAGTAAGTCGGCTAAGACTTTAAGCAATATGTAAAGATCTTTTGGACTATAAAAGAGATCTTAGTTGTGATACTAGTGTTAAGTGTAACCGATATAGAGTTAGTCAAGTGTCCATGCATATGTTATTTTGCAAGAACATATAACTGTTAGATAAGAAAAAACACAAATACATCACAAGCTAGAAAAATTTAAGATTCAAGGTTGTAACCCTAGTGATAGTTCAAGATCACTCGTATTATTATCCTTAATAATATTGAATCGTTTGGTGATAATCTTTATGTGTTCATTGCTAACTAACAAACATAACAATTCCATTTCCATAACATACACAACCTTCTAAGTTTGGTTGAGTGAATTCCGCGCACTTAATCATTTTAACACAACATATCATACACACAAAGTCACAAGGTTTAACCACCTTAATCGTGTGTCCAGGCTCCTAGCAAGTGGTATCAGAGCTCAGGTTGATATTGTTGTTTTTAGAAGAAACAAGAAATGGATGTACAAGATGTTCAAATAAATGTTGCTGCAAAATTGCCCATGATCAAACCCAATGAGTTTGAGTTATGGAGGATGAGAGTTGAGCAATATTTTTTGGTTCAAGATTATGCTTTTTGGGACATAATTCAGTATGGTGATTCCTTCACCTTAGGCTATTCAGATGTTCTTGTTGAAGGGAAAACAGTTAGAAAAAGAAATACTGGACCAGTTTCCAATGATGAAAAGATACAGATGAGAAATGATCAGAAAGCAAGAAACTTGTTGCTTATGACCATTCCTGGTGAGCAGATGCTATCTTTTTGCAAATATCTTGATGCAAAAACTCTTTTTGAAGAGATTTGTGCATGGTTTGGTGGTAATGAAACTACCAAAAAGACACAGAAGACTTTACTAAAGCACCAATTTGAAAAATTTACTGCTTTTAGTAATGAGTCTCTTGATAAACTATTTTCAAGACTACACAAGCTTGTCAGTCAGTTAGCTGTGTTGGGTGTTGAGACTGAGAAGGAAGATCTCAACATGAAGTTCTTGAAAAGTCTACCTATTGATTTCCATACTCATGTTATTGTCTGGATGAACAAACCAGAAATTGAAACAATGAAGCTTAATGATTTGTTCAACAACTTTAAAATTGTTGAACAAAGTCTAAAGAGAGGTGGAAACTATGGTACTAGTTCTGGGAATGCTGCACTCTTATCAGTTCCTAGTGTTAGTCATTCAGAAGAGGTAGATGAAGTTGAAAGTGTTTCTAATTTTACTTATGGTGGTCCTACTACTAGTTTACAATAGGATATTGCTGGACTTGGAGATCCAACATTTTATGCCTTTATAACCAGTCAATCTAGTGGTTCTCCTCTAAATCATGAAGACCTTGAGCAGGTAGATGGTGATGATTTAGAAGAGATGGATATTAAGTGGCAAGTTGCTTTACTTAGCATGAGGGCTAAGAAGTTTTGGCAGAAAACTGGAAAGCAAATTACCATAAATGGTAATGATACTGCTGGGTTCGATAAGAAGAAAGTGGAATGTTTTAACTGTCATAGGTTGGGACATTTTGCTAAAGAATGTAGAAGCCCAAGGAAGCAGGATAATAGGAACACATGGTATAAGCAAGAAAGCAATAAGGAAGTACTGGTGGAAGAGCCAAAGGCTATGCTGGCTATTGATGGTATTGGATATGATTGGAGCTCTATGGCTACTGAAGAGGATGCACCACCAAATGCTGCTCTTATGGCCACTGAATTTGCTCTAATGGCTTCTTCTGATTCAGAGGTAGATACCATTCCTACTTGTACTAATTCATGTCCTAATCTTAAAAATTATGAAGACATTAAAAAGAGATTTGATGCTTTTAGAGAAGAGTTAATTGATGCCCTTCATAATTTAGTTAATCATAAGAGGTGTGTAGGAGTTTTAGAAAAACAGATTCAACATTTTAAAAAGAATGAATCTACGTTTACTGATGACTTAAATGCTTTAAAAAATGCTTTAAAAAGAGGAATAACATTTAGAGATGAATTACTTAATGATCAAAGTAGACAGTTATCTGAAGTCAAAAATGAAAAAGAAAATGTTAGAGTTACTATAGATACTTTAGCACATGCCTCAGAAGGAATGAATAAAATTTGGGAAGCTTAAGTAATTGATAAAGCTAATTCAGGTGTAGGTTACAAAACTGTCCCTCCACCATATAGAGGTGTTCCTTCACCTCCAGGTGTTGACCTAGCACATACAGGTTTAGCTGAGTTTCAAGAACCAATCATGGAATATGGTTCTAAGGCTAGTAAGAGCCTTAAGGTAGCAAAGATAAGTAAAAGTTTAGATAAAACTTTACTTTATCAGGACAAGGTGTCCTTTGCTAAGAAAGGAGAAACTATAGTTGTTGAAGATTGTACAACTGATAGTGATGATGATGAAGAAGACCAGGTTATGTCTAAACCTGTTTTGGTTAAGAAAGTAGGAACAAGTGTTTCTAAGGTAGTCAAACACAATACTGATAGGCCTAAATCAAACATTAAGCATGTTAGGCAACCAGTTAGATATTGTGAGCAATATAGAACCACCAACAAGCCCAGAGGTAACCAAAGGAATTGCAACAACCTCAAGTCTAACCAATTAGGTGATGACTTTGCTTTTTATAATAAAGCTTGTTACACATGTGGTAGTTTTGACCATCTTGCAGCTTTCTGCAACCAATGGGTAACTGGGTATGAAAACCATAGAGTGAACCTCAAAAGGCAATCTCCTAAATCTCACTTTCACTCTAGTTCTAAGAAATCAAACCCTAGAGTAGTCAAAAACAAGTCTATCTCAAAATCTGATCCTGCTGATAGACCAAATGATCATGCTGCTAGAAAATTTGTTCCTGCTGCTCGACCATTTATGACTATTAACCCAAAATCAACAGCTAAGGGTGCAAAAACATTTTTCAAACATGCACCAACAACTGTTCTAAGGCCCATTCAAACAAAAGCAGTGGTCCAAAAATAAGTCTGGAAACCAAAGGGTAGAACTACAAAGTTAGCAGATTCTGCTGCTAAGCGTGAGGTTCATTCTGCTGCTAAGGGAAATAGGACAAATGCTGTTAAGTGCTCAGCATGTTGGATTCTTAAATCCAATGTTGCATCAACTATCCTCAAAAGATTCAATTACATTGATGCAAGAGGCAGATCCAAGTCAGTATTGGCTTGGATCCCCAAAAGAAACTAACATTCTTATTTGTGTGCAGGAACATTCAAATGATCAGGAAGAGGATCAAGGATACTCAGATAGTAGATGTTCAAGGCACATGACAGGCAACATGTCTTATCTCTCAGATTTTGAAGCTTTCAATGGAGGATATGTTACCTTTGGAGGGGGTATTCGTGGCAAAATTTCTGGTAAAGGTACAATCAAAACCGGAAATTTAGATTTTGAAGATGTGTACTATGTAAAAGAGCTAAATTATAATCTTTTTAGTGTTTCACAAATGTGTGACAAAAAGAATAATGTTCTTTTCTGTGAGACTGAATGTCTTGTACTTTCTCCTAATTTTAAGATGCCTGATGAAAGTCAAGTACTTTCTAGAATTCCTAGAAAGGGCAACATGTACAGTGTAGACATGAAGAACATTATCCCTAAAAAGAATTTAACTTGTCTTGTTGCAAAGGCCACATTGGATGAATCAATGAAATGGCATAGAAGGCTTGGTCATATTAACTTCAAAACCATAAATAAAATTGTTAAGAATGGTTTGGTAAGAGGTTTACCTCACAAAAGATTTGAAAATGATCAAACATGCATTGCTTGTCTAAAAGGCAAACAAACAAAGCCACTTGTAAGCCCAAGATTTTTAACTCTATCAATCAGTCTTTGTTTATGCTACATATGGACTTATTTGGACCTGTTTCAGTAATGAGCATAATGCATAAGAGATATTGTCTAGTTATTACTGATGACTATAGTAGATTTACATGGGTTTTCTTTTTAGCCACTAAGGATGAGACATCAAGCATCCTTAAGGACTTCATTACACAGATAGAAAACCAAGTAAGCAAGAAAGTGAAAGTCATTAGATGTGATAATGGGACAGAGTTTAAGAATAGAGTTATAGATGACTTCTGCAAAGAAAAAGGTATTAAGAGAGAATTTAGTGTTGCTAGAACACCACAACAGAATGGTGTAGCTGAAAGAAAGAATAGAACACTAATTGAAGCTGCTAGAACAATGTTAGCTGATTCTAAGCTGCCAATAAATTTTTGGGCAGAGGCAGTCAACACTGCTTGCTATGTTCAAAATAGAGTTTTAGTTGTGCAACCTCACAATAAGACATCATATTAACTTTTTAATGGTAGAAATCCTGCAATAGGATTTCTTAGACCTTTTGGATGTCATGTGACAATTCTCAATACCTTAGACTATTTAGGAAAATTCGATGGTAAGGCAGATGAAGGTTTCTTTGTTGGTTCTTCTCTTAATAGCAAAGCATTTAGAGTTTACAACACAAGAAAAGAAATAGTAGAGGAAAATCTACATGTGGTGTTTTTAGAAAACAAATCCAATGTATAAGGTCAAGGACCAAAATGGCTATTTGATCTAGAGTATCTGACAAATTCAATGAATTATGTGCCTTTTGTTGCAGAAACTAATGATTTTGCAGGTTCTTATACAACAAATGAGGCAGAGTTAGAGAAAGATCAAAATGATGTGATAATGCCAATATGGTCAAGTACAATTGTGGAATCAAATTCAATAACTGATGAATCTTCTTATAGCAAAGCTAAAGAAGGTGTTGAAGATGAAAGTAAAGAATATGGAACTCAGGAACAACAAAGTGTTTCTGCTGGTAGTATTTCTGTTGCTGCTGGTAGTGTATCTGTTTCTGCTGATGATTCTGCTGATAAGCTTACTGATTCTGCTGTTCGGCCAAATGACTCTTCTGCTGGCCCTTCAGAAATAAATGAAGCAGAATTCTCAGATAATGAGGTGGATTTCAACAATCTTCCATCAAATTATCAAGTTCCTACAACACCACAAACAAGAATTCACAAAGTTCACTCCCTGGAACATGGTATTGGAGATATACAGTCAGGTGTGAAGACAAGACAACAATTGATGTCTTCAAACCAACAAGGGCTTCTTGATGCAAATTATGCTTCAAAACAGCATGAGCTTTTAAACTCTTGCTTGTTTGTATGTTTTCTCTCACAAGTTGAACCAAAGACAATTCTTACAGCCCTAGATGATTCAAGCTGGTTAGAGGCTATGCAAAAAGAGCTTCTTCAGTTCAAGATTCAAAAGGTTTGGGTGCTAGTTGATTTACCTACATGTGTGAAGGTAATTGGCACTAGATGGGTTTTTAAGAACAAAAGGGATGAAAGAGGAATAGTGATCAAGAATAAGGCTAGATTAGTAGCGCAAGGGTACACACAAGAAGAAGGGATAGACTATGATGAGTTTTATGCTCCAGTAGCAAGGATTAAGGCAATTAGGCTGTTTCTAGCTTATGCTTCATTTTTAGGCTTCACAGTCTACCAAATAGATGTCAAGAGTGCATTTTTATATGGTAAAATTGAACCAGAGGTGTATGTTTCACAACCTCCAGGCTTCATTGATCCATTACATCCAAACAAAGTGTACAGAGTAGTGAAAGCTCTATATGGCCTTCATCAGGCACCAAGAGCTTGGTATGCAACACTAGCTTCCTACTTATTAGAAAATGGATTTCAAAGAGGAAAGATTGATCAGACACTGTTCATCAAACAGCACAAGAAGGATCTTCTGTTAGTGCAGGTATATGTGGATGACATTATCTTTGGATCTACTAGGAAAGATATGCGTTTAGAATTTGAGAAGCTTATGAAAGATAAGTTTCAGATGAGTTCTATGGGAGAACTTACATTCTTTTTGGGTTTGCAAGTTAAGCAATCATCTGAAGGCATATTTATTAGTCAAGACAAATATGTTGCAGAGATACTTAGAAAATTTCAATTTGCTGATTCAAAAATAGCAAGCATACCAATGGCCTCTGAGAAGCACCTTCTGAAAGATGAAGATGGAGAGAGTGTGGATGTACACACTTACAGATCTATGATAGGCTCTTTGATGTACCTTACATCATCTAGACCTGAATATCATGTTTCCTGTTTGTGTTTGTGCAAGATTTCAAGTTACTCCAAAGGTTTCTCATTTAACTGCAGTCAAGAGAATTTTTAGATATCTCAAAGGTCAACCAAGGTTGGGTATATGGTATTCTAGAGAATCTCCTTTTGACTTGGTAGCATATTCGGATAGTGATTATGCTGGTGCTAGCTTGGACAGAAAGTCAACAACTGGAGGATGTCAATTCCTTGGGTGTAGACTTGTCTCATGGCAGTGTAAGAAGCAAACAAGTGTGGCAAATTCAACAACTGAAGCTGAATACATAGCTGCTGCAAGTTGCACTAGTCAAGTTCTATGGCTTCAAAACCGACTCCTTGATTATGGGTACAATTTCTTAAACACTGTTATTTATATTGATAATAGTAGTACAATTTGTATTATTAAAAATCCAGTGCAACATTCTAAAACAAAACACATTGAAATTAGACATCACTTTATAAGAGACTGCAATGAGAAAAGATTAATTCAAGTTCTTAAAATTGCTTCAGAACATAATTTTGCAGATCTGCGAACAAAAGCTTTTGATGTTTCGAGGTTTCAGTACTTGGTAGCAAGTATTGGAATGCTTAATCTTTAAATTTTCAATATGATGTGTTTTTGTAAATAAATTTTTGTTGTTTGATGCGTGGTTTTGCGACCTTACAACAGGTTTTACCTCTCGAGGGATCTCAAGAGGCTTACAACCCCACCAGGCAGTGTACCTGACCGATGTAGTATAGTGTAGTGGTAAGTACGGGGGATTGATCGTTCTCCACAGGGAATAGTGTCGTTAGGATTGAAAAACTACTCTAATAGGTCTAAGGGTGAGGGAAGATTCTTTTTGTATTTTTATATTTTTTATGAAAGCAAGTAAAATATCGGGTTTGAAAGAGTGGGCGAAATTAGTTGCTAGCCAACTAACCTAAATAACTACAAATGCAAATAAAATAAAATGACTGAAAATGAAAAGGTTGTGAAACTTATGTGGAGAGAAATGTGTTTACTTAGATTTCCTTACTCCCTAACTATCTTTTACCGGTTGATTAGTGTGTATTAATTGTGTGGATGACGGGTGTATTCCTTAATACCAATCGTGGAGGTGGCGTACGTACTTCCCCAACTCTACAAGCTCCTACTTCACTCCTATGTCGAGCCGGCTAAGAAGCTCCTAACATGGATCACTAGAATTCGCTCATGCATTAAATACAACCATAAAAACCTTAGTACGCATTGGTTCATGTTTCTTAAGACGTTCAAGCAAGTTACCGAATAGGAGGTTAGCCAGTTTTCTTAAGCCTAACATCAATAAACAATCATCCAATACAATCAATAACATACTAACAACTAATAATCAATAGTTAGGTTTCATTAGATCTAAGCAAACACAAGATAAATCTAGCCTAGCATGTTAATCAAAAGACAAGAACAAGATATAATCAAACAACACATAGACATATTGATTGATTAAACGAATACTTATCTTCAAATAAACATGGGAGATCCAAGGGTATGAAAACCCTTAAAAATGGCAGAAATTCGTCTTAGGGTTTCTCCTCACAAAGTTGCACACTAATGACAAAAAATTGCAAAATTATATATAGAGTTTAGTATCTAACGGCGTCACGTTATAGGACTTGACGCCGTCACCTCGCCGTGTCTAGGGTTCCCGGATGGCCTTCCTGACGCCGTCCCTCTTTAGTGCTCGAAAATCCGCTCTGGCTTATCAAAGCTTGACGCCGTCAGAAATGGGCTTGACGCCGTCCCTCTTTAACTTAAACCGTGATGGCCTTGATCATCTTAAAGGGTGACGCCGTCAGACTTTCCATTGCAAAACTCTCTGGCGCGTCTCGTGTATTTTTCATATCTACCTCTTTTGCCAAGCCATGACGCCGTCTAGAACAATAACTGACGCCGTCAAAGGTACTTTTCCAGCCGATTTTGAGACTTTGTCGTTTTCTTCACTTTTATGCTCCAAAAACGTCCAAAATGTTTCCTTTTCCAGATTTCTTCCCCAAAGTACCTAAAATGACAAAAGGAACGATTTAGGGCAATATTTGATCAAATAAATACGATTTAGGGCTTAAATGACCCCCTAAAAGCGGTACACTTTTCGCTTCATCAAATACCCTTACACTTGAGATTTGCTTGTCCTCAAGCAAATGCGCTTTTATTCTAATCAAAATACAAGTTAGGGGTCATTTAATGCTAATATAAAATTAATTACAGTACATAGTCGTTCCACTTTAATCATAATAAGCACAGAGATTACAAACTAGCACCTCACAAGTAGTGTTTAGATACTCACATCTCTCAAGTGTCATCAAAATAAATCTCATAAATGAAAACGGATATTATATCTCACTACCTGTCATAGCAAATAGATTACCATAGGCTTGGGAAAGGATCGAAAACCTGCTCCACTAGGCGTAAGCACCTAAGATAAACTATCAAAGAGGGCTTTTAAACGGGTTATAACGTGAGGTGTAGGGATATGATAAACACGGATTTGTTGGATAAGGGATATTTTACTGGTGGCGAGTTAAAGATCTTGATTAATTACATGTACAATATGGCGTTGCTAAGCCAAGACTAGACTCGACTTAAGCTAAAAACAAAATAACAAAAACATAAAATAAACATAAAATGAAACGGGATGGTAGTCCGTATGTTTTTTCTATTTTTCTTTTTCTCATTTTTTTGTACTTTTCTTGATTTTTTCGATTTTTTTTTTGTTTTTTTGTTTTTTTTTTTTTTTTTTTTTTTTGTTTTTTTTTTTCATACACTCTTGCCCTACCATCCAAAATAATACATCATAGGGGCGTTGCATTCCCCTTACACTTGAACTTTTACATAACTTTACAAATAACTATTCTAATGACTCGAATTAAGATAATCGAAACACTTGGAGTACTTTTAAAATATTTAGCACATATGGGGGTAATAATGTTGTTCTTCCCCATTACTCCATTACACTAGTACTTTACCCATGAGTCCTAATCGTCCCAAAACAATATGTACAAGGATATGACTCGACTTAGCAACCATGTAATCAATTAGATAATTAACTTGGGGTATAAACAAATGTTGTCACAATAATGCACTAAAAATGAGTGCATACAAGGTAGGCTAAGGCGATTTGGGTGCACATTTAAGTGGGGTGTAAACAAATTCTTCCTTTAAGTAAAATGCTTAAAGGTCGAAACGAAAAGATAGGCTCTGAGGGGTGTACTAGGGGTATCGTGTACTAAAAATGAGTACAACGCAAAGGGTGTGGGAGAATTACTTGACCAATGTAGCCAAAGTAATTATAACAAAAACACAGGTGTAAAACAATGGGTTAATCCTAATGCCTCTTATCATGTAGTAAATCTAACTACACGAGTGTAGTCTCACTTGTGGCCTCGGAATGGTCCTAACGCAAGTTCTAGAATCTAAGTGCTACCGGTACACACATCATAGCATAAATGCTTTTCCTACCAATTCTAGGGGCGAACCTCACATATTTGGGGGTGGAAAATTTTTTAGTGGTACGGTTTTTGTGCTAGTCATATAACTCCTATCCATGAGACGCTCATTAAGACCAAAGCTTTACTCCTAAATGTTGTAAAAAATTTTAAATTTGGCACTAAAATTGCCCTAACAGGTATTTCTCTCAGTTTTATTACACATCTACCATTAAACAAACAAAAATCAAGCGTAATAGCATTCTCTAAAGTATCGTATTTTTACCCCCCCTTACACTTAAGATGAACATTGTCCCCAATGTTCAAATAACAAGGTGTAAAAGTAAATAAGGTAAAAAAATGAAATCAAATACTCCCCTGATTTGCTCGGTGGATAATATGGCAACATGGTTAGATCTTCTTCCAAGAGAATGTAGAAGCTCCAAGACTTAATGCATCGCCATAAGCTTGATTCCACATACATCTCCTTGTCCAAAATAACCTGTTAAACCTGAGAAAACAAACACGAAAACCTGCATAACAACGGCGGGATAAATTCTATATATAAGGATATAATGCTTGTGGAATGATAATTTTGCAGATTCCTGGAGTTTATAAGTTAGAGATTTAATAAAAAACTTTTTATGAAAACAAAACTTTCAAAAATTTTAGAAAATTAAAACCTAACGCCGTCAGGTTGTAAATCCTGACGCCGTCAGAAATGATCTGACAGAATTCTCATGTTAAGTTTCCGGAAAATTTCTGGAAAAACCTATACCTTACTTCCTGGAAATCCTGCAAAACATCATTATGACTCGATACAAGCATTTGACTCAAACAAATACTAATATGTATGTTAATTTATTATTATTACGATTCATGTTCATTTGTGTTCTAATAAACCGATTTGGATTTCCCTTACACTTAACTTTTGCAAAATACCTTTATATGTAGTTAAGACGGAGTTAAAAACAAGATAAAGCATTTTCACAATTTAGTTTTGAACATGAATCAATAATAATAAAAATTAAACACACATACAGAAGCAAATAAAATCAAACAAACAAACAAATAAACACACAAAGCAAATAAAGCTTGGGTTGCCTCCCAAGAAGCGCTTTTCTTTATTAACGAGTCTTGTAGCTAGACTCAAAGTCAGGCTTATCTAGTGTCGCTTATGCTCACGTACCCGAGTGTGAGCCATCTAATTGTTGCCTCATCTTTCTTTTATTCATCGCTCAGCTCCAAACATCCATGATAATATCTCTTATTTTTCTCATGTGGATATTTGAGCCCCTTTTTCTTATCATTTTCACTTAACAAGTCAATAGGCGCAATCCTATTGCAAGATTCAATGGAGAAGTTCTTAAACCTAGGGTGTGATCGGGGCATTTGGTAAACAAAATCTTCGTCCCCATCCGAGAATGTAATTAACCCGTCCACAAGTTTCTCGTCAAGGTTGGTTAACCTTTTGAAGGGTTCTCCAAAAATGACTTGGGTTAATTTGTTATCAATAAATTCTCCTAAGTTCTCCATAACCATAAAATCCACCAAATACACAAAACTTCCTACGAATACGTGTAGTGGCTTAATCCTAGCAACAATGTTATCTCCTTGATATTGTAGCTCATCTACCATGATTTTATTATAATTAGCGCGAGAGATAATGTTCATAGGCAAAGATGAGTTAAGATAAGCATAAAAACTATGATAACCAATCTTACATGGAAATTGCATGTTAAAGAGGCTATCCTTTTCGATCTTAGTCCTAGGGTCAACATACTTAAAGGGATCAATTTCCTCTTTTCTCCATTCCTCGTTAACTACTTCTCCATTACCAGCATCCTCATCGGAGTCTGGGTCGTTAAATGGACTAACTGCATAGTCATTCTCATGGTCAGACTCCTCCATCTTAGAATTGTTACCAAAGTGGTGGTCTGGTGAAAGGTTTTTGTTTTCAACGATGGGGGCGGGAACGGGTAGTTGGAAGTTTGCACGACGGAAAATACGAATAACAGGGATCAAGCGATCACTATTACTCATGAGGTAGGTGGAAGGTATCACAAACAAAAGCACAAAGAAATAAGATAGACTAAAGAAAATCTAGAAAAAGAAAATAAAAATCTCACTAGAAAGGAATCTAGTGAGTAGACCTAATAAAATAAAAATTCAACCTAAACAATAACTATTCCCCGGCAACGGCGCCAAAATCTTGATGCGTGGTTTTGCGACCTTACAACAGGTTTTACCTCTCGAGGGATCTCAAGAGGCTTACAACCTCACCAGGCAGTGTACCTGACCGATGTAGTATAGTGTAGTGGTAAGTACGGGGGATTGATCGTTCTCCACAGGGAATAGTGTCGTTAGGATTGAAAAACTACTCTAATAGGTCTAAGGGTGAGGGAGGATTCTTTTTGTATTTTTATATTTTTTATAAAAGCAAGTAAAATCTCGGGTTTGAAAGAGTGGGCGGAATTAGTTGCTAGCCAACTAACCCAAATAACTACAAATGCAAATAAAATAAAATGACTGAAAATGAAAAGGTTGTGAAACTTATGTGGAGAGAAATGTGTTTACTTAGATTTCCTTACTCCCTAACTATCTTTTACCGGTTGATTAGTGTGTATTAATTGCGTGGATGACGGGTGTATTCCTTAATACCAATCGTGGGGTGGCGTACGTACTTCCCCAACTCTACAAGCTCCTACTTCACTCCTATGTCGAGCCGGCTAAGAAGCTCCTAACATGGGATCACTAGAATTCGCTCATGCATTAAATACAACCATAAAAACCTTAGTACGCATTGGTTCATGTTTCTTAAGACGTTCAAGCAAGTTACCGAATAGGAGGTTAGCCAGTTTTCTTAAGCCTAACATCGATAAACAATCATCCAATACAATCAATAACACACTAACAACTAATAATCAATAGTTAGGTTTCATTAGATCTAAGCAAACACAAGATAAATCTAGCCTAGCATGTTAATCAAAAGACAAGAACAAGATATAATCAAACAACACATAGACATATTGATTGATTAAACGAATACTTATCTTCAATTAAACATGGGAGATCCAAGGGTATGAAAACCCTTAAAAATGGCAGAAATTCGTCTTAGGGTTTCTCCTCACAAAGTTGCACACTAATGACAAAAAATTGCAAAACTATATATAGAGTTTAGTATCTGACGGCGTCACGTTATAGGACTTGACGCCGTCACCTCGCCGTGTCTAGGGTTCCCGGATGGCCTTCCTGACGCCATCATTCTTTAGTGCTCCAAAATCCGCTCTGGCTTATCAAAGCTTGACGCCGTCAGAAATGGGCTTGACGCCGTCCCTCTTTAACTTAAACCGTGATGGCCTTGATCATCTTAAAGGGTGACGCCGTCAGACTTTCCATTGAAAAACTCTCTGGCGCGTCTCGTGTATTTTTCATATCCACCTCTTTTGCCAAGCCATGACGCCGTCTAGAACAATAACTGACGCCGTCAAAGGTACTTTTCCAGCCAATTTTGAGACTTTGTCGTTTTCTTCACTTTTATGCTCCAAAAACGTCCAAAATGTTTCCTTTTCCAGATTTCTTCCCCAAAGTACCTAAAATGACAAAAGGAACGATTTAGGGCAATATTTGATCAAATAAATATGATTTAGGGCTTAAGTGACCCCCTAAAAGCGGTACACTTTTCGCTTCATCATTGTTACTGCTGGTTTATCTAATACTGCTGTTATTACAAAAGTTTGTGCTAAAGTACAAATTTAAATTGTGTTATTCATATAGTTGGTCTTATGATTATACTAATGCAAGACAAGTACTTTGTATTTTGTTCTTTTGGTTTTAGACTAACAATTTCAGGTATGAATATGTAAACACAAAGGATATTTTCAAGTGAAATGGAAACAAAAAAAATGAGATATTAGCTGCTGACCATAATAGGTTTATGATGCACTGAGTTTGGGAATTCAAACCTCCTTAAAACTTCTTTCTTGAAATCTAGTTATGATTTTTCACATTGAATTGATGACTTATTTGATCAGATAGTAACTGATGCAACTCACTTTCTATCATTTTATACTTTTAAGTATAATGTGCAAGTCTGAGGACATCTGATAGAAAGAACAACTAGTAAAAGTGAATCTAACACTTGTGTTAGAGGCAACAATTACTATGAGCTGGAAACCCTGTCAGGAAAACTCTTTGAATGAGTTTATCTATACACAGGCAGTTATTTATAACTGAAAAATATTGGTTCTCACACAACCAGAGGTTGCTTTAAACCGAAATGCTGATTAAGTGTCTGTTATACACTTGATTCCTTCAAAATGGTTGAAAGTAGTATGATTTTTCAATTCTAAAATCATGAACATACTACTAAGTCAAATGATTTCTTAAAAGGATTTTCAAGGATTCACAAAAACCATCCATTGATGGATCATGAATCGAAATGTCCACTAATTCACCTCTCATAGGAGTTAACACACCTAGAAGTGATGAGGGCAGTAACTTAAACTCTTAAGGAATTGATGGCTTCATGTACAACATTGTCTGACAACAAGTTCTAAATGTTGTATCAGATTATAAGGAAAGATATGTTTTGGTACATAGTGAGATCTTCCAAACAAGGGGAGGAAACAAAAGTTATTTGCTTCAGGGGAGGTAACAATCTCAAGGGAGGAAATAATAGCCTAGAATGGAAGAAAAACCAATATAAGGAAGTAGAAGACAAGAGCATACAAGATGATGAGGAGGTTGAAAATGAAAAGAATAGAGTTTATTCTGGAGTATTATATATATTCAGAAGGGATGAAGCATTCCAAAGGAGAAAGTTCTATCTAGATCAAACTAAGAAAAGTTTCAATTTCACTTCAAAGACATGCTGGTTAGATGATTTCACTTGTTGAAACAAGCATCCAAGATACACAGCATCATTGCCTCTTATAATTCCTCCATCCAAGGAAATTGCACCATCTTTTAGTCCAAGATTGGTTCAATATGTTTTGATATTATTAAATTCAAAGAAGAGCAAAGTAGATGAATTACTGAGAAGATATTCAATCTTGAAGAACATAAGTGTTTGAAAGATCTTCAATCCAAGATTTAATTTAGAAACATGTTGAAATGGTTCACATGTTTAGTGGAGGATTGTTGGGAATTAAATATTCAAGATGTCTAATATCGGGTTCTAATCCAAGAAATACTCTAAGTGTAATTCTGCTGCTAGTGCAAATGGTTCCTGCTGTTAATGTTGTTCCTGCCGATAGAACATTTCACTCTGCTGTTAGTGATAAATGATTCTGCTGATAGGCTTAGCATTCTGCTTATTGATTCTGCTGCTAATGATACTTGTTCCTGCTGATAGCGATAACTCGTTGCTGCTGATAGTGAACATTCTGCTGATGAGTGGATAAGATCGAAAAGATATTTATTGTATTTTGGTCAACAATATTTGGTAGATAATATCTTACCCCATATGCTTAAGTTAACAAGTTGTATACATAGATACATGTTGTATCTTATGTTCTGACACTCAAAAGGATAAGTTAACAAAGTAATAAAACTAAGACTTTAAGCGATATGTAAAAATCTTTTGGACTATAAAAGAGATCTTAGTTGTCATATTAGTGTTAAGTGTAACCGATATAGAGTTAGTCAAGTGTCCATGCATATGTTATTTTGCAAGAACATATAACTGTTAGATAAGAACAAACATAAAAACATCACAAGTTAGAAAAACTTAAGATTCAAGGTTGTAAACCTAGTGATAGTTCAAGATCACTCGTATTATTATCCTTAATAATATTGAATCGTTTGGTGATGATCTTTATGTGTTCATTGCTAACTAACAAACATAACAATTCCATTTCCATAACATACACAACCTTCTAAGTTTGGTTGAGTGAATTCCGCGTACTTAATCATTTTAACACAATATATCATACACACAAAGTCACAAGGTTTAACCACCTTAATCGTGTTACCAGGATCCTAGCAGAACATACTCCATCAACTTAGTCGAGACCCACACCTCTCGACACACTCACTCTCGTACCCCTTTGACCTCCAAACAATACTGAGACACCGCCACCCAAACACACCCTTATCGCACCCTTTCATGAACCACAACAAAACCCAAAGAACTCTTCTTTAACCAACCTATACCAACAACTCTCGACCTTCGGTTTGTACCACATTTTTAGACCTTAAATGAGCTACCAAAACTCACACTCAAGCACACTATTAGACAGCAAGTATAATGATGCCCATTCCATAAAATAACAAGGCCCCCATATGTTCAAACGAGCCCAAAAGAATGACTCTTACATTCAACCTATTCCAGATACGGTTAAAATGCTTCTGGAAGGTTTAGTTCTACACACACACACACATATATACCAGGACCTTCATTTACGTGAATAACCTATACGCTCCATGTTAATTATTTATGTTTACTTCAAGGTTCTATTCGTATCTTATGGGTTAATATAAGTTTTCATAAGAGATTTTCAGGGTTACGAGGCATGTTCATTAGCTTTACGTGACCAGGTTAGTATTCTTCGAAACTAAAAACATGCTTGTGATCGTGTATACGTATGAAGAACATCAAAAACATCAAACGGACACTAGAGGTGTTACCTTACGATCGGATTACACGAAACGAACGAGAACAATAGATGCTTATCACAAACGACCCAACCCACGAATAGCCTCCCGCAATCAAAACCTTCTTTACTACTATCTTTCTCGTCGAGCCTTGCTATGAAGATGGATCGGTTTTGCGTTTAGTTTGTGTGTGTGTATTTTTGTTTTCTCATTCTCGTACCAAAGTGGATGAATTTTTATGTGTATAAGATGAATGTTTATTTTCGGTTGTGCCTTATAAGGGAGATGAGGGAGAGCGTATATTATTATTTTGGTAGCAAGAAAATGATCGCATTATAATAGGGATAGTGTGCCGTGATTTAGGCTATAATTTTGGAAAGACCTATTCTAAAGTTGAAATTGCAATATGGTTGTGATCACATTAACGTGTGAATTAAATGGGGTCCATGATTTTTCGTTTATGGTTATTTATTTCATTGATATAATCGGATATTCTAAAATAAAACGTGTATCATGATATTCACCAATGTGGATATGTATTGATTTTCATCCAAAACGTGTAGACAAGAATGGAAATAGTGAAACTGCTATTTGGAGACATGGAGTCCACTATATGGTCGGTTCAAAATGAGAGGTGTGTGGGCTTAGTTTGGACACAAAATTTGGATATTTATTTCTTCACAAAAAAAATGTGTATGTATAATTAGAGAAGTATCAAATTTTTATTTAGAGAGTTTATATCTCATATAATGTGTTTTTAACATATAACTTATAGTTTAGGTTTATTATTAATTATTACATAACTTAGGTAAAATTTTAAATTACACGTAAAATAGGGATTCAGAATTTAGGGTTTTAAAATTAGCAAGTTTCAACACAAAATGCTTCAGTCCTCTTAACATTTTCCAAATAAAAATGAAGGACAAAAAGATTTTGAAGCTAAATATCAAAAAGCAAAGGCTAAACTTGCTCTTCTTGAGGCTGCTTCCTCACCTTCTCAAACCACTCCAGCCACTAAATCCTCTCAGGCCAGGAACAAAGGGCTTATTGCTAAAACATTTGATTGGGATGAGGAAGTTGTAACTTCTGATGATGAAAAAGTTCATGTCTGTGAACTGATTGCACTTTCTGAGGACGACAAGCTAGCTGTGGGAAAGAGTCACGCCAGAAATGAAGAATGGGTCAATATCACCATGAGAAAGGTAAACATTTTACTGTCTATGGATGATAATTCTAACTGGAAATCTTATTTAAACTACATCAATGTAGATCTTAAGTATGTTGAAGAGCAAAGGTTAAATCTGTTTTCAAAATACAACAAACGCGATTTTGAATTAAATAAATGTAGAGATGAACTTCTTGCTTTAAAACAAGCAAAACTTGAAAGTGTTACACTTCAAATTCAAAACACTGAACTTGTGAAACAAAATCATGCTCTTCAAGAGCAACTTACGAAAGAAAAGGCTAAAATTGAAAGTTGGACAACTAAGAATCCCAGAGTCTATGATTCTGTCAGTCTTATTCCTAGTACTAAAAGGAGAATGCTAGGAGAAGATCAACTCAATGAATCCTCCAGTGAGAGGCACAGTGAAAAAGCCTTCATGTCTACTTGCATACCTTTTGAAAAAGAAATGAAACCTAAATCCAGTGATTGGGTTGAAAGAATCAACCCAGATAGCAAGTTACCTAACTTCAGCACTGGAATCATTTTGGATCCTAAAAGTCAGGCTATCGAAAGTATGCTTGGAGAATCTTATGAGCCCAGTCAAACTGAGTCTGTCACTGAGTCTGAATCAGAATCTCAAGCTCCACTTCCTCCATTGAAAATCCTCCAAGGAGCTGCACCTTCTTCAGATCTCACACCCTTAGTTTACTAACAACACTCTCCAAAGGAGAACTCTAAATTGGGTAGAACAATCCAAGAAAATCCCACCACAACCCCAATCAATGATGTCTCAGGTCCTGCTGAAATCTCCGCAACTTCAGTCTCCACCAAAACAAAGACTGACAGCACTGACTCAAAATTTGATCAGTTTGCTGAACATGTCAGGAAGCTGAGTGAAAAGATAGAATCATCTTAAAAATCTCGTCTATCTGAAACTAAGGAGCATACACCAGCTTGCACAAGTATCTCCAGATCCACTTACAAACATCAACAGAGATGTGAATTATGGAATTATACAAATCATACCACTGATAATTGACACAGGATTTTGTTTTTCACGATCTGCAAAAAAAGAGGATCACAGGACCTCTGACCACAAATCCTAACTGGCCTCCCCGAATGCTCAAGCGAGCTATAAAGCTCAAGTCTTCAAGTACACCTCATCTTCCAAGCAAAATCAAAGATCGAAGGCTAGATCCCTTCAATCTTGTCCACATTGTGGATTCAATGACCATTATTCTGATGACTGTCTCATGTATTCTTGCTCTGATATACGTGGAGATCCCTCTCATAATACTTGAGAACATGACATGGTCATTCAAAACAGAAGAACTACTACTAATTTTTCTAAATCCTCATACTCCAAATGTAAAAAATGTGGAAGTACTGTTCACTCAACCACTGACCATGAATCAGTTGAACAGTTCAAAAGGGCCAACAAAGCCAAACCCACCAAAAGGTTGGTCAATAAGAAAAACTAACGTAGTCTACTCTCCCAATTGATTTTCAAAAGCATAAACAACCTTGCTAAACAAAACAAAGTCCTTGGTTTACCGTCCCTTGTGTTTTCTAAGGACATGCCATGCTCAGTATGTTAAAAAAGGCAAGCATCACAGAGCATCCTTCAAAACTAGACAAAATTTTTCCAACAAAAATTGTCTTCATCTCTTGCATATGGATCTCTTTGGACCTGTCAGTTCGATGTCTATCGATCATGAAAAATATACCCTAGTGATTGTTGATGAATATTCAAGATACACTTGGGTATATTTTCTCACTAAGAAGAGTCAGACAACTGATATAATCATGTCCTTTGTCAGAAACATTGGAATCAAAATGACATCAAAGTCAAACAAAATAGGTCTAAAAATAGAACCGAGTTTAAAAACCATGATCTTGAGTACTTCTGTGATGAGAAAGGCATTTCTCAAAACTTTTATTCTCCTTATACTCTGAACAAAACGGAGTTGCTAAAAGAAGGAATAGAACACTCATTGAGGCCGCGAGAACAATCTTAAATGGATCAGTCCTCTCAAAACACTTTTGGACTCAAGCAGTAAAGACTACCTGTCACACATAAAATAGATCCATCATTGTTAAAAGGCACATCAAAACACCATATGAGAAGTATCACTTTGGCAAATTTGATGCAAAAGCTGATGATGGATACTTCCTAGGATACTCACTTGTCTGTAAAGAATTTAGGGTGTTTAACACACGAAGAAAAAAGTATGAAGAAACCTTCCATGTCACCTTTGATGAGAGCACTGATACCATTAGGTTCTCAAACACCAGTATAGAAGAGATTGGAATTGATGACTTACCTCGATATCCTCCTGATAAATACCATTCTGAGAGTCATCCCTCCACCCAGTATCAGGCAGATGCTGATATCTCTTGCTATATTATTCCTCATAACCTTCCTCAACCAACCATCAGTGAATTCATTGATGATAAAGGAATTCCAAAAACAAATAGTCAACGTGATCATGATAATCAGGAACATGAAGACCAAAGGGTTCAAGATGAAGAAACTGAAATCCCAGAAACCAATGAATCCCAAACACATGTCCTCAATCCCACTCCAAATCAGGCATCTACAAGTTCCAATTCTTATCCTAGACCTCAGGAAAAATGGTCAAAATATCAGGATATTGAACTTGTTAATATCATTGGTGAACCCAATGAAGGTATGCTTACTAGAAGCTGCCTCAGCCAACAAATGCCTATTTGTTGACTTCATGTCTACCATTGAACCTAAAAATGTCAAAGAGGCACTGAAATATCCAAGTTGGTTTCAGGCCATGCAAGATGAATTTGAACAATTTGACAGAAACAAAGTTATGACTCTAGTTAAACGTCCTCAAGACGTATGTGTCATTGGAATGAAATGGGTTTTCAGGAATAAAACATATGAAAGTGGCATAGTCATAAAGAATAAGGCCATGCTTGTTGCCAAAGGTTATAACCAACAAGAAGGAATTGATTATGAGGAAACCTTTGCCCCCGTTGCAAGACTGGAAGCCATCAGAATCTTCCTTGCCTATGCAACTTACATGAACTTCAAAGTTTATCAAACGGATGTCAAAAGTGCATTCCTGAATGGAAAACTTAAAGAAGAAGTTTATGTTCAACAACCCCCTGGATTTGAAAGCAGTGAGTTCCGTTTCCACGTTTGTAAGCTTGACAAAGCCCTTTATGGACTGAAACAAGCTCCAAGGGTATGGTATGAAACTCTCTCGGCTTTCCTCATTCAAAACAAATTTGTCAGAGGAAAGATAGATAACACACTATTTATCTATAGGAAAAAAGGAGATGTCATATTGGTTCAAGTATATGTTGATGACATCATATTTGGCTCATCAAATTACAAACTTTGTAAACAGTTTGAGAAACTGATGACAAAGAAATTTGAAATGTGTATGATGGGAGAACTAACGTATTTCCTTGGACTCTAAATCAAACAAACTGATAAAGGAACTTCCATCAGTCAAGAAAAATAAACCAGGAACCTACTGAAAAAGTATGAGCTCTCTGATTTCTCTTCAGTAGAAACTCCAATGGTTCCTCCCAACAACCTTGGTCCGGATCTCTTAGGGAAACCAGTAAATCAAACCCTATTCAGAGGAATGATAAGGTCACTGATGTATCTTACTGTCTCAAGACCTGATATACAATTTGTTGTCTGTCTATGTGCAAGATATCACTCTGATCCAAGAGAATCACATCTCACTGCCATCAAGAGAATCATCAGATATATGAAGGGTACTCTAAATCTTGGTATGTATTATCCAAAATGCTCAGGCTTTGATCTCACAGACTATGTTGGGTGCAACATGGATAGAAAAAGCACTTCAGGCTCTTGTCAATTTTTGGGAGGCTAACTAGTTTGTTGGAGCTCCAAGAAACAACAATCAATTGCTATGTCATCAGCTGAGGCTGAGTATGCTGCCGCTGCGGGATGCCGTGCAAATTTGTTATGGATGAAAAGTCAACTCAGTGACTATGATTACCTTTACAAAATGGTCCCTATCTTTTGTGATAACACAAGTGCCATTGCAATCTCAAACAACCCTGTTCTTCATCAAAGGACCAAAGACATTGATATTAGATATCATTTCATCAAGGACCACATCCTGAAAGGAGATATTGAGATACATTTTATTTGCATGACCCTACTGAATATCAACTAGCTAACATATTCATAAAACCTTTGCATGAACCTACATTCATAAGACTAAAACAAGAATTGGGTATGTTGGACATTGATAGTCAGGTCACTAATTAAAAGAACATTCTCAACTCCTTAAATTAAAAATGATATCTAATCCTCAGTGTAGGTACCAGGCACCTATCATCAGCATTAAATGAAAACTCATTCAGGGACTTAAGTATTGACATTTAATGTAGAACTAAATGCTCCAAGTACCTAGTTAGTAAATGTCCTCGGTTGGTAACTGAACATATTAAATAATTAGAATATTTGTTCTTTTTTCCTTTCTGGCATCCATGTCTTGGGTCCCATCCAAAGCTCACTTGGCATTAAATGCCCTCTCACACACAAAATACTATGATGATTTGAGACAAGACATCAAGACGGGAAAAGCGTCATTCTCAGGACTGTCCAACTGCTCACCTCGACTGTTGTAAAAAATGCGGGTGAGTGGAGTGGTGGCATTAAATGCGGATGTCAAACGGTTATTCCGAAATCATTTTCAAAAATAAAACCCTTGACATTCCAAATTAACCCCACATCATTCCTTATAAGCCTTTCCAACCAAACACACACACACGAATCTTCGACTAACACTTTACAAAAAATTCTCTCTCAAAGTTGTGTGCACCTCTTTTCCTTCCCCACTACATCTCCGTATCAACCTCTGGTCAACAAACCAATCTCTTCACAAAAAGCTAATTGGCTGAAGAACTCAGAATTGTGCTTGCACCTCAATGGGAAGGTAAGACTTTAATAGATGTTAAGTTTCAAACCAATAATGTCATAAGTAACTTCTTCTACCCAGTATAAGTCCCCGCCTACCATGAAATCATCAAATTCCTGTACAACTGTCCTCTAAAATCAATTTTTACTAAATGCCCCCATGCTCTACAAAAATCTCCTCAGCGAGTTTTAGAGCACTACTATTCCTATGACCCAAATCTACCCACTGATGTGTCTGAGTTACACCAACTCAAAAACTATCTCATCAGATTCTCCCTTATGAACGGCCAAAGGCCACTAACCCTCGGCTTCACCACCTTTTGTTCATCTACTGGGTTGAACTACAAACAGGGTGAGTACACTGCTCTTCCCAATCCCAACACTATGAAGGAAGAGCTAGCCAAAATAGCTCTCAACCCTAGTTACTTGAATCAAACTCCGGTGATTAAAAACTCCTTTCCAGTGGCATGGAGAATCCTGTTCACCTTTGTGGTTCAGGTTCTCGGCGAAAACCACTCATCAACTGAGCAAATTAACACCATTCAATTAATGATGGCTTACTGTCTCATGACCAGGACTGGAATCGACGTGGGAGAGATCATTTACAATGATCTCATCACCAAGCTCCTAAACAAATCTAGAGGCACGTACGTGTCCTATCCGAGATTTATCTCCTGTGCCCTTGAGACCCTGCCGGGCTCAAACTACACTCACGATGTCACTGTTGGTTTTACTTGCAGCATCCTGAGTCCGTCTAATTTCGAAAGGGACCCTGCACAAGTTTTCCTTATTGCATTGACGGACCACATGATTACCATTGTTAATCATGAAGAATCAGTGTCTTCTCCTCTCTCTCCGAAGAGGATCATGGGAGGGAAGTCAAACACTTTGACTAAGACCCTACCCAAGTCACAGGGCCCTGAGATTTCAGGAACACTACCTCCTAAAAGGAGAAGAAAGGCCAAGCCCTCTGAGACACATGATGAGACCATCGTATAACCATTCCCGGAGGCAAAAAAGGACACTAGCACACCCACTCAGTGTTCTTGGTCCCACCTACCACTCCCCAAGACCCAGAGGGTACCATACAACCCGCTGGTAGGGAGGCACCTTTCACCTTGCCTGATGAGGACATTCGCATATCACAACTTTTGTTGAGGGCACCACTCCTAATCCTGAAAAATCAGGGGGACACATACAACCCACTGTTATGGGATTGCCTTCCATGGCTCCTCAGGATGGCACTGGCCAAAACCCTCCACAGTGCCTAAAGGACCAAATGAGGACAAAGACACAGGGGGAAACAAACCACTCGCTAATATGGAACCATCACCCCCTCATGGTGAAGCATAGTCCTCAAGGACTGGCCCTAAGGACCAGGCAGAGCAATCCCACTCTGCTGGATTAGAGGGGTCAGGAACTGACCACAACCAAGGCAAATCTTTTAAGGAAGAGGAGCCGACTAACCCACTCTTACAGATAGAGTCAATGGCAGATATTCAGGATGCTCTTTTCTCTAATGAAAATCTTGACAGCGAAAATAAAGAAGAAGAGTTTAAAGCTGGTTATGACTTAGATAATGATCATGAGGAAACTAACCAAGAACACCAGCCCTCTCCTTGTCCCAAGCCTAAGCAATCACCTTTTTAACCTGATAAATACTCAGAATCGGAGTCCTCAAGTTGATCTACCTTCAGGGAGTTTGACAATACACTTCCTTTCACTAAAAGGCAACTGGTTCAGTATCTACAACAAATTGCAAGCTTCTTGTCCAAGAAGATCACTGGCCGAAAAAGGGAACAGCACATTGAAGCTGCTGCCAGTTATGCTGACCTGAAGGCTACAATTGAAGCCTTTTCTGTTGAATGGGTTGATCACCAAGCAAGGACTGAGAAACTCTTCACCAAAAATATGACGAATCTCAATGAGTATCTGATCAAGTTTCTCAACTCCTTCGCTGATGTCACCGAAAGTCTAAAAACTATAAAGGAAGCTGTCAAAGATGATCCTGCTCTTAACAAGAAGATTCTTGAAGCCTCAGATACCTATCTAAAGAATTGTACATCTCTTTCTGAGCTCATCACTCTGCTCAACCACCTTGACCTTTAAGGCCTCATCTCCTCCTTGCCGGGACTCCTCCCCTCCCGCAATGCTTAGACTTCTCACCTGGAAATCCTAGCCTAATCCTCAAGTTCTATGGACTGGAATTTCGGGTCTAGACTCACTGCCATTGAAAGCTCCCAGGCTACCATCTGATCTGAGGTATCCATCATCAAACAGGATACCTCCAAAATCAAGGACATGATGAATGAATTTCGTCAGGCTGCCAACAACATATCCTCAGCCCCCTCGGTCAGTGGGCCACCATCAAGAGCTACTACCACTATCGCTCAAGCACCTGTTGAGGGGGAGAACATCTCCACAACAAAGACTGTTCTAACTCCAACCCAACAACTTTTCAAGCAGCTAAATCCTCACAAGACATCTCTCCCTCCTCAATCTAAGTAGGAGCATGCCACTACAACAGCTGCCATAGTAATCTCAACAACTCCTCCATTAACAGCTGAACCCACATCCTCAACAGTCATAGCTGTAGTACCCTTACAGTCTTACAGATCACCTTCCACTAAAGCTCCACACACCGAACAACTATCTTCATCAGCTCAAAAGGACAAAGGCAAAAGTATTCTTACTAACACCGAGCCTGAACAACCAAAATTGGTGCAAGCATCTAAAGAAGTTTGTCAGGACCCTGATGAACCTGAAAGGGTTCCTCACATGATAGATGGAATGCTACACTTTCTAACCAAAGAAGAACTGGATGCTCACATGGAAAAGGAGGATCTAATTAAGAAGGCAACTGAAGAAAAAAGAAGACAGGTCCTGACAAACTTGGAAGTCACCAAGATTGTAAACGAAGACGCACCACTGCTAGGTTTAGATCCCAAGAAAATCACATTTGATAAAGCTGTGGAAAAATACAAAAAGGCTCGGATAGAAGCATTAAAGACCCTCAAGCTAAATCAACAGAAAGTGCTTGAAAGGAGAAAGCAAAAAATTGAACAATATCAGTGGTGCATGACTTAGAGACGCAGGCCTGAAATAATCACTGATGTGAAAATTCAAGAAAATACCAAGCCTACAACTCTCAATGTGTATAGAGGAGCTGACAAAAGGAACTTTGAAGTTCATGATCCTTTCACCTTCGCCGACTTTGGGATCATTGAGCTGGATGAATTGGGTCCAATCATTGAAAAGAAGAATAATGTCATTGTTAAGGACCTGATGAAATCTCTGAGCAACGGGTATGAAAAACTAAGGAAGATGGCAAGGGAACTTGGTACTCAATCTGCTCTATCTGCTCCAACTGTTCAACAGTCCGAGGCTAAATATTCAAGAAGAAAGAGTAGAAACATTGAAGCTGAACCTGAAGTCAAAATCCCAGGACTGAAATGCAATAGGAGTCTTCCTCAAGGTGTCCCTATTGTAAACCACATGGTCATTGAATTACCTGAATACGGCATCTTCTTCATTGATGAGTTTGGGACTGAAGCTTTTCAAAGATGGAGTGATATTGAGCATGCTGGGATAGAGGCCATGGTTGGTTACTTGATGATGGCTGCAAGCATCAAGACTTTTGAAAATGTTAAGTTCGTTCTAGACCTGAGGAAAAAGATCAAAGAACATCCTGACCAAAAAAAGCTCAAATCAAAGAAGGTAAAACTGGAGATATTGGGATACTACCTTGACTGAAGAATCCATAATCATGTTCTCTAGTGGCTTTGTTAGGAACCTTTGTAATCAATAAATAAATGATGTATTTTATGTTAATCAGTGTTCCTTAGCTACTTTATAGATTCGTCAATGTAAGAAGAAGCCCCTTGCTCACTTACACTGATCAAAACACTTTGGATACATTTATATCCAAATAGGGGGAGATTGTTGGGTCCATTGCTACTCAAAGACACCCTAGTCTAGCATTTGAATAGAAAATATCCTAAGTGTTGTAAATCCGTAAACACAATCAAGTCACTGAGTGAATAGTCTCTCAGTGAGTCATCTTCAGGATGCTCAGGACAAGTCTAAAAGAAGAAAGACTTTCCATTCAGTGAGGCGGAACACAGTGAATGATACCTGAGCCAAAAAAGAAGATGATGGAATCAGCGAGTGATGACAATAACTCCCTGATTCCCAAATCTCCTCCTCCTTTATGAAGACCAAGAACTAAAGATCGAAGACTTTAGACTGACGATTTAGGCGGAACTTTTCACTAATATGTTTGAGCGGGATAAAGTAAAGTTAATAATAAGTCAAATCAAGTACGAGTTGGTGATAAAGGTAGTGAACAGTTGCCTGCACTGTTCACAAAAGCAAAGAAAGAGCGTTTCCCTATATTAATGTTTTCAATGGAAGATTTACCTCTTTGTACCTCATCCATTTGAATCATGACACGTGTTGGGTATTAAAAGTCTTTAAGAGTTAGTACTGTCAAGCCAACAGTTAGTACTGCTAAAGATGCAACTGCCAGTACTAATCAGTTAGAACTGCTAGAGTAAACTGCTGAAGTAAGTTATTACTACTAAAGTGATAAAGACGCGTGAAGTGATATGTATTGAGATATTCAGTGTATATTCTATATAGTTAGAAAGATACATATATTCTATATTGTTAGAAGATTTGTAGTTATCTTGTAAAGGACTCATTAGTGTATAAAAGGAGATCCTAGGTTATGGTTTTTGATACGTGTTTTTGATATATAGCTTCAAGGTTGTAAACCCTAGTACTACACAAAGTACTCGTATTATTCATAATAATATTGGAGCTTTTCTATAAATCATTGTTCTTACATTGTTCACACAACTTTACTGTTTCATTAATATTCTTCTAAGTATTAAATAGTAGATTCCGCATACTCTTTAGTATTCACAAAGTTTCTAATACAAGCTCGTGTGTTTGGGATCAACAAGTGGTATCAGAGCTTAGGTTCTAAAAATTTGATCTAAAAGAATCAAACAAGGAGAAACAAGGAAGAGATCGATCTAGAAACTGCTCAAACCACTACTACTACAAAATTGCGCATTCTCAAACAGGGTGATTATGATATGTGATGGATTAGGATTGAGCAATACTTTCATGTACAAGACAATGCTCTATGGGATGTCATAGAGAATGGTAACTGGTTCAAACCAGTTGCTAAAGCAGCAACAGTTGATGGTGTAATAGCTACTGTAACACCAAGTCCTGTATCTGCTGAATAAAAGAATCAAAAGAAGAATGATGTGAAGGCAAGAAGTATGCTACTAATGGTACTTCCCAATGAACATCTATTGACCTTCAATCAGTACAAGGATACTAAGACCTTGTTTCCTGCTATAACAACAAGATTTGGAGGTAATGAAGCCACAAAGAAGACTCAGAAGACTCTCCTGAAGTAAATGTATGAGAACTTTAGTGCTCCAAGCACAGAGTCTCTTGATTCTATTTTTAACAGACTTTAGAAGATTGTAAGTCAACTGGCTGTCTTAGGTGAAAATATTTTACAAGAAATCTTAATTTGAAATTTTTGAGAAGTCTGCCTTCTGAGTGGAATACTCATGTTGTGGTCTGGAGGAATAAACCTGATCTAGACACAATGAGCTTTGATGATCTTTACAACAATTTCAAGATTGTTGAACAAGAGGCTAAAAGAACTGCAAGCTCAAGTTCAAGCTCTCAAAACATGGCGTTTGTGTCATCTCCTAGCACTAGCAGTACTGATGAAGTTAATACTGCTTATGGGGTTAGTACTGCTAGCACTCAAGTTAGTACTGCGAGCACTCAAGCTATTACTGCTACCATAACTGATGCTACAGTTTATGCATTTTTGGCCAATCAAACAAATGGGTCTCAGCTTGTGCATGAAGACCTTGAACAAATCCATGAAGATGACTTAGAAGAAATGGATTTGAATTGGCAGTTAGCATTGTTGAGTACGAGGGCAAAAAGGTTTTTCCCAAAGACTATTAAAAAGATCGCTATCAATGGGAGTGACATAGCTGGATATGACAAGTCCAAGGTAGAGTGTTACGACTGTCACAAGTTGGGACACTTTGCAAGGGAGTGCAGAGGACCTAGGAACCAAGACAGTAGAAACAAGAATCAAGAAAGCAAATAACCTAGGAACCAAGAAGGCACTAGAAAGTCTGTGAATGTGGAAGAAACTTCTTCCAAAGCCATGGTGGCTATTGACGGGCTTGGTTTTGACTGCATTTATTTGGCAGAAGATGAAGTCCCCACAAACATGGCTCTTATGGCTTTGTCAGACTCTAAGGTATACACTAACAGTACTTGTTCAAAAACTTGTCTAAAAAGCTTTGAAACTCTTAAAACTCAGTATGATAATTTAAGAATAGACTTTAACCAATCTGAGTTCAATTTAGCTAATTATAAAAGAGGGTTAGCAATTGTAGAAGAGCAACTTATCTTTTACAAAAAGAATGAGACTATTTTTACTGAGGATATTGCTCTTCTAAAAAGTGATATCTCATATAAAGACTCAGAGATAAGTATGCTTAAAAGTGAGTTAGAAAAGCTTAAGCAAGAAAAAGAAAGCATTCAAGTTAATATAGATAGATTTGAACATTCATCTAAGAGAGTAGAAAGGATCATAAAGAGTCAGTTTATTGACAAATTCAAGAAAGGTATAGGATATAATGCTGTTCGACTTCCCCATACAGGGTTGTTTCCACCCCCAAAACTTGATTTGTCCAGTACTTGTCTAGAGGAGTTCAAAGAGCCTGAGATTGAAAGCTTGGCACCTAAGACTAGTAAGAGTGTTAGTGAAGATATTTCTAATGAGGTTAGGGAATCTTATGATACCCCATTGGTTGAGGAGTTGGTGTCAAATGATAAGTTAGAAAAAAAAACTGTTTTTTCTATTGTTGCCAAGATACAATTGGCTAAACATAAACAACAAGAAAAACGAGTTAGGAAACCGGTTAAGTATGCTAAAATATAAAGGTCAGAAGGTCCTAGGGGAAATCAAAGAGACTGGAATTATCAGATGTCCCAACAACTAGGAAGTGATTTTGGGATGTAAAATAAAGCTTGTTTAATTTGTGGAAGTTTTGATCATGTGCAGGCTAACTGCAATTACCATCAAAAGAAAAGCGTGGTAACTGGGAATACTTATACAAGGGTGAATTACAATTATTTTGCTAAAAAGGCTCATCCTAGTACTCACAAAAACATGGCTCCAAGAGCTGTTTTAATCAAAACTGGCATAAGACCACTTAATACTGCTAGGCCTATTGATATTGCTCACCCCAAATCAACAGTTTATAGTGCTAGAACAATGTCACATTTTTCTAAATCAGCACGATCAACTGTAAAGAGGCCTTTTCAAACAAGAACGACATTAACAAACTAAAATTTTAGCCACAAAGTTAATACTGCCAGACCAAATTCGGCAGTAGCTAATGCTATTAGGGTGGATCAGGATAATGCTGTTAAGGCCTATGCATGTTGGGTTTGGAGACCTACCAAACTTGATAGTGCATCAATTACTTTGAAGAAGCATAATTATATTGATGCACGAGGCAGATCCAAGTCAGTAATGGCTTGGGTCCCCAAAGGAAACTAATTTCCTTATTTTTATATGCAGGATCATTCACAACAAGAAGATCAAGGATATGTTGACAGTGGATGTTCCAGGCACATGACATAGAACATGTCCTATCTCTCAGATTTCAAGGAATTTGATGGAGGGTATGTTGCCTTTGGGGGAAGAGCCAGAGGAGGAAGAATTACTGGTAAATGAACTATTAAGACTGGTAAGCTTGATTTTAAAGATGTGTACTTTGTCCAGGAGTTAAATTTGAACCTTTTTAGTGTCTCACAGATGTGTGACAAAATGAATCGTGTTCTTTTTACTAACATTGAATGTTTTATTCTGTCTCCTGACTTTAAGTTAGCTGATGAAAGTCAGGTATTACATAAAGTTCCTAGAAAGAACAACATGTACAGTGTGTTGATATGAAGAATATTGTTCCTAAAGAGAGTTTAACTTGTCTTGTTTCAAAGGCCACACTAGATGAATCAATGTTATGGCATAGGAGGCTTGGTTATGTAAATTTTGAACCCATTAAGAAAATTGTTAAGGAAAATCCTGTGAGAGGTTTACCTTTAAAATGTTTTGAAAATGACCAAACTTGTGTTGCTTGTCTAAAGGGGAGGCAACACAAAGCCTCTTGTAAATCCAAGATTCAGAACTTTAATACTCAGCTTTTATTCATGTTCCATATGGACTTGTTTGGTCCAACTTTTTTTAGCAGCTTAATGAATAAGAAATATTGTCTTGTTGTCACTGATGATTATAACAGATTTACTTGGGGGTTTTTTTTAGCAACTAAGGATGAGACAAGTGGTACTTTTAAGAGCTTTATTAATGAGATAGAAAATATAGTTGATAAGAAGGTAAAAATAATCAGGTGTGACAATGAAACAAAGTTCAAGAATAGAGTTATGAATGAGTTTTGTTAAAAGAATGGTATTAAGAGGAAATTTAATGTAGCTAGAACTCCTTAGTAAAATTATAATACCTGAAATTTGAATAACCTATAAAATGACCAAATTACCCCTGAATCCATAATACCTAATATAATCATTTATAACAATTCCGAATAGAATCCAAAAATTACGAAAACAACTGCATATGAAACGAAATGAATTCTGGGTCAACACTACATTATATTGAATGTCAAGAAATTACAAAATCACATATACATTTAAGTATGGTCCGAAATTTAATTAATAAAATTAATATATATATTTTGCTAAATTATTTTAATTAGATAATTACAAATTAAAAAAGGGAATTATATATCAAATAAAAGTATGATTTTGTGATATTCTTTGGGCCAAAAATACTGAGTTTATCCCCCCCCCATAGTCGGCCAATAATATATACAAACCAAATCTTTTATTTTTGCAAAACCTTTAAACCGAAAACCTTATTGTCGATCCAAACTAAATTCGACACCAAGTTTATTCGACTTCCTGGACGTGTTCAAGTATTTTTTGGGATTGATCATAGAGTAACCGAGCTAAGAAAAATAGGAGTCGAGTTGTGGAAGCTCTCATTCGATCGTGAGGATTTGTCTTTGTTCGATATATTCAGCCGATAGGTACAATATTACCACGACTTAATTTTATGTTCTATATTCGATCTAGTATTTTTCTTATGATCTATATGTCATATAAAACTCAAGAAAAATACGTAAAACAATTCATGCAAGCTAAATAACACGTACGAATTTATAATAGCTAAAACATACGTAAATTCCAAATAATGTTATGCGATTTTTCTGAGATGCAAATATAATTTTTATATGTTCTATACTGATCATATAAGCTTAGAAAAATAACCACATGATTTGTTAAAGCTTAAAATAATTGTTTGGAATTATTGTTCATAATCGGAATTTAAGAGAAAACAAAGAAAAATAGGAAGAAACCCTAGGATGGATTAGGGTTAGGGTTTACATGATAGATCTGATGTAATTAATGAAATTAATGATTGTATGATGATGGTTTAATGATTGGTTAAACTAGGGTTTTGTTTTGGTACATAAAAAGGGTATACGGTTTGCTTTTAAAAGTACAAGGGCTTGTTTTGTCAACTTTCAAACTTCTGGGATATTTTTGTAAGATCATATAAGTCAGTACGAAGGTGAGAAAAATATAACTTGAGGGTCCTTTAAGTGTAAATATTGCAAGTAAATGAATTAATGATAATTCAAGGGGTCGATTTGTCAATAATTAAAATGGAAGGACAAAGGTGTAAGATCTGGAAACTTGAAGTTATTTTGAGTAAATAAAGTCATTCAGGGTGTAATGGGTAAATTTGAGTATTTGTGGGGTTGTTATGTAATTATAAATGAATTATGAATTAAATTGTAAGTTTTGTAAAGGTAAGGGACTAATTGTGTAATTATTGAATCTTGAGGGTCTAATTCGTATTTCATGTAATACTGAGGTAAGGTTCTGTAAAAATTGGTGAGACTAAAGTATTTTCATTCTAAACCTTTGAAGTTAATGAATTTGTAATTAAAACCCTAAATTATGAAGATTGTCAAAGTTAACCCTGAACTTTTGTAACTTGATAAAAGGTACTTTGAATTCCATAATGAGATTGAAATAAAGATTTAACCTAATCCGAAATATCAACATATTACTAAATCTGGAAAGTTACAAAATGAAAAGTAAATTAAAAGTAATAATTTACGTTTGAATAATTTGTAATTCCGTCTTCTACCTCTCTAGGTGTGAAGAAGGAGAAGCCTTGATTTCTGCTTCGCATTTGCTTTCTTATCTTTTGCTTCGATAATAAGGTACAGATATTCCGTCCTTTTTCAGTAAGGGCTTCTCAGTTCTTTTCTTTCAGAATTCATTTCCTTATTAGGATTTCCTATACCTTTGCTATGTTCCCTTTTGTTGTGAACTTTCAATGGGGTCTTTGATTTGAATCTTTTGCCATGTGCCCTTAAGATATAATTTTGATTATTGTTAGTACGCCCGACCTTTGTTCTACAGTTTAATATTACGAGCCAATAACTAGGCATGAGGGTTTCATGTCCATGTCATTGACGCACCTTTGACATGACTCTAGGGAAAGAGAGTGATGACCTGTTCCGTCCCTTATTTATTATTTGCTATGGCCATTATATTATGATTATTGATTTATCTGTGGGGCGTATGGGTGCACTCTAGATTTGATCTGTTATCTGTATATGTTATATGTTATTATATCTTGTGACTGATGGTGTGTGCGATACACGTTTTTCACATTTGATTTAGAGCTGATCACTCTATACAGGTATGTTTTATTTTGTTTGTAATGCTATGGTATCGTAAGTAGTCTGGGCTCGTGATAAATTGCTGTGTCCTTTTTTTCTTGAATCTTTTCTTTTATTCATGATCTACTTCTCATTTCTTTCATGTCAACTTCGTATCATTTCGTTTTTCCTAAATTGCTTTCGCATTTGCTACTTGCTATTGTTATCGTTATCTATATGTCTGTTCACTGGGCTTTTGAAGCTCAGCCGCATGTTTCTTTTCATGTGCGGCAGGTACTTAAGCTAGGAGCTGTGTTTAGCTTTGGGATGAGAGAAATCTATTTTGGAGTTGACCTTAGTATTTAGCTTTGCCATTTGAACTTCTATTTATTTTCATTATGCCATTTTTTAGGCATTTAAATATTGGATTTTGTACTTAAGCTATTTTTTCTTGCATTTTGATTTAAGTCATGTTGACTTATTTTGTATTTAATTTTAAGACTTACGAGGTTTTATTTATTGAATGCTTTGTTGACTTCTGATATGCCACCATTGTTTTGATATCTTTACCCTTGACGGGTTGGGGTGTTACAATTTATGGTATCAGAGAACAGGCTTTCATGAAACCTTAGAGCTTAGGCTATCGACCTGTGAGGATCTGGGTAGACATTAGGTTTTCCTTTCGCGCACTCTTTTCTTGTCCTGCTTTGTCATGCTTTCCTTTTGCTCTATCATTTTCCTATTGATCTTTCTAATCGTTTGAAAATCCTGTAGATGGTTGTTACTCGTCGTGGTGGTGATTATTCTGAAGGGGAGGAAGAGATCCCTAATTTGGAGGAGTTGGTGGCTAATGCTATAGCCAATTTGCTACCTGGGCTTAATGCTAATGAGGTGATCACTCGGATGATCAACGAGTTTCGTAATGGAACTGGTCCCTCTGGTGGATCTGGTGGTGCTGGTCCTTCTAGTGGTGCTGGTGGTACTGGCGGTGGGGGCCGACCCACTACCATTAATGGTTGGCTGGAGAGTTTCAATAAGCTCAAGCCGTTGTCGTTCAGTTCTGCTGCTACTCCTCATGCTGCAGAGGACTGGATAACACACATGGAGAAGCTGTTTGAGGTGCTGGGCTGTGAAGTCGGGTTTAAGACTCGTCTGGCTGCGTTTAAGCTTGAGGGAGATGCGCTTAACTGGTGGAAGGCGCACAAGGAAGCTAAGGGTGGTGATGCTTATGTTCTTGGTTGTACTTGGGCTAATTTTCGGGCTACATTCTATAATAGGTACTTCCCTGTGTCTGAACAGCAGAGATTGATTAGGGAGTACAATACTATCTCTCAGCTTGAGACTGAGAATGCAGGAGAGTTTCTGGAGAGATTCCAGAGATTGGTTAGCTTTTTGGGCTCGGTTGCTGGGGATGCTGAGCATCAAGCCAAGCATTTCAAGTGGGCACTGAAGAGTTGGGTTTTAGATCGTCTTCTTAATCAGGAGTTCCTTGATCCGTCAGCATGTTGCGACGCAGCTCACAACATTGAGATATTTCATGAGAAGGTGGGTTTCAAGAGAAACCGTGATGGCGACAGGATTCAGCCGCAAGGTCAGAATCGGGACAACAAGTGGTATTCTGGTAAGAACTTTGAGCAGCGGGGTCAGTCAGGTAGGAGCTTTGATCAGCGGAAACCAGATTTTAAGGGTCAGGATGCTGGTTTAAATTCTAAGCAAAATGATAATGGTCAGAAGCAATGGAAGGATCAACCTTCTAAGGGTTTTCAGTAGTAGTCTTGTGGTTCTGGATCAAGTTCTCAGAAGGGTTCATCTGGGAGCTTACCTACATCTCCAATCTGTACTTCTTGTGGGAAAAATCATTCAGGAGTGTATCGTAGAGCAACTGGTGCATGTTTCCGATGTGGGTCTGCTGAGCATCGGGTAAAGGACTGCCCAAAGCAGAATCCTGCATCTGACAAGAATTATCTGCTACCTCCGCCTCCTCCACCTCCGAATACTGGGCGTGTGTTTTCTACTACGCGAGATCAGGCAACTAAGGCTACAGGTACCATTACCGGCTTTTTGTATATTGATGATTTTACTGTTTTCGCGTTATTTGACACCGGAGCAACACACTCTATCATATCTACAAATTTGACTAAGAAACTGAACATACCTGCAACACCATTAAATAACCCAATTGCTATATCTACCCCCATGCAAAACCACATTCTCATAAACCATGAATATTTGAACTGTCCGTTACGTTTCGATGATCGGATTCGTCCGGCGAATCTACTTCCTTTAGACATGATTGACTTCGATGTCATCTTGGGTATGGACTGGTTGGCTTTCCATCGAGCAACCATTGACTGCCATACCAGAAATGTGATTTTTGGTGACATGAATAATCCCGAATTCATTTACCATGAATCTCGCCCTCTTAAAACCGTTAAAATCATTTCTGCCTTGAAAGCTCGAACCTTGATGTCTCATGGTTGCCAAGGTTATTTAGCCTCAGTGAAGGATTCGTCTGTTGAGATTCCAGATATTTCTAGTGTTCCCATTGTTCGGGATTTTGCTGACGTTTTTTCCTGAAGTACTTCCTGGTATTCCTCCGGCTAGAGAAGTGGAATTTTCTATTGATCTAATTCCCGGTGCCGAACCTATCTCTAAGGCTCCGTACCGGATGGCACCTGCTGAACTGAAGGAGTTAAAGGAGCAACTGGAAGAGTTGCTGGACTGTGGATTTATTCGACCTAGTGTTTCGCCGTGGGGTGCTCCTGTACTTTTCGTGAAGAAGAAGGTTGGGTCTATGCGTTTGTGTATTGATTATCGTGAGCTAAATCGCATTACCATTCGAAACCGTTATCCGCTTCCTCGCATTGATGACTTGTTTGATCAATTGCAAGGAGCTAAAGTTTTCTCTAAAATCGACTTGCGATCTGGTTATCACCAATTGCGAGTTAAAGAGCAGGATGTTCCTAAGACTGCTTTCCGCACCCGTTATGGACACTATGAGTTCCTGGTTATGCCTTTTGGCTTAACAAATGCTCCTGCTGTGTTTATGGATTTAATGAATCGAGTTTTCCATGAATTCCTTGATAAGTTCATCATCGTTTTCATTGATGATATTCTAGAGTATTCTAAGTCGTCCGAAGAGCACGAGCAACATTTGCGTATCGTATTAGGTATCCTGAGGCAGCAGAAGTTATTCGCGAAATTTTCTAAGTGTGAGTTCTGGCTGAATCATGTAGCTTTCCTAGGTCACGTTGTGTCTGCAGATGGTATCACCATGGATCCATCTAAAGTTGAGGCTATCACCAAGTGGCCGAGACCTACCACTGTGACTGAAGTCAGGAGTTTTCTGGGATTAGCTGGCTACTATAGGCGTGTTTGTAGAAGGATTTTCAAAGTTGGCTTTGCCATTGACTCAATTGATGCGGAAGGGTGAAAAGTTTGTATGGACTGATGAGCGTGAGCAGAGTTTCGAAGAGTTGAAACGGCGTTTGGTATCTGCAGCTATTCTAACTTTACCATCGGGTCCTGGAGGTTTCCAAATTTATAGTGATGCTTCTAAGAAGGGTTTGGGCGGTGTGCTTATGCAAAACGGCAAGGTGATTGCCTATGCTTCGAGGCAACTGAAACCCTATGAGGAAAATTATCCAACTCATGATCTAGAATTGGCAGCGGTAGTTTTTGCGTTGAAGATTTGGAGGCATTACTTGTATGGTGAATCATGTGATATCTTCACTGATCACAAGAGCCTCAAATATATCTTTACTCAGAAAGAGCTTAATATGAGGCAGAGGAGATGGTTGGAACTTTTGAAAGATTATGACACAAACATCCAATATCATCTAGGTAAGGCTAATGTGGTTGCAGATGCACTTAGTCGGAAATCTGGAGTGATTGCTAGTTTGGAGTTTGATCAGCATGTCCTCAAGGATTTGGAGCGTTTGGATGTTGAGTTGTGTTTTCGGCGGGATGTTGGTTACTGGGCTAGTCTAAAGATTGAGTCAAATCTGATGTTGCGCATTAAAGAGGCTCAGAAAGATGATGGTGAACTCTGGGCTATTGTTCAGAATATTGAAGAGGGTAAGCAGACTGAGTTTAGAGTTGATGACGATGGAGTTGTCTGGTATGAGGATCGTTTATGCGTGCCTAATGATTCCGACTTGCGTGAGGCTGTGTTGACGGAAGCTCACAGTTCTCTTTTCGCTATTCATCCTGGTTCTACCAAGATGTATCGGATCTTAAGCAACATTTATGGTGGAACGGTATGAAGCAAGATGTAGCATTATTTGTTGCTAAATGCATGACCTGCCAGCAAGTTAAGATTGAGCATCAGCGAGCTAGTGGTCTATTACAACCTTTGGAAATTCCTACATGGAAATGGGATGAGATTTCCATGGACTTCGTTTGTGGTCTGCCTGTTACTCGTAAAAGACATGATGCGATTTGGGTGGTCGTTGATCGGCTAACTAAATCCGCTCATTTCTTACCTATCCGTATGACCTTTAGTGTTAGTAAGTTGGCGGAAGTTTTTCAGCAAGAGATTGTTCGATTGCACGGTATGCCTTCGTCTATTGTTTCAGATCGTGATCCTCGTTTCACTTCGCGCTTTTGGAAGGGACTTCATAAAGCTTGGGGCGCTCGCCTTAAGTTTAGTACTGCATTTCATCCCCAAACTGATGGTCAGTCTGAGAGGACCATTCAGACTTTGGAAGACATGTTAAGAGCTTGTGCATTGGAATGGGCAGGTAGTTGGGATGAGTACTTGTGTTTGGTAGAGTTTGCGTATAATAACAGTTGGCATGCGAGTATTCGAATGGCTCCCTTCGAGATGTTGTATGGTAGGAAGTGTAGGGCTCCTGTTTGTTGGAATGAAGTAGGAGAACGTTTGATTGAAGGACCTGAGATGATTGAGATCACAAATGAAAAGGTAGCTGTTGCTAGAGAGAAACTGAAAGAATCGCGTGCTCGCCAGAAAAGCTATGCTGATAAGCACCGTCAGGATCTAGAATTTAATGTAGGTGATCGGGTATTCCTGAAAGTATCTCCTTTCCGTGGTGTCAGGCGTTTTGGAATCAAAGGCAAGTTGAGTCCCCGATTTATTGGACCGTTCGAAATCCTGGAACGTATTGGGGAGGTTTCTTATCGTTTGGATCTACCTCCTCAGCTATCTCATGTGCATAATGTATTCGATGTATCTCTCCTGAGGGGATACGATTATCATCCATTGCATGTTGTATCTTATCCACTCGATCAGATCCGGCCTGATATGTCTTTTTCTGAAGAACCGGAAGCGGTTCTGGACCGTCAGGAACGTGTCATGAGAAACAAAGTCATCCCGTTCGTAAAGATTCTTTGGAGGAATCACCTGGAGCGTGAAGCTACCTGGGAAACTGAAGAGTCAATACGAGCTAAATATCCGCAATTCTCGTTTTAGTCTGGTATGTCTTTGTTTTGTTTTCCGTTCTCCTTTGTTTTGTTTTCCCTACTCTCTTTTTCTTTCTACTTCCTGCAAATTTCGAGGACGAAATTTTTTTGTTAGTGGGGAAGAAGTTGTAATACCTGAAATTTGAATAACCTATAAAATGACCAAATTACCCCTAAATCCATAATACCTAATATAATCATTTATAACAATTCCGAATTGAATCCAAAAATTACGAAAACAACTGCATATGAAACGAAATGAATTCTGGGTCAACACTACATTATATTAAATGTCAAGAAATTACAAAATCACATATACATTTAAGTATGGTCCGAAATTTAATTAATAAAATTAATATATATATTTTGCAAAATTATTTTAATTAGATAATTACAAATTAAATAAGGGAATTATATATCAAATAAAAGTATGATTTTGTGATATTCTTTGGGCCGAAAATACTGAGTTTATCCCCCCCCCCATAGTCGGCCAATAATATATACAAACCAAATCTTTTATTTTTGCAAAACCTTTAAACCGAAAACCTTATTGTCGATCCAAACTAAATTCGACACCAAGTTTATTCGACTTCCTGGACGTGTTCAAGTATTTTTCTGGGATTGATAATAGAGTAACCGAGCTAAGAAAAATAGGAGTCGAGTTGTGGAAGCTCTCATTCGATCGTGAGGATTTGTCTTTGTTCGATATATTCAGCCGATAGGTACAATATTACCACGACTTAATTTTACGTTCTAAATTCGATCTAGTATTTTTATTATGATCCATATGTCATATACAGCTCAGGAAAAATACGTAAAACAATTCATGCAAGCTAAATAACACGTACGAATTTATAATAGCTAAAACATACGTAAATTCCAAATAATGTTATGCGATTTTTCTGAGATGCAAATATAATTTTTATATGTTCTATACTGATCATATAAGCTTATAAAAATAACCACATGATTTGTTGAAGCTTAAAATAATTGTTTTGAATTATTGTTCATAATCGGATTTAAGAGAAAACAAAGAAAAATAGGAAGAAACCCTAGGATGGATTAGGGTTAGGGTTTACATGTATAGATCTGATGTAATTAATGAAATTAATGATTGTATGATGATGGTTTAATGATTGGTTAAACTAGGGTTTTGTTTTGGTACATAAAAAGGGTATACGGTTTGCTTTTAAAAGTACAAGGGCTTGTTTTGTCAACTTTCAAACTTCTGGGATATTTTTGTAAGATCATATAAGTCATTAGGAAGGTGAGAAAAATATAACTTGAGGGTCCTAAGCGTAAATATTGCAAGTAAATGAATTAATGATAATTCAAGGGGTCGATTTGTAAATAATTAAAATGGAAGGACTAAAGGTGTAAGATCTGGAAACTTGAAGTTATTTTGAGTAAATAAAGTCATTCAGGGTGTAATGGGTAAATTTGAGTATTTGTGGGGTTGTTATGTAATTATAAATGAATTATGAATTAAATTGTAAGTTTTGTAAAGGTAAGGGACTAATTGTGTAATTATTGAATATTGAGGGTCTAATTCGTATTTCATGTAATACTGAGGTAAGGTTCTGTAAAAATTGGTGAGACTAAAGTATTTTCATTATAATCCTTTGAAGTTAATGAATTTGTAATTAAAACCCTAAATTATGAAGATTGTCAAAGTTAACCCTGAACTTTTGTAACTTGATAAAAGGTACTTTGAATTCCATAATGAGTTTGAAATAAAGATTTAACCTAATCCGAAATATCAACATATTACTAAATCTGGAAAGTTACAAAATGAAAAGTAAATTAAAAGTAATAATTTATGTTTGAATAATTCGTAATTCCGTCTTCTACCTCTCTAGGTGTGAAGAAGGAGAAGCCTTTATTTCTGCTTCGCATTTGCTTTCTTATCTTTTGCTTCGATAATAAGGTACAGATATTCCGTCCTTTTTCAGTAAGGGCTTCTCAGTTCTTTTCTTTCAGAATTCATTTCCTTATTAGGATTTCCTTTACCTTTGCTATGTTCCCTTTTGTTGTGAACTTTCGATGGGGTCTTTGATTTGAATCTTTTGCCATGTGCCCTTAAGATATAATTTTGATAATTGTTAGTACGCCCAACCTTTGTTCTACAGTTTAATATTACGAGCCAATAACTAGGCATGAGGGTTTCATGTCCATGTCATTGACGCACCTTTGACATGACTCTAGGGCAGGAGAGTGATGACCTGTTCCGTCCCTTATTTATTATTTGCTATGGCTATTATATTATAATTATTGATTTATCTGTGGGGCGTATGGGTGCACTCTAGATTTGATCTGTTATCTGTATATGTTATATGTTATTATATCTGGTGACTGATGGTGTGTGCGATACACGTTTTTCACATTTGATTTAGAGCTGATCACTCTATACAGGTATGTTTTATTTTGTTAGTAATGCTATGGTATCGTAAGTAGTCTGGGCTCGTGATAAATTGCTGTGTCCTTGTTTTCTTGAATCTTTTCTTTTATTCATGATGTACTTCTCATTTCTTTCATGTCAACTTCGTATCATTTCGTTTTTCCTAAATTGCTTTCGCATTTGCTACTTGCTATTATTATCGTTATCTATATGTCTGTTCACTGGGCTTTTGAAGCTCAGCCACATGTTTCTTTTCATGTGCGGCAGGTACTTAAGCTAGGAGCTGGGTTTAGCTTTGGGATGAGAGAAATCTATTTTGGAGTTGACCTTAGTATTTAGCTTTGCCATTTGAACTTCTATTTATTTTCATTATGCCATTGTTTAGGCATTTAAATATTGGATTTTGTACTTAAGCTATTTTGTCTTTCATTTTGATCTAAGTCATGTTGACTTATTTTGGATTTGATGTTAAGACTTATGAGGTTTTGTTTATTGAATGCTTTGTTGACTTCTGATATGCCACCATTGTTGTGATATCTTTACCCTTGACAGGTTGGGGTGTTGCAAAAATGGTGTTGCTGAGAGGAGAAATAGGACATTAATTGAGGCTGCAAGAACCATGTTAGCTGACTCTAAGTTACCTACTACATTTTGGGCTAAAGCAGTTAATATAGCTTGCTATGTCCAAAACAAGGTTTTAGTAGTTAAACCTCACAACAAGACTCCTTATGAGCTATTTAGAGGTAGAACACCTGCTCTAAGCTTCATGAGACCATTTGAATGTCATGTTACCATCCTTAATACCTTAGATCATTTAGGCAAGTTTGAGGGAAAAGCTGATGAAGGATTCTTTGTTTGGTACTCTATGAATAGTAAGGCTTTTAGGGTATACAACATTAGAGCTAGGAAAGTAGAAGAAAACTTTCATGTTGAGTTCTTGGAGAACAAGCCTAGTGTTGCAGGAGATGGACCTAAGTGGTTGTTTGACATTGATGTTCTAACAGCAACAATGAATTATGCACCAGTTGTTGCAGGTACAAACTCTAATGATTTTGCAGGTTCCAATGTAGCAACCGCTAATTTTCTAGGTCATTACTCAACATTTAGGACTCAAAATAATTTAGTTTAGACGTTTCATATTCTCTTGCGTGTAACTTATATCTTGATCTTTCAAGTTATTAAATTCCTGTAAACCCGAAGTAATCAATTATGAAGTTTTATTCAAGTTATTTTTTCATTTTCACATTTAAATTTTAGCTCTGGTTAAACTGAGAAACAACAAATGATGTTGCCAAACGAACAATGTGGCAAAACACACGTTCCATTTTTACTTGAACCACACGCGTCCCGACACCGTGATAGTATGGCATATGTTTAATAATTTAATACCGAAGGTCATTAAAACACGAGGAACATTTAATATACCCTAAGAACAAATCTTGTCATATACTCACCTTTTATTTAGATACTTAACATTTACATTTTATCTTTTATTATATGCACACCTTTTAAATACAAAAGTGTAAAATAATAAAATCCTTCTTATCCCTACCACAACTCACGCCTCTCATCTCCTTCTCTCTCCCATCTACTTCGCTGCACTTTACTTCTTTCATCAAGAATACATCATCACCCCCTTGTCCTCACTTCCATGCCAAAAACAAACACAAGGATGATGCCATCTCATTCTGTCCATAAGGATGCAACTGTCTCGCTGCTTATGTGAAGGACAACGCAAAGTCCAAAGAAGGGTGAGTAGGATATGATGAAGATCACTCCTTTTGGCTACAAGATCGACTGAAAACCAATAAGATAAGGAATCAAGCTTTCCTTTTTATCCCCTATTTAAACCGATCAAAACCCACAAGTGGAATCCATATCTTCTCAAAATTTCCAACAAAGATTAGTAGTGAGGATTTAATCTCAAGGCTGTGGATTCACTTGATGTCAGGTTCGGATTAGTTTCGATCTCCTTGTTAGTCATCAGTATTATTTGTAAGATTTTAATAGTTTTTTTCTTTCTTTCGTTCGAACCATGAATAGATTTGTTGTTATAATATTTTTGATATTCTTCATTTTTGTTATATATGAATCGGCTAGATTTTTTTTTTTTTTACTAACTGTGCGACTATTATGGTGTGGTAAGAAAATTTTTAGAACTAATAAAAATCATTAAAAACAATAGATTGAAACTGTTATTGGCTCGAGAATATGAAGTGGTCTAGTTTGAGGTTAAGTTTAGAGGTCGAACTAGATAAACCGTGATGTTAAAATGGTGCCCACGAGGTGTTTGTGAAAATGTCAAATCGGAATCAAGTAGCGTTAGGTCCTTGAAACCTTGTCTTTTGCCATTTTAAACTGCCTAGGGACCTCCTCGCTATGGGTCGTATCGACACTCTAAAACCCGCGTTATATCCAATGTGACTTATATTAGTGTTAAACTTGAGTATGCTTGAGGTCGCGAGTCTTCATAATCACAAGTGCTAAACTAGGTTCAATCGCATCGTAGTATGCTTGTTTTGAGTGTGCTTGCGTTATGATCTATGTGAGTCCTAGTCGAATAGTGACTCCATAAATGTTGATGTTTGGCTTTTGGGATTGACTCGAGTTCGCCTTTTTAGTTATAACGATGGCACCAAAACCTCTTTTTTTAAAACTAGAAGTGCTGGTCTTTCTTCCTGTTAATGAGTCTATTGCTCCCTATTTGTTATACTTAATTTTCCTTTCTGTCGTGGGTCCATTTCGCCTATTGTTACTCGATCTGCTAATGCTTCCTTACTTCTTGACACAAAATGGGCCAAAGCCCATAATCTAATTATGCAGCCCAAAGCCACAAAACTATATTGGGCCGAAGCCCATGCAAGATTTTTACATTGGCATCCCAACTAGCGAGGGCCTGTTTTCAATGTCCTGAATGGGCCGCAGCCCAACCCCCCTCCTCGTCATATAAAATAATCATGAAATATTAACTTGGCAAATTTTATAAAAATATGCACACATCACTTGCGTAATACTAACTCGACAAAGAAACTTTTGGCACAACTAAAGTTTAACAATTTTTACTCATGTTCTCGGAACGAAAATATTTTTTTTACGACACGGTTTGGTAAAATGAGAATATTATGAGAACAATATATTTATAAACATTAACTAATAACTAGATCGCATAATAGTCGACCACATATATATATATATATATATATATATATATATATATATATATATATATATATATATATATATATATATATATATATATATATATATATATATATATATATATATATATATACTACTACATATACTTTTTTTCTCATTTACAATCAACTTTTATGTATATATATATATACGCAGTCCTTCGGTTATCGCTAAATCAAAATACTTAGTCGTCTTACTATTTTCTCGCGATTCTTATATATCCACTTCCATGAGCCAATACTTACAATACTTAGTAAACTATTTTTTATATTCAAATGCTGCCACACTAGCAATGACAACGTAAAACTTTTAAATTAAATTCGTGAAGTCTTAAACTTAGTCCGTAACTAAATTATGCCATACTAATCTAGGTCACGCGTTGGAGTTACTACACACCACTTGATTCTATTGCATTCAGATTTCCACTACACTGAGGTGAGTTCTCGTAACCCCTTTTTCATTATGTTTTTACTTGGGGGAAAATGGTACTCAAATGATATTTTGACTGTTTTCATGCTGTGATACATCGTTTTCATGTTTTTGGACATATATGTGTGATGATGCAATTATGTGCTACAAATTGTTTTGACTGTATGTACATGAATGCGCAACTGTTAACTCTCTCTGAGAGCCGAAACATTATGATAGATCTATCAGGGGTAGTTCCCCTCTGTGTGTACTGTTTATGGTTGTAACATTATGATAGGTTCAGTTGGCGCGACACTATTTTGTTTGGATAACATGTTCATAATTTGTATTCATTTGCACTATTGTCCTACACTATTATTCACAGCTTCGTGGTTTAACATTTCAAACCTACGAGCTCACCAAAATTATGTTGACGTTTTCGAGTATCCATTTTCAGGTGTTAAGACTGAAGGTACCATAGGAGGTTGAGTAGTGGCCTAACTTAGCAAGACTTAGTCAAGACCCTCCCGGGTTACATCTCGTGGAGTTGCATTCTGAGATCGATTAGTGATGTTGTGTAACCTTAAGACTTATTTTATTTTGGAACTTTGTATTTATCCCGGTTATGGGAGTTTGCGACTATTATCTATCGTATGTTATGCATTTAGTGTTTCTCTGTTGTGACACCTTGTGTTCTTAACTATGAAGTCATACCCCGTAAATGTCATTCCGCTGCGCCATTTTTGGGGTGTGACAGATTGGTATCAGAGCCAAGGTTATAGAGACTTAGGTGGTTTAACCTAGACTATAACCTAAGAATCCTCATATAGTTTGCATTATAGGAACTACGTGTGCAATTATGCGTATAGTATGACACGAAGTGATGATGATAAGTAAATGCAGCATGATGCTATCCTAAAAACGCTTGGCCAACATTTTTACGATAACATGGTGCGGCATGGACTTATCAAATTCATGGATTGTCAGATAGGAAGTTAAGTGTAGTAGCATGACACGTATACCGACCTATCCTATACCAACCTATCCTACCTATCCCCTATCTAATGTTTACCAATGTCCTACTTTGTAGAATCATGCCTCCAAAAAGGTCGACTCGAGTTAACCGAGGTGTTCCATCAACGAGGGGTGAAAGGACTAGTGGACGAGGAGGTAGGGCAGGAGGTCGCGGCACGGGAAGTGACAATGCCAACAATGAGACCCCTGATGTTGTTACCATTATCGCCCAACAACTGCAGGAACTGTTACCCACCATTGTCACCCAAGTTGGCGACCATATCAGCAACCAAGGGAACAACGCGAGTGGGAATGATCAAGCGGACAACGACGGTGGAAGTGATCACGTCAATGACAGGAACCACAACAACGGTAAAAAAGGATGTACTTACAAGGAGTTTACTGCATGCAAACCGATGAAATTTGATGGTACTGGAGGTGCGATAGCTTATACTCGATGGGTCGAGAAGATGGAGTCAGTGATTGACATAAGTGAGTGTGCGAGTCATCAGAAGGTGAAGTATGCTGATTGTTCTTTGATTGGAAAGGCATTGACTTGGTGGAATACACAAATTCAGGCTAAGGGCAGAGAAGCTGCCATAGGGATGAGTTGGGATGAATTTAAGGCATTGTTAAGAGAGGAGTATTGTCCAGATAATGAGATGCAGAAACTGGAACATGAATTCTACCATCACACCATGGTGGGAACTGGTCATGCGGCTTATACGGATCGGTTCCATGAGCTCGCTAGACTAGTACCTCATATGGTCACTCCTGAATCTAAGAGAATTGAAAGGTACATCTATGGGTTGGCCCCTGAAATTCGTGGAATGGTGAAAGCAACTGAGCCCGCTAATATCCAGAGCGCGATACTGAAATCTACAACCCTGACGGATGAGATGATCAGGAATGGGACACTGTCTAAGGGTGGTGAGAAGAGGAAGGCCGTGAGTGAGCCAAGTAAACAAGGAGGTGAAACGAGTGACAATAAGAAGGAAAAATGGGGAAAAGGATTAGTGGCAACAACCACACACAAGAAAGGTTATGTAGGCCCTTACCCTATGTGTACCAAATGTAACTACCACCATCCGGAGACTACGCCATGCCGAGTGTGTTTCAATTGCAAAAAGGGTGGCCACGTAGCAAAAGATTGTCGGGCATCAACAAAGCAAGTGACCCCAATGAATGTTGTTAACCCAAGAGCATGTTACTAATGTGGGAACCCAAATCATCTTCGGAATGCGTGCCCTAGGTTGAATGGGACACGGAGATAAGTGCAAAACAACCAGAATCAGGCTGTAGCAATTGGTGGAAACAATTCTAACCGTGTAAACAATGCAAACCGTGGGAACAATGACAACCCAGCTCGTGGCCGAGTATATGTGATGAATGCTGAAGAAGGACGCCAGGACCCGAACATCGTGATGGGTACGTTCTCTTTAAACAACCACTATGCTACTGTGCTTTTTGATTCGGGTGCCGATTTTAGTTTTGTCTCCACTAAATTCATGCCCTTGTTAAATATGGAACCTAGTAGACTAGACTTTAGTTACGAAATTGAAATAGCAAATGGTCAAAAGAAAGAAACAAATAAGATCGTTCGCGGGTGCAAAGTCGAGTTAGAAGGCTACACCTTTAGCATTGACTTGATACCATTCGGACACAGAAGCTTCGACGTGATTGTCGGAATGGACTGGTTGTCCAAACATAAGGCGGAAATAGTATGTCATGAAAAGATGGTCCGAGTACCGCTACCAAACGGCGAGTCACATAAGGTCTATGGAGAGCGACCTGAAGAAAAAGTGAGGCACCTCATGAGCAAGAAAGTAGACGAGCAGAAACTAGAAGATATTCCAGTCGTTCGAAATTTTCCAGAGGTGTTTCCCGATGACTTATCCGGATTACCCCTATGTGAGAGGTAGAGTTTCGAATAGACCTAATTCCTAGAGGAATGCCGGTTGCAAAGTCTCCCTACCTCTTGGCACCTACTGAAATGGAGGAATTATCTAATCAACTCAAGGAACTTCAAGACAAGGGTTTTATCCGACCTAGCTCTTCGCCATGGGGAGCACCAGTGTTGTTCGTCAAAAAGAAGGTTGGTTCCTTTCGAATGTGTATCGACTACCGGGAGTTGAACAAGTTAACCATTAAGAACCGCTACCCTCTCCCGAGAATCAATGACTTGTTCGATCAACTACAAGGCTCACGATACTTCTCCAAGATAGATCTTCGTTCCGGTTACCATCAGTTACGAGTACATGAAGATGACATTCCAAAAACCGTGTTCAGGACTCGATACGGTCATTTCAAGTTCACAGTTATGCCTTTTGGGCTAACAAACGCGCCTGCGGTTTTTATGGACTTAATGAACCGAGTATGCAGGCCATATTTGGATAAATTCGTCATCGTATTTATCGATGATATTTTGATCTATTCCAAGACAAAAGAGGAACATGAGATGCATTTGAAGTTAATCCTAGAGTTACTAAAGAAGGAAAAACTGTACGCCAAGTTCTCGAAGTGTGACTTCTGGCTACAAGAAGTCCAATTTCTTGGGCACGTGGTTAACAAGGATGGCATTCATGTAGACCCTAGCAAGATCGAAGCGGTGAAGAACTGGGTAGCCCCTAAGACATCATCAGAAGTCCGCTCATTCCTAGGACTGGCAGGTTACTACCGACGCTTCATCGCGAAATTCTCCAAGATTGCCAAACCACTTACCTTACTGACTCAAAAGAACAAGAAATACGATTGGGGCAAAGCACAGGAAAGTGCTTTTCAGACGTTGAATGATAACCTATGTAATGCACCAATACTAGCCCTCCCCGATGGACCCGAAGATTTCGTAGTGTACTGTGACGCGTCATGTCAAGGCCTTGGGTGCGTGTTAATGCAAAGAGGTAAGGTGATTGCCTATGCCTCTCGACAGCTGAAAGTTCATGAGAAGAACTACGCCACCCACGACCTGGAGTTAGGCGCTGTAGTATTAGCTCTCAAGATATGGAGACATTACTTGTATGGGACGAAGAGTATCATCTATACTGATCACAAAAGTCTCCAACACATCTTCAATCAAAAAGAGTTGAATATGCAGCAGAGGAGATGGATTGAGCTCTTCAGCGATTATGACTGTGAGATTCACTACCACCCTGGTAAGGCGAATGTAGTAGCTGATGCCTTGAGTAGGAAGGAAAGACTCAAGCCGAGGAAAGTAAAAGCCATGAGTATAACTATACAGTCGAGCATCAAGGATAAGATACTAGCGGCACAGAGAGAGGCATCTATGAATATGGATGCACCCACGGAGAAGATGCGAGGCCTAGATAAGCAACTGGAGAAAAAGGGCAACGGTGGACTGTACTTTGTAGACCGAATTTGGGTACCGTTAACTGGTGATGTGAGAACCCTAATCATGGATGAAGCACACACGACGAGGTACTCCATTCATCCAGGAGCGGATAAGATGTACTATGACCTTAGAGACTTGTACTGGTAGCCTGGGATGAAGAAGGACATAGCTATCTACGTTAGCAAGTGTCTGACTTGCTCTAAAGTGAAGGCTGAACATCTGACACCATCTGGTTTGTTACAACAACCAGAGATAACCGAATGGAAGTGGGAAAGGATAACCATGGATTTCATTACAAAGTTTCCTAGAACTAGTAGTGGGTACGATACAATTTGGGTCATCGTAGATAGGTTGACTAAGTCTGCACATTTCTTACCTATCAGGGAAGATTATTCGATGGACAAATTGGCTAGACTTTACATCAAGGAGATAGTGGCAAGACATGGTGTGCCTATATCGATTATATCTGATCGCGACAGCCACTTCACATCGAACTTTTGGAAATTATTGCAAGATTCCTTGGAGACACACCTAGATATGAGTACGGCATATCACCCACAGACCGATGGTTAAAGCGAGCGTACCATACAAACACTAGAAGACATACTCAGGGCGTGTGCCATAGACTTCGGTGGAAATTGGGATACCCATCTTCCATTAGCTGAGTTCTCCTATAACAACAGTTACCATACGAGCATAGATATGGCACCATTCAAGGCACTTTACGGAAGAAAATGTCGTTTGCCTATTGGTTGGGCGGAAGCTGGAGAGAGTCAAATGATAGGACCTGAGATAGTGTTAGAAACCACTGAAAAGATCATTCAAATTAAGGATAGGATCAAGGCTGCTCGAGACCGCCAGAAGAGCTATGCCGACAACCGACGGAGACCCTTGGAATTCAGTGTTGGTGATCATGTGTTACTCAAGGTATCACCTTGGAAAGGTGTAGTACGATTTGGAAAGAAGGGCAAGTTAGCACCTATATATGTAGGACCTTTTGAAATCACTGAAAAGATCGGTCTGGTAGCTTACCGACTAAGACTACCACAAGAGCTGAGTGGCATTCATGACACGTTTCACGTGTCGAACCTTAAGAAGTGTCTTGCTGATCAGACCTTACAAATACCCTTGGAAGAAATTCAGATAGATCCTAAGTTACACTTTGTAGAGAGACCTGTGGAGATTCTAGAACGCGAGATTAAGAAGCTGAAGCGTAGCAAGATACCAATAGTTATAGTACGTTGGGACTCAAAGTGTGGACCAGAGTTTACTTGGGAACGTGAGGATCAGATGAGACAGAAATACCCTCAACTGTTTGACAATGGTACTAGTTGAATTTTGAGGGCAAAATTCTATTAACGGGGGTAAAATGTATCAACCGCGAATTTTCTAGGTCATTACTCAACATTTAGGACTCAAAATAATTTAGTTTAGACCTTTCATATTCTCTTGCGTGTAACTTATATCTTGATCTTTCAAGTTATTAAATTCCTGTAAACCTGAAGTAATCAATTATGAAGTTTTATTCAAGTTATTTTATTCATTTTCACATTTAAAGTTTAGCTCTGGTTAAACTGAGAAACAACAAATGATGTTGCCAAACGAACAATGAGGCAAAACACACGTTCCATTTTTACTGGAACCACACGCGTCCCGACACCGTGATACTATGGCATATGTTTAATAATTTAATACCGAAGGTTATTAAAACACGAGGAACATTAAATATACCCTAAGAACAAATCTTGTCATATACTCACCTTTTATTTACCTACTGATGAACAAAAATAAGTACATTTTATTATCATCATTTATCCTATTTATTTGACTTGTTTTATTATATTATACATGATAATCGATACATTAATGTTTACTTTAGTAATTCTCAGGTAAAAACAAGCATTATGTGAAACTTGGCGATTTTGGCTTTAGTGGGGGAGATGCGTATACTTGCCAAGCCTAGGATAGAATATTCGTCACAACTAAGCAACTAAACGATTTAGAATTGTTTTACATTAAAAATTATTTTGGTTTCTACTTCGTTAAGTGTTTGGTTGTGTGATTATGACAAAACGAATACGTGCTTAAATATAAAAATAAATCCTAATATCTTTTAGGATACATTTTCATACGATTAATTCTAAGGTTTACTTGGGGACAAGTAAAGTTCAAGTGGGGGGATATTTGATGAACAAAAATAAGTACATTTTATTATCATCATTTATCCTATTTATTTGACTTATTTTATTATATTATACATGAGAATCGATACATTAATGTTTAATTTAGTAATTCTCAGGTAAAAACAAGCATTATGTGAAACTTGGCGATTTTGGACTAATTATGGAGCAAAACAAGCGAGATGTTAAAAGTCTACTGAAATCCAGAAGATGCACCGTATCTCACTCAACAGATACGACGCAATATCATACTTAGATGAATTCGAAGACCATTGCCTGACTTTGAAGAATGCGCCGCATGCAATTCTGTCATGCGCCGCATATGAAACTTTGGTCAAAGAAGAAGATCAAGCTCGTTCTACTCCAGATACGCCGTAATATACTTCTAACATACGGCGTATCACTATCAAGATTTCACAAGTTACAATCCAAGACAGCTTAAGTACATGCGCCGCATACAAAGATCAAGATACGCCGCATCTAAAGACGGTGTATGAATATTCCATAATATATTAATCTTGGACCCCACGCGAAGTTAAGTCAATGCGCCGCATCTATCAATTCTATGCGCCGCATCGACCCCTCAGACAGAAACTATAAATACCCCAAGGCCAGACGAATTTGAAACACGAAGCGCTCGAAGACCGAAGCCGAATTCAGACGACCAAGCAGCACGAGACACACCTTAAACGAAGATACAAGAGCTGTAAGAAGGTCCTGCATGTATTCAATTCACTAAGTAGTTTTGTTTTATTGTTTTAGTACACTTTAATTCATCAGGATTGATGGGCTTGTGTCATGTGACTACGGAAGATCATGCACTCCCCTTAATATTGGTTTCCCATTAATTAAAGTTTATATGTTGATGTCTTTGGTGACTTTTATTAGTGCATTGATAACCTCTGTGTCTAGCTGAGTCTTGCTTGGGTCGCCATGCCCCTTCCTCGCCTATTTGTTTTAGCGTCTCCTAAATAAATAGGATAGACATAAGTAATCATTAAGGGTTTACTCGCCGATAAGATTAGAGCCAACGAGAAAGGTTTAATTATATACACTTCATATAAAAATAGAAATAAAACAAGTGAAAAGCTACTTAATTATCAGGACAGGTCTTCTTATTGTTTTGAGTATCTATCTGTGTACGTGTGTGCTAATCGCTGATTCGTGCTCATTATTTTAGTTTTCTACTTAATCATAAGCAAACCGTGCCAGTCTCTCAGGCTGAACCCCCTTGCGTTAGATTAGGTTGTATAGCTAACTTAGGATATTAAAATACTGATTAGAATAACTAGATAATACGTTCCACTCTTAGTGATCGACACTCTACTTACCATTATATTCATACTGACCGGGTACACTGCTCGTTAAGTATGTGTGTTATTGATAAGTCGGCTAAATTTAAATTTAAAACTTGAGTAGGCATTAATACTGCTAAACCGCAACGACACATCGCACGCGCATCATGTTTTTGGCGTCGCTGCCGGGGAATTAATTGTTATTATCTGTTAATTTGATTTAGTATTTTAATTAGGTTTTTCTTATTAGTTTTTTTTTAGATTCTAACCACTAACCCTGTTATATGTTAGATAGATTGCATTCATTGTATAATTTGCATATTTTCTGTTTTTGTTTGTTTTCTGTAATTTTTGTTTCTTTTTGTTTGATTTTATTTTTGTTTTTCTTTTCTGTATTTTTCCGCATTCTGCTATCGTTGTATTGTGCTAATACAAAGGATACGGCGCATCTGTTTTCACAGATACGGCGTATTGCATTTAATTTTTATAAAATACAACGCGTTTAATAAATTCGAGTACGACGCACCTTTCCCCAAGATACGGCGTATTCTGTTTTTAATAAGAAATTTTTCTAAACCCTAACGCCATACGACGCATCTGTTTTAACAGATACGGCGTATTTTCTATTTAAATTAAAAACAGTTTTTCGAATTATTAAACAAAAGCGACGCATCGATCTTTATCGATACGGCGCATCTACTAAATCAAAAATCTTGTATTTTGAAACGTAACGAAAATACGGCGCATTAGCTTTTGTTAATACGACGCATTTTATTTTAATAAATATAATCGATTTTTGATAATTTAAACTTGATACGGCGCATTCAAATTCATAAGCGGTGTATCTGTTTTCTGAATAAAAGTCTGATTAAATTTTAACGTAATAAGATACGGCGTATCCAACTTTTTGGATACGGCGCATCGTTTGCAGATATCAGCAACTTTTATTTTTCATATTCCGTTTTCGTTCTTAATTTTCTGATTTCATTCTTTCTTGAACATACCCTACTGATGCTTTTGTGATGATTTCAGGAAGTGCATGACCAGTAGTTCAACTAAGAACTTGATTAAACCTTTCGAAGATCCTGAACGAGCTTTACATTCGCTTAAAAGGCTTTTCAACACAAAAAGCTTTGAAATTTCAAGTTCGTTCGAGCTTGATTACTTTTCTGAAGAGAAGGAGGAAGAAGAAACAGAAACAATGACGGAAAACACTACTATGGAGGAATACATGAACAAAACCCGTGCTGATTACAGTTCAGGAGTTGCTAGACCAAAGTTTGATGAAAAGTCCAAGTTTGAGTTGAAGGGTCAGTTTCTCAAGGAGCTAAGAGAAAATGCTTTCAGTGGAACAGAACATGAAGATGCTAATGAACATGTTGAAAAAGTCCTCGAGATTGCAGATTTGTTTACTACAGAAGGAGTCTCTGACGATCAACTTATGCTAAGAATCTTTCCAATTTCGCTTAAAGGAGCTGCTAATAAGTGGCTAAGGAATGAACCTGCTAGTTCAATCACAACATGGGAAGATTTGAAGAGCAAATTCCTGAAAAGATATTGTCCACCTGCTAAAACTGCTAAAAAGATGGAGGCTATCAACAATTTCAAACAAGAGCCTGATGAAACTCTTTATCAAGCTTGGGAACGATTTAAACACTTATTGATGAAATGCCCTCAACATTATCTAAGTCCAATGCAGGAGATAATATTGTTCTATCAAGGATTGGACGTGCCTACTAGACAAATCTTGGATGCTAAAGGAGCTGTGCCTCAAATGAGTGCAGCCGATGCTAGAAAAGCTATCCAAGAAGCTGCTGATCACTCTCAAAAATGGCACGACGGAACCTCTACTAGATCTAAGAGCAGCACTAATTTTGACGGGTTTGCTGCAATTCAAGCTCAATTGGATAAAATTAGTAGAGAGATGAAGAAGCGTGATGAGAAAGTTTATGCTGCCCAAGTTGGATGTGAAAAATGCGAAGGACCTCACTACACTAAAGATTGCCCTAATAAGAATGAAAGTGAGACTTTTGAAGAAGCATACTACACACAATTTGGACAACCATTCGACCTTCAGGAAGATTTAGGGAAGCTGCTCCGGGATACTATCAAAAGAACAACTATAATCCCACTTATCAAGAAAGGAGGCAGACTTTCGATGACACTCTAAAGCAAATTATGGCCGATGCTGCTAAAAGACACGAAGAGAACACCGCTATGATCAAAGAAATCCGAGCCTCAACGGATACTATAACAAGAAATCATGGAGCTTCGATCAAAGCATTGGAACAACAAATCGGACAAATGAGCAAGGTTCTTCAGGAAAGGGGATACAGAAGTTTACCTAGCTCAACTGAAACTAACCCAAGAGATCATGTCAAGGCCATATGCACTACTGAAGAAGTCACGCCTAACATACCTTTACCTAGAAGATTGATGAATAGTAATGATGCTGCAAAGCCCGAATTTTTCTTTAATTCTTCAATCAGTTTAAGGAGGTTACTCAACGAGAAGGCAAAGATTGAAGAGGAGATCAAGGCTACAATGAAAGAAGAGAGCTCTGCAACCGACTTACGTGCCTTGCCTCATAAAGAAAAGGACCCAGGAAGTTTTACTTTACCTTGTTCAATTAATGATTTATCTTTCAATAATGCATTAGCTGACTTAGGAGCTAGCGTTAGTGTCACGCCCCTTAAGAAATTCACTACCCTAGGACTAGGAAAATTAGCACCAACTAAGCTGCTTATTGAATTGGCTGATAAAACGGTAAAACGACCTGAAGGGTTTGCTGAAAATGTGCTAGTTAAGATTGAGAAGTTTGTTTTCCCCGTAGACTTTGTTATATTATATATGCCCGAGGATGTTAAGATTCCTTTAATCCTTGGAAGACCTTTCTTGTCTAACGCCCATGCTAAGATTAATGTGTTTAAAAGAAAAATCTATTAAAGGTAGGGAACAATAAACTAGTCTATAAGTGCCAAAATCCTGCTAAGAGCATAATTAGAGGCGTCTATGTGCTAGGATTAAGAGAACGTATGGACCTCAATCTGGAAGCTAGGTTTATGGGAGAAACCTTGGTAAATAATGAATCACTTGAGACCTATAGTGGAGACTACATTGAATTAAATGATCTTAATTTACCAATAGGAATCAATGATCAATTTATGGAGGATTTTGAACCCGATGTTGAAGAAGGAGAAATTATGGATGTACCTAGTATCAATATGATCAACACTAAGAATTATGATGAATTTGAAGGATATCCTAGTTTCTGTGATTATGGTAGAAAGATCCATGTAGATTTTGCTTATAATTTACAATTTCCTTGCATGATAGGATTTAAACAGGTTAGTGCCAACTTTTTCCCTATTTTACCAATTAATGTAATGTCAAAAGATTTCTATAATTCTATAATGAAAAACAAAATTGAGTATAGAGGGAAAAACGTAGTTGGAATATTCATGAATTTACCTATTTTTGTTGGGAATTTAACTATTGTTACAGATTTCACCGTGGTGGAAAACATGGATGCTTATCGTGATGTTGAGATGGGTGACGTGATCGTTGGGAAACCATTTTGTAAGGAGGTCGAAATTAACGCTAAAAGATTTGAAGGAAAGATCACCTTTAAAAGTGGAAGCAACGTCATAACTTACATGATGCCTCGTGCTCACCCAAGGATTAAACATGCCCCTAACAAATTTTGTTACAAATTTACACCATTTCTTTTTGTAGATGAAAATGACGCCGAGAAAGGGATCGAGTATCCGTACCAAAAGATGAAAGGATTCTACAAAGGTGTACTTGAATTGGGGCCGGAATATGTTCGTGACGATGTAATTCGCAACTACATTGTGCACGGACATGTGGGGATCAATAGAACAAAATAAGGAGCTGAACGTGAGTCTAACTTGAAGACTCTGGAATAAAGACAAGTGCTGACCGGGAGACAACCCGAAAGAAAATTTTTTACTTTTTTGTTCTGTGTCGAGTCTGTCAGACCTGCAGAAGATGCGGGGCATCTCCATCATAAGATGCGACGCATCACCTGCACTGGTCATATCTTATTTCATTTTCTGCATTTTTATTTTTGACTTTAAAACTTTCTGTCAGTTTATTTAATGCGGCGCATCCCTGGTTAAGGATGCGACGCATCTTTTATTCTGATTCGTATTTATTCCAGGCTCGATACGGCGTATCGACTGACCTGATGATTTACAGTTTAATTTTTTAGGTTTTATTTTTACTAACTACTAATGTATTATGCAAGTTTGAACCTTCTTAACTCAGGTGTGTTAAAGTCTAAATAGTATTATATATTCCTGCATTTTTGTGGATACATCATCTATGAAGCTTAAACGTTCTCATCCACAAGAAAGTTGATTTTTGCTCTTATACGAATAATGGAGGATCATACCGAGCAAATCTCAGGGGAGTTTTTCTGTTCTAATTCTTTTATTTTCCAGTTTTTAACCTTTGACAAAAACAACGAGGACGTTGTTTAACTTAAGTGGGGGGATGGAGAATTAGAACACTTACTTGTCATAAACTTTTTCAAAATATGCTTAAAATGCGCTTAATATATCAAAATTTAAAATTTTTTTTAGCATGTTTTTGTTTAAAGTCTAAATTACACAACCGCACACATAACTCTATTCTTTCAAAAATATTAAAACTTTAGTGTGCTGGTGACTTGTAAACTTTAGAACTTGGCTTGTATGCTATTCGAGACCACCATAATGAGTATTATCTATATAATTGGAGTGACTTGTCTAAATTGGTAACTTTCTAGGATTACACCCAAATAGCCTTTATATGTTATGTGATATTAACTAGCTACACTGGTTAGTTAACCCCCGTATAAACCCTTTTTTTACTCTCACTTTTAGAGTAAGATACCCCTAGAAAAACCCTCAGAGCCATTCCTTTCGTTTCTTACACCTTTTTTATAATGTTTCGATACACCCTTACACCTTAGCCTACCCTGTAGATTAAAATCTGTGGTTAATTGCTTTAGGCAAAGTGTGTTTCCTTACATTACCTGTGTTCGCGTGCGTAATTCATTATCTTTGGTTAAGTCGGGAAATTGCACAATGCAATTGGTATGAAAGTAAATATTGTATAACTTTTAGTTTATTTTCGTGTGTTTGCTACTTTCACTATTACAGTTATTTTTGAAAGTATGAAGAGTATGGAAAAATTATCCGGAAAAATAGTGATAGAAAAGTTGTGAAATTTTACACATATATGTTGATGTAAAAAAAAAAAAAAAAAAAAAAAAAAATCAAAAAAAATCGAAAAAAAAAAGAAAAGAAAAATGAAAAGTTGGAAGTTTGTTTTAACCAACTTATGTAAAGTTTTGTATTAAGTGGGAGATATCACCACTATTTGTTGTTGTATATTATATTTATGGATTGAATGGGAGTTGGTCGTTATGGGAACGCCAACTAAGGTTATTCTTTGATTGAGATTTTGTTGAGTATAATTCGTGTCTACCTAAAGCGTGTGTTTCAAGTGTTAAAGCGTGAGTTATTCAATGATATGAGTCTTATTCATGGGATGGTTGGGAAAGTGATTAACCACACTTAGGATTTTAATTTATCTGTTTTGTTTATTTTTCATTTTACACCAATTTGTATCCCAAATATTATCCATACCCTATATCATTCTTCATCCAAACCTTTGATTTATTGAGATTAGGGATTTGAGCAATCTTAAGTATCGTAGTCGAGGATTCGGCTATGTATTTATGATTTTTTCGCCCTTTTTGATATAATATTATTGGTGAAGATTACTTGGTCCTATCTTTAGCCTATTCGAGTTAAGGATTTGAGCAATTGCAAGTATCGTGGTCATGGATTCGATCATGTATTTGTAACTTTGTCTCCTTTTCTGGAATATGAGATCGATAGAAATTAAAAAGGATGATCAACCCTTAACCAACAAACCCTTTTTACCGCTTTAGACTTGTTACTCCTTGGCTTTAGTGGGGGAGATGCGTATACTTGCCAAGCCTATGATAGAATATTCGTCACAACTAAGCAACTAAACGATTTAGAATTGTTTTACATTAAAAATTATTTTGGTTTCTACTTCGTTAAGTGTTTGGTTGTGTGATTATGACAAAACGAATACGTGCTTAAATATAAAAATAAATCCTAATATCTTTTAGGATACATTTTCATACGATTAATTCTAAGGTTTACTTGGGGACAAGTAAAGTTCAAGTGGGGGGATATTTGATGAACACAAATAAGTACATTTTATTATCATCATTTATCCTATTTATTTGACTTGTTTTATTATATTATACATGAGAATCGATACATTAATGTTTAATTTAGTAATTCTCAGGTAAAAACAAGCATTATGTGAAACTTGGCGATTTTGGACTAATTATGGAGCAAAACAAGCGAGATGTTAAAAGTCTACTGAAATCCAGAAGATGCACCGTATCTCACTCAACAGATACGACGCAATATCATACTTAGATGAATTCGAAGACCATTGCCTGACTTTGAAGAATGCGCCGCATGCAATTCTGTCATGCGCCGCATATGAAGCTTTGGTCAAAGAAGAAGATCAAGCTCGTTCTACTCCAGATACGCCGCAATATACTTCTAACATACGGCGTATCACAATCAAGATTTCACAAGTTACAATCCAAGACAGCTTAAGTACATGCGCCGCATACAAAGATCAAGATACGCCGCATCTAAAGACGGTGTACGAATATTCCAGAATATATTAATCTTGGACCCCACGCGAAGTTAAGTCAATGCGCCGCATCTATCAACTCTATGCGCCGCATCGACCCCTCAGACAGAAACTATAAATACCCCAAGGCCAGACGAATTTGAAACACGAAGCGCTCGAAGACCGAAGCCGAATTCAGACGACCAAGCAGCACAAGACACACCTTAAACGAAGATACAAGAGCTGTAAGAAGGTCCTGCATGTATTCAATTCACTAAGTAGTTTTTTGATTGTCTTTGGTTGACTTTTATTAGTGCCATTGATAACCTCTGTGTCTAGCTGAGCGTTGCTTGGGTCGCCATGCCCCTTCCTCGCCTATTTGTTTTAGCGTCTCTTAAATAAATAGGATAGACATAAGTAATCATTAAGGGTTTACTCGCCGATAAGATTAGAGCCAACGAGAAAGGTTTAATTATATACACTTCATATAAAACTAGCAATAAAACAAGTGACAAGCTACTTAATTATCAGGACATGTCTTCTTATTGTCTTCAGTATCTATCTGTGTACGTGTGTGTTAATCGCTGATACCTGCTCATTAGTTTAGTTTTCTACTTAATCATAACCAAACTGTGCCAGTCTCTCAGGCTGAACCCCCTTGCGTTAGATTAGGTTGTATAGCTAACTTAGGATATTAAAATACTGATTAGAATAACTAGATAATAAGTTCCACTCTTAGTGATCAACACTCTACTTACCATTATATTCATACTGATCGGGTACACTGTTCGTTAAGTGTGTGTGTTATTGATAAGTCGGCTAAATATAAATTTAAAACTTGAGTAAGCATTAATACTGCTAAACCGCAACGACACATCGCGCACTCATCACCTACTTAACATTTACATTTTATCTTTTATTATACACACATCTTTTAAATACAAAAGTGTAAAATAATAAAATCCTTCTTATCCCTACCACAACTCACGCCTCTCATCTCCTTCTCTCTCCCATCTGCTTCGCTGCACTTTACTGCTTCCATCAAGAATACATCATTACCCCCTTGTCCTCACTTCCATGCCACAAACAAACACAAGGATGATGCCATCTCATTCTGTCCATAAGGATTCAACTGTCTCGCTGCTTATGTGAAGGACAACGCAAAGTCCAAAGAAGGGTGAGTAGGATATGATGAAGATTACTCCTTTTGGCTACTAGATCGACTGAAAACCAAGAAGATAAGGAATCAAGCTTTCTTTTTTATCCCCTATTTAAACCGATCAAAACCCACAAGTGGAATCCACATCTTCTCAAAATTTCCAACAAAGATTAGTAGTGAGGATTTAATCTCAAGGATGTGGATTCACTTGAAGTCGGGTTCGGATTAGTTTCGATCTCCTTGTTAGTCATCAGTATTATTTGTAAGATTTTAATATTTTTTTTTCTTTCTTTCATTCGAACCATGAATAGATTTGTTGTTATAATATTTTTGATATTCTTCATTTTGGTTATATATGAATCGGCTGGATTTTATTGTTTTTACTAACTGTGCGACTATTATGGTGTGGTAAGAACATTTTTAGAACTAATAAAAATCATTAGAAACAATAGATTGAAACTGTTATTGGCTCGAGAATATGAAGTGGTCTAGTTTGAGGTTAAGTTTAGAGGTCGAACTAGACAAACCTTGGTGTTAAAATGGCGCCCACGAGGTGTTTGTGAAAAGGTCAAGTCGGAATCAAGTAGCGTTAGGTCCTTGAAACCTTGTCTTTTGCCGTTTTAAACTGCCTAGGGACCTCCTCGCTATGGGTTGTATCGACACTCTAAAACCCGCGTTATATCCAATGTGACTTATATTAGTGTTAAACTTGAGTATGCTTGAGGTCGCGAGTCTTCATAATCACAAGTGCTAAACTAGGTTCAATCGCATCATAGTGTACTTGTTTTGAGTGTGCTTGCGTTATGATCTACGTGAGTCCTAGTCGATTAGTGACTCCATAAGTGTTGACGTTTGGCTTTCGGGATTGACTCGAGTTGCGCCTTTTTTGTTGTAAAGATGGCACCAAAACCTCTTATTTTTAAACTAGAAGTGCTAGTCTTTCTTCCTGTCAATGAGTCTATTGCTCCCTATTTGTTATACTTAATTTTCCTTTCTGTCGTGGGTCCATTTCGCCTATTGTTACTCGATCTGCTAATGCTTCTTTACTTCTTGACAAAAAATGGGCCAAAGCCCATAATCTAATTATGCAGCCCAAAGCCACAAAACTATATTGGGCCGAAGCCCATGCAACATTTTTAGAGTGGCATCCCAACTAGCGAGGGCCTGTTTTCAATGTCCTGAATGGGCCGCAGCCCAACCCCCACCTCGTCATATAAAATAATCACGAAATATTAACTTGGCAAATTTTATAAAAATATGCACACATCACTTGCGTAATACTAACTCGACAAAGAAACTTTTGGCACAACTAAAGTTTAACAATTTTTACTCATGTTCTCGGAACGAAAATATTTTTTTTACGACGCGGTTTGGTAAAATGAGAATATTATGAGAACAATATATTTCTAAACATTAACTAATAACTAGATCGCATAATAGTCGACCACATATATATATATAATATATTATATATATATATTATATATATATTATATATAATATATATATATATATATATATATATATATACTACTACATATACTTTTTTTCTCTTTTACAATCAACTTTTATGTGTATATATATATACGCAGTCCTTCGGTTATCGCTAAATCAAAATACTTAGTCGTCTTACTATTTTCTCGCGATTCTTATATATCCACTTCCATGAGCCAATACTTACAATACTTAGTAAACTATTTTTTAAACTTAAATGCTGCCACACCAGCAACGACAACGTAAAACTTTTAAATTAAATTCGTGAAGTCTTAAACTTAGTCGGTAACTAAATTATGCCATACTAATCTAGGTCACGCGTTGGAGGTACTACACACCATTTGATTCTATTGCATTCAGATTTCCACTACACTGAGGTGAGTTCTCGTAGCCCCTTTTTCATTATGTTTTTCCTTGGGGGAAAATGGTACTCAAATGATATTTTGACTATTTTCATGCTGTGATACATCGTTTTCATGTTTTTGGACATATATGTGTGATGATGCAATTATATGCTACAAATTGTTTTGACTGTGTGTACATAAATGCGCAACTGTTAACTCTCTTTGAGAGCCGAAACATTATGATAGATCTATCAGGGGTAGCTCCCCTCTGTGTGTACTGTTTATGGTTGTAACATTGTGATAGGTTCAGTTGGCGCGACACTATTTTGTTTGTATAACATGTTCATAATTTGTATTCATTTGCACTATTATCCTACACTATTATTCACAGCTTCGTGGTTTAACATTTCAAACCTACGAGCTCACCAACATTAGGTTGACATTTTCGAGTATCCATTTTCAGGTGTTAAGACTGAAGGTACCATAGGAGGTTGAGTAGTGGCCTAACTTTCAAGACTTAGTCAAGACCCTCCCGGGTTACATCTCGTGGAGTTGCATTCTGAGATTGATTAGTGATGTTGTGTAACCTTAAGACTTATGTTATTTTAGAACTTTATATTTATCCCGGTTATGGGAGTTTGCGACTATTATCTATCGTATGTTATGCATTTAGTGTTTCTCTGTTGTGACACCTTGTGTTCTTAACTATGAAGTCATACCCCGTAAATGTCATTCCGCTGTGCCATTTTTGGGGTGACATCCAAAGATAGTGTTGGTGCAGGTCAATCTAGCATGGAGACATGGTCTAGCCATGACTACCTTTTGACGCCACTATGGAAAGATGGTTCACTGTTTAATTCATCTTCAAATAATGTTAGCAATGATGATCCACATTCTTCTAGTGATGCTGGAAAGGAGGATGATGAAGGTGTTAATAAAGAAAGTGGAATTGTTAATCAAGATAGGCCTGAAAGCAATACTCGTGATGTTAATACTGATGGGCCAAATGTTAATACTGCTAGTCAAACAGTTACTACTACTCCACTTGAAGTTACACATGCTGATTTCTTTGGGGATGGAATAGAAGTGGATATGAACAACATTCCTACCACATATCAAGCTCCTTCGACTCCAAATACAAGAATCCATAAAGATCATTCACTTGATTATGTGATTGGCGATGTGCAGTCTGGTGTACAGACAAAGAGATTGACAAAGGCTACAAATGAACAAGGTTTTATTACTGCTGTTTATGAAGGGAAAACTCATGAAGACCTTCATACTTGTCTGTTTGTTTATTTCCTATCAGAAGTAGAACCCAAGAATGTACTTACAGCATTACCGGATCCAAGCTGGGTGGAGGCTATGCAACAAGAGGTTCTACAGTTTAGGCTACAAAAGGTTTGGTTACTATGAGATTTACCTAACGGTGAGAGGGCTATTGGTACAAAATGGGTCTTCAGGAATAAGAAAGATGAAAGAGGCATAGTAATACGGAACAAAGCAAGGCTGGTTGCACAGGTTTATACTTAAGAAGAAGGCATAGACTATGATGAAGTTTTTGCACCTGTAGCAAGAATTTAGGCAATAAGGCTATTCTTAGCTTATGCTTCCTTTGTGGGATTTATGGTGTATTATATGGACGTGAAGAGTGATTTCCTTTATGGTACGATTGAAGAAGAGGTATATGTAACTCAACCTCTAGGGTTTGAAGATCCTGACTATCCAGACAAAGTTTAAAAGGTGGTGAAAGAACTTTATGATTTGCATCAAGCTCCAAGAGCCTAGTATGAAGCCTTGGCCAAGTATTTACTGGACAATGGGTTTCACAGATGAAAGATAAATCAGACCTTGCTTATAAAGAAGCAAAAAGGGGATATATTACTTGTCCATTTCTATGTCGATGACATTATCTTTGGCTCTACAAAGAAGGAGTTGTGTACTGAGTTTAAGAAACTGATGCATGACAAGTTTCAGATGAGTTCTATGGGAGAACTCACTTTCTTCTTAGGGTTGCATGTGAAGCAAAAAGAAGATGCGATATTATCAATCAGGATAATATGTAGCTGACATTTTGAGGAAGTTTAACTACACAGATGTCAAGACAGCTAGCACCCAAATGGATACAGAAAAGCCTTTTCTCGAGGACCCATATGGTGATGATGTTGATGTTCATCTCTACAGGTCAATGATTGGATCATTGATGTATCTTACATCATCTAGACCAGATATTATGTTTGCAGTATGTACATGTGCCAGATTCCAAGTCACACCTAAGGTTTCACACTTACATGCTTTGGAAAGAATCTGTACGTATCTAAAAGGCCAACCTAAATTAGGTCTTTAGTATCCTATAGAATATTCCTTTGATTTGGGGGCATATTATGATAGTGACTATGCTGGAGTAAGCTTAGATAGGAAATCTACAACAGGAGGTTTTCGATTCCGGGGGTGCAGATTGATATCATGGCAGTGTAAGAAGCAAACTATGGTCGCCAATTCTACAACTAAAGCTGAATATGTGGTTGCTGCTAGTTGTTGTGGACAAGTACTCTGGATTTAGAATCAAATGTTGGATTATGGGTATAATTTTATGCACATCGTGATTTATATTGACAATAATAGTACTATATGTATTATTAAAAATCCTGTTTTACACTCTAAAAAAAAACACATAGAGATTAGACATCATTTTATATGAGACTGCAATGATAAAAAGGTAATTCAAGTTGTTAAAATACACACATAACAATTTTGCAGATTTACTTACCAAAGCTCTTGATGTTGGAAGGTTTCAGTACTTGGTTGCAAGTATTGGAATGCTAAATCCTTAAAGTTTTAATCTCTTTATGTCTTTCTAATGTTTTTTAAAGGTTTAGTAATGTTAGATGTGTCAATTTGTACTACTAAGCATAACTAGTACTGTTAGTTATACTTAAGACTATTATGTTAATACTGTTAGTCATAATTAATATTGTTATGAAGAAAAATGCTTTGGATTGTGTTTTCTTGGTTTTAGACTAACACTTGCAGGATAAGCAAAGCAGTATGATTGGAATTGGTGATGTGTACGAAGCAAAAGTGGTGGATTGTTTCATGCAATGTTGTTGCTTAATGATGGAGTAACTGATTTATGATAGAAATGATTTAGGGATCACTTGACAAGGGTTAATGGTTCTTTAAAATCTTTTTTCTTGAAATCAACCTATGTCTGCCAGTGAGCCTTATGAAGCATCTGGGCGTAGGCTATACTGAACACGAATTGATGGCTTTCAGTTAGTCAGATAGTAACTGATCTAACTCACTCTTTACCATTCTATCATTATTATAGTGTGTTAGTCTACGGACATCTGGTTTAGAGAAAAGCGAGCAAATGTGAATATAATACATTTGTGTTAGAGGTAACACCTGCCACGAGCTGGAAACCCTGTCAAGAAGGCTCTTTTAAGGAGTCTGTTTGATCACAGGCAGTATTTGTACTGAAATTATTAGTTCTCACACAACCAGAGGTTAAATGCAACTGAAATTGATTAAGTGTCTTCCTTTACACTTAATCCCTTCAAAATGTATGAGTACAATATTGTTTTAAAGAAAATTTGGGTTAATACTGTTGGGAAAAGTTTGTACTACTAGGTCAAGTTAGTACTGCTAGGCAAAATTTAGTACTGCCGGTTTACAGTTAGTGTTGTTTGGGGAATAACCATTTTTCTTTAATTAATTATAGCCGTTGGGATATTTTTGTCAATTACTTCACTTATAGGTGTAACATATCAATAACTCATAACCCACTCAAATCTTGTGATATTGGCTGAAACTTTAGAGAGAAAAAGAGAGGACAGGGAAACTTTCTAGTGAGAGAAATAATGGGATATTAGATTAAGTGTAGTGAAAGCTCCAACCCTTCCCACACATGGGAAGGGGTATTTATACTTCTAACATATTTACCCCTAATGGGCTGTGGAGTGAGCTGACAGTGGGTAAAGACCCGACCCACTCCACGAATACTAAAATAACTAAACTATTACTAATTATATTAATAATCCTAAGAGCTACTTAATGCTAATAGATCCTCAGGGTGACTGAGTCTTCATTTGCGTGGTTTTGTAACCTTACAACAGGTTTTACCTCTCGAGGGATCTCAAGAGGCTTACAACCCCACCAGGCAGTGTACCTGACCGATGTAGTATAGTGTAGTGGTAAGTACGGGGGATTGATCGTTCTCCACAGGGAATAGTGTTCGTTAGGTATGAAAGACTACTCTAATTAGGTCTAAAGGTTGAGGAAGATTCTTTTTATGTTTTTATAGTTTTTATGAAAGCAAGTAAAATCTCGGGTTTGAAGGAGTGGGCAGAATTAGTTGCTAGTCAACTAACCCAAAATTACTACGAATGCAAATAAAATAAAATAACAAAAATGAAATGTGGTGAGAAACTTATGTGTAGAGAAATGTGTTTACTTAGATTTCCTTACTCCCTAACTATCTTTTACCGGTTAATTAGTGTGTATTAGTTGCGTGGATGACGGGTGTATTCCTTAATACCATTCGTGGGGTGGCGTACTTACTTCCCCAACTCTACAAGCTCCTACTTCACTCCTATGTCGAGCCGGCTAGGAAGCTCCTAACATGGGATCACTAGAATTTGCTTGTGCATTAAATACAACCATAAAAACCTTTAGTACGCATTTGGTTCATGTTTCTTAAGACGTTCAAGCAAGTTACCGAATAGGAAGTTAGCCAGTTTTCTTAAGCCTAACATAGATAAACAATCATCCAATACAACTAACAACACACTAACAACCAATAATCAATAGCTAGGTTTCATTAGATCTAAGCAAACACAAGATAAATTTAGCCTAACATGTTAAACAAAAGACAAGAATAAGATAGAATCAAACAACACATAGAGATATTGAATGATTAATTGATAACTTATCTTTCAATGAAACATGGAAGATCTCAAGGCAAAAAGCCCTGAAAAAGTAGCTAAAATCGTCTTAGGGTTTTATCCCAAAATTCCACACACTAAGCTCTCCTTAATGACAAAAAATTAGAAAACTATATATAGATTTTTGGATCTGACGGCGTCACCTTATGGAGTGTGACGCCGTCACCTCGCCGCTTTTAGGGTTCCCGGATGACCATCTTGACGCCGTCCCTCTTTAGCTCTTCAAAAATCCATTCTGGCTTATCAAGGCTTGACGCCGTCTAACAATGAACGTGACGCCGTCCCCTTATGATTTAAGCCGTGACGCCCTCGATCAAGTTAAAGCGTGACGCCGTCAGAATTCACATGCTATTTTCACTGGCTTATCATGAGTAAATTTCACGTCCAACTTTTCTTGCCAAAGCATGACGCCGTCCCATGTTAATTGTGACGCCGTCAAGAGTAACTTTTAGCCGATTCTTGAGACTTTGCCGTTTTCTTCACTTTATGCTCCAAAAACGTCCAAAATGCCTCCTTTTCCAGATTTCTCCTCAAAAGTACCTAAAATGATAAAAGGAACGATTTAGGGCAATATTTGATCAAATAAATACGATTTAAGGCTTAAATGACCCCTTAAAAGCGGTACACTTTTCGCCTCATCAAATACCCTTACACTTGAGATTTGCTTGTCCTCAAGCAAATGCGCTTTTATTCTAATCAAAATACAAGTTAGGGGTCATTTAATGCAAACATAAAAGTAATTACAACAAATAATCGTTCCACTTCAATTATAATAAGCACGGAGATTACATACTAGCACCTCACAAGTAGTGTTTAGATACTCACATCTCTCAAGTGTCATCAAAATAAATCTCATAAATGAAAACGGATAATATCTCTCACTACCTGTCATAGCAAATAGATTACCATAGGCTTGGGAAAGGATCGAAAACCTCCTCCACTAGGCGTAAGCACCTAAGATAAACTATCAAAGAGGGCTTTTAAATGGGTTATAACTTTAGGTGTAGGGAAAAGGAAAACACGGCTTTGTTGGATAAGGGATATTTTACTGGTGGCGAGTTAAAAATCTTGATCAATTACATGTACTATACAATGTTGCTAAGCCAAGACTAGACTCGATCTTAAGCTAATGAAAGAAAATAACAAAAACATAAAATAAACATAAAATAAAGCGGGATGGTAGTCCGTATGTTTTTTCTACTTTTCATTTTCTCATTTTTTTTGTTTTTTTTTTTTTTTTTTTTTTTTTTTTTTTTTTTTTGCATACACTTTTGCCCTACCATCCAAAATAATACATCATAGGGGCATTGCATTCCCCTTACACTTGAACTTTTACATAACTTTACAAATTACTATTCTAATGACTCGAATTAAGATAATCGAAAAACTTGGAGTACTTTTTAAAATATTTAGCACATATGGGGGTAATAAATGATGTTCTTCCCCATTACTCCATTACACTAGTACTTTACCCATGAGTCCCAATCGTCCCAAAACAATATGTACAAGGATATGACTCGACTTAGCAACCATGTAATCAACTAGATAATTAACTTGGGTTTAAACAAATGTTGTCACAATAATGCACTAAAAATGAGTGCATACAAGGTAGGCTAAGGCGATTTGGGTGTACATTTAAGTGGGGTGTAAACAAATTCTTCCTTTAAGTAAAATGCTTAAAGGTCGAAACGAAAAGATAGGCTCTGAGGGGTGTACTAGGGGTATCGTGTACTAAAAATGAGTACAACGCAAAGGGTGTGGGAGAATTACTTGACCAATGTAGCCAAAATAATTATAACAAAAACACAGGTGTAAAACAATGGGTTAATCCTAATGCCTCTTATCATGTAGTAAATCTAACTACACGAATGTAGTCTCACTTGTGGCTTCGGAATGGTCCTAACGCAAGTTCTAGAATCTAAGTGCTACCGGTACACACATCATAGCATAAATGCTTTTCCTACCAATTCTAGGGGTGAACCTCACATATTTGGGGGTGGAAAATTTTTTTAGTGGTACGGTTTTTGTGCTAGTCATATAACTCCTATCCGTGAGACGCTCATTAGGATCAAAGTTTCACTCCTATATGTTGTAAAAAATTTTAAATTTGGCACTAAAATTGCCTTAACAAGTATTTCTCTCAGTTTTATTACACATCTACTATTAAACAAACAAAAATCAAGCGCAATGGCATTCTCTAAAATCGTACTTTTACCCTCCCCTTACACTTAAGATGAACATTGTCCCCAATGTTCAAATAACAAGATGTAAAAGCAAAAAGGAAAAGAATGAAATCAAATACTCCCCTGATTCGCTCGGTGGATAATGAAATTACACGGTTAAATCTTCCTCCAAAGAGAATGTTGAAGCTCCATAACTAATGCATCGCCATAAGCTTGATTCCATAAACATCTCCTTGTCCAAAATAACCTGTTAAACCTGAGAAAACAAACACGAAAACCTGCATAACATCGGCGGGATAAAATCTATATATAAGGATATAATGCTTGTGGAATGATAACTTTGCAGATTCCTGGAGATTATAAGTTGGAGATTTAATAAAAACTTTTTATGAAAACAAAACTTTCAAAAATTTCTGGAAATTAAATCTGACGCCGTCAGGTTATAACCCCTGACGCCGTCAGAAATGACCTGACAAAAATTTTCATTTTAAGTTTCCGGAAAATTTCTGGAAAAACCTTTACCTTACTTCCTGGAAATCCTGCAAAACATCATTATGACTCGATACAAGCATTTGATTCAAACAAATACGAATATGTATGCTAATTTATTATTATTACGATTCATGTTCATTTGTGTTCTAATAAACCGATTTAGATTTCCCTTACACTTATCTTTTGCAAAATACCTTTATATGTAGTTAAGACGAAGTTAAAAACAACATAAAGCATTTTCACAAATTAGTTTTGAACATGAATCAATACTAATAAAAATTAAACACACATACGGAAACAAATAAAAACAAACAAACAAATAAATAAACACACATAGCAAATAAAACAAATAAAGCTTGGGTTGCCTCCCAAGAAGCGCTTTTCTTTATTAACGAGTCTTGTAGCTAGACTCAAAGTCACGTACATTACGTGACTCCATCATCGGTCACGGTTCCTAGGCCATTCTCTTTTGATCCTCTATTAGAATCACTTTCATAGTAAAGGTATTTCGGGTCCCTGTGATCAAAAGGATTGTTTCGGTATTTAGAACTAAGTTCCTTATCGTGCTTAAAGAATCCGCTTGACAGGTCAAAAGTGTCCTTACATCCCCTTCTCACATCATCATCACATAACACGAGTTGGGAACTTAACCCATCGAGCCCTTTATAATCATTCTCCATGAATTCTCTCATCTTGTAAGGCGTTTGGTATGAGATTTCCCTAATCTCATCGGTGAAAGTCATGATCCCATTGAGCTCGTCCACAACCAAGCTTGTGGCCTGGCAAAAAGGTGCCCCAAAAACAACTTGTGATAACCTGGGATCGATGTACTCTTCGATATTATTGACGATTGCGAAGCTCATAGTGAATGTCATGTTTCCTACAAACACCTGTATATCATCATCTATGCCGATGTCGTCCTTCCCTTTATGAATCATCCCCCATCTGCAAATGTTTTTATAATGAAACAAGGACATCACATTTTTGGGTAAACATGTGTCAATGTAAACATTATAAAAATGCTTGTGACCAATCATGCAAGGTATTTTGAGATTACTTGGATCATGTCGCTTAATTCGGCCAGGTCTTCTACCGTGTAACCCCCATGTGTTGCCATTTGCTGATGGTTGATACTCATACACTTCTTCACAGCCATCCCGAAAAATCACTTTCCTGACACCATCGGTAAATAATGCACTCCTATCATCCTCATCGAGTATCACTCCCGTTGCTTTTATGAATGGTTTGCCTAGAACAAGGCCAGTTAAGGATGGGCTGATGATAGAGTTCATGTTATTAATTACAGTTAACTCGATATGAAAGAGGAACTTTTCTATCACAATTGGTACCCTCCTTATTACCCCGATGATATTAGACCCTTCATATTTGACTTGTTCAGTGAAGGCTTCATTATATAGAGAAAGGGATATTGCGCTTATAGAAGAGTTGGGGTTTATGTAGGCATCTTTTATAAACTTTTTCCTAGTGGTGCAAGAAATCTTAAAGACCCTAGGAGCGCCATCCTCTATTCTCTCTCCGAATCCCATAGGCGACCTTGTTGTGCCCCTCTCAAGTTCCTCTACCAGGGGGCGGTCTAGCAGTCCTGCGAGCCCATGAGGTATTTCGGATTCCTCTTCCGAGCCCTCCTCATCACTCACCTCTATTGTACTCGAGTTCTTTGGTGAGTCTAGATAGTCGTCGGGCGCCTCGGGTTTCTTTTCGGGAGCTTCACCCTCCATTTCATTGTCCACATTCTTGGCTGTTTGTTGGTCCAAATTTGGTTTGGGAACAGGTATTGTTGTAATGGTGTTCACAAAGTGGAGAGGTTTCGAAGGGGTATGAGTATCCCCTGTTTTTTTTTCGTTTTGTGATATGTATTTGAAGAGTTTACTAGGGTGCTTGATTTTTACAGGAGGGGGTGTTTGGTGGGTTACCGTAACAGATTTGATCTCATTAACTCGTGCCAACTCACAAGTTGACCTGCCAGCAAGGCGATCATTGATAACCTTTAACAGGTTATCAACCTTGTTGTTCATATCAACTTGCTGTTGTCTGAATTGATTCTCAAGTTTGGAAAGCTGTGTTTCTTGAGAGAGAATGAATTTTTGCAGTGATTCCTCGCGATTTTGTTGTTTATGCGTGTGTCGCTGAGGATAATGTTCAGACCAAGTGAGCGGGGTAGAGTCATTGAATGATACGCTACGAGTTTGGTTCCAACTAAAATTTGGCTTATTCTTCCATGCCTCATACCCATCTTCGGAATTTTTGGGCCCATAATTAGTGGCGAGCCACTTATCTCCCGCCTTATCGATTCGCGAGGATGCGAATTCTTTGAAAGCCTGTTTGGGAAGTTCCATGCAGTCATGAGTGTCGTGGGGACCACTACATAATTTACACGAAGAAGTGATTTTGTTCACTTGGCTTGAAGGTTTAGGAGCCTCGTAGGATTTCATGAGAAACTTGACTTGGTCTTCAAGTTCTATGATCCTACGGTCGGAAGTGCTTGAATTATTCGAAGGCAAAGATATTGCCTTGACCGTTTTATTCAAATCACGGGGATCACTCCAACTTTCGTTGTCATAAAGAGCAAGATCCTCTAGGAGAGCCCATGATTGTTCCGCACTTAGATCACGTAGCTTGCCACCGGCCGATTGGTCAATGGTTTGCCTCGTGGAGAGATTGATATGGTCATAGAAGATTTGGACTTGGAGCCAAAGTTCTATGCCATGGTGAGGGACTTTCTGGAGTAAGTCCTTGAATCGAGTCCATGCCTCGTAGAGAGTTTCGCCTTGACATTGTTGGAACATCAAGATATCATTCCTTAGCTTGGTAGTTCTTCCCGGTGGGAAAAACTGAGCAAGGAAACGAGTAGTGAGATCATCCCAAGAGGTGATGGATCCTGCGGGTTGACGTTCTAGCCACTGACTAGCTTGGTCCCGCAAAGAGAATTGGAAGAGACGCAATCGGGTCGTCTCTCGAGTGGCAACATCAAGGTCTATAGAATCAACGATTTTAAGAAAATCCTTGAGGTGTTGATTAGGATCTTCAGAACGAAGTCCATGGAATGCGCATCCGCTTTGCACCAACCGGATGGTGTCGGATCGCAAGGGTGTGATATTGGCTCCTTCAGTGAGCTCAATGGTGTTTCGATAGCCATGGTGGCTAGGACGGGAATACTCTCCTAAAGTACGGGCTCTAGGAGGTGGTGGTGGTTGTTGTGGTGGTGGGTTGTGGGGGTTAAGGATATTACCATCTTCCATGATGTCGGATGGTATGGTTACGAACAAAGACACGAAGAAAATAGATAGACTAAAGAAAACCTAGAAAAATAAAATAAAAATCTCACTAGAAAGGAATCTAGTGAGTAGACCTAATAGAAATAAAAATTCAACCTAAACAATAACTATTCCCCGGCAACGGCGCCAAAAACTTGATTGCGTGGTTTTGTAACCTTACAACAGGTTTTACCTCTCGAGGGATCTCAAGAGGCTTACAACCCCACCAGGCAGTGTACCTGACCGATGTAGTATAGTGTAGTGGTAAGTACGGGGGATTGATCGTTCTCCACAGGGAATAGTGTTCGTTAGGTATGAAAGACTACTCTAATTAGGTCTAAAGGTTGAGGAAGATTCTTTTATGTTTTTATAGTTTTTATGAAAGCAAGTAAAATCTCGGGTTTGAAGGAGTGGGCGGAATTAGTTGCTAGTCAACTAACCCAAAATTACTACGAATGCAAATAAAATAAAATAACAAAAATGAAATGTGGTGAGAAACTTATGTGTAGAGAAATGTGTTTACTTAGATTTCCTTACTCCCTAACTATCTTTTACCGGTTAATTAGTGTGTATTAGTTGCGTGGATGACGGTTGTATTCCTTAATACCATTCGTGGGGTGGCGTACTTACTTCCCCAACTCTACAAGCTCCTACTTCACTCCTATGTCGAGCCGGCTAGGAAGCTCCTAACATGGGATCACTAGAATTCGCTTGTGCATTAAATACAACCATAAAAACCTTTAGTACGCATTTGGTTCATGTTTCTTAAGACGTTCAAGCAAGTTACCGAATAGGAAGTTAGCCAGTTTTCTTAAGCCTAACATAGATAAACAATCATCCAATACAACTAACAACACACTAACAACCAATAATCAATAGCTAGGTTTCATTAGATCTAAGCAAACACAAGATAAATTTAGCCTAACATGTTAAACAAAAGACAAGAATAAGATAGAATCAAACAACACATAGACATATTGAATGATTAATTGATAACTTATCTTTCAATGAAACATGGAAGATCTCAAGGCAAAAAGCCCTGAAAAAGTAGCTAAAATCGTCTTAGGGTTTTATCCCAAAATTCCACACACTAAGCTCTCCTTAATGACAAAAAATTAGAAAACTATATATAGATTTTTGGATCTGACGGCGTCACCTTATGGAGTGTGACGCCGTCACCTCGCCGCTTTTAGGGTTCCCGGATGACCATCTTGACGCCGTCCCTCTTTAGCTCTTCAAAAATCCATTCTGGCTTATCAAGGCTTGACGCCGTCTAACAATGAACGTGACGCCGTCCCCTTATGATTTAAGCCGTGACGCCCTCAATCAAGTTAAAGCGTGACGCCGTCAGAATTCACATGCTATTTTCACTGGCTTATCATGAGTAAATTTCACGTCCAACTTTTCTTGCCAAAGCATGACGCCGTCCCATGTTAATTGTGACGCCGTCAAGAGTAACTTTTAGCCGATTCTTGAGACTTTGCCGTTTTCTTCACTTTATGCTCCAAAAACGTCCAAAGTGCCTCCTTTTCCAGATTTCTCCTCAAAAGTACCTAAAATGATAAAAGGAACGATTTAGGGCAATATTTGATCAAATAAATACGATTTAAGGCTTAAATGACCCCTTAAAAGCGGTACACTTTTCGCCTCATCAGGGTGACCGAGTCTTCATTTGAATATTTATATACCTAACAATCTCCCCCTAAGGGAGGTCACCCCAGAAATTACATTTTGAATTCTAGCATTATATTACATGACTGCAAATTTCTAGCTCGTAGTCTTTTGATTCTTCAAGTTAAGCACACTTTGTACTTTCAGCAGAGAACCTTTGATGACTGTTCATTTGTCTTGGATGATCTTTGAGGTCATCATCCAACATACGTCTTCAAGTCATCTTGTTGCATTGTTGTTTCCACGTGATGTTGTGATCTATGAGCATTCTTTGAGATCATCAGCCACCGTAAATCTCCAAGCTCATCCGTTGTAGTAATATTGCCTCCATGTGATTTGGTGTGACCTTTGGACAGCATGCTCACACTTTTCTGGATCATGATAACTATCATCAAAGTTGCGGAAGCTGTGTTGTAGGTCTTTCAACTATCATGATGTCTTTGATAATGATTTGTAAGTGTGAGCATTAAGTGTGGATTGACACGTCTCAACTGGAATCAGGAACCACCATCACTATCTTTATATGAATCTGAAATAAAACAGTTAGTAATAAAGTTGGAGAACGAATATGGCTTTGTCATTCGCTCGGTGTGGTTGGATTAACCTTCGGTTCTGTGAGGACTGACCTGTGATCAGGTAGAATCCCCTTTGAAGAAGATTCTCCTTAACAGGAATTTCCAGCTTGTTGTAGGGAATCATCCAAAGAGTTACCATAGGAATCACCCTACAAAGCATGTTCTCATACCGGAACGTCTCAAAGCAGACAACACGGTAGAGTGAATCAGTGAATTGAATACCCACTGATTGATGAGAAATTGATTATAAAAAATCACTCGTGTGTCAGTGGATAAACGTTTTATGCAACACGACGAGGGTTTTATACATTGAATCACATTTCTGTCATAAACACTTTTGATTGAAAATTTTCAAAATCAATGTGCTCGAAATTCAGTTGGTGAGCAAATTGAAAGGTTTTCCAAAAGCGTCCGTCAATCCATTTCCATGAACAAGTTTGATTCAAATGAGAATCGCCCCATCATTTCTTTCCAGTTGTCACAAGTTTGATCCATGAAGGATCTCACATGTCACCCAACAAGAGCTTGTTTGATGTTGGCTCTAGAAGGATTTCCATCTTCATTGTGAGTACTTTACGTATCACTCGGATGTTCTGGCAATACCACGAGGATAATGCGTAGGACTCTTAATATATGTTTTCTTACTTTTCATTGTGTATGAAACAACAAGCATATTGGAAGTGTATCCTAATGATATTTATGGATGATCTCTTGGCTCTAGACTCAATAGTGCATTTTGATTTAGTGATCGGAGGCTGGAGAGGACTGCCACCTTTTCAATATCGTCTAACTCGGAGTGAGAGAGACGATAGACATGTATTGATCTCCATGACAAATGAAACAAGAGTCCTTTGAGGGACATTGAGTGGCTATGGAGGGTTGTGCAGCGTATCACTAGGTCCATAATACTTTGTCTTTAATGTCAGCAGTCAACTAAGTGATTCTGACAACATATGTATTGATCCGGTTTCTGCCTAAAGTGTAAGGAGGGCTTTTTTCTTTTCACCCTTTATCTTTACATTTCTTTTTCATTCTTCAACCCCTTCGGCGCTTACCGAGACTTCATTACTAGCACCTTGTTGGGTTTGTTCCAGTACTAGCTCCATCTCAGTCGGCACTTTTCCCCTATTCACTTTCCTCCTTTTTAATCATTCCTAAGGACTTCTATTCTAACTAGAGGATTGTCCCTGGTAAGATCCCTCCGGTTCTGGCTGGATCATTGGAACTAATACCTAACCTCACCATCCTTATAACTCCAGTACATTCAAATAAGATTGGTCGCTCTTTGGTATTCTTCCACAATTGCCGTCATAAACAATTTGCTCCCCCTCAATATGTGCATTGATATACGAAAGAGTTTAGCACATATGGGAGAGCCTAAACTTGAGTCCAAAAGATCACATTTTATCAGTTTTCATATTTAAATCACATTCTCTCCCCCGATCAAAAATTTCAAACCTTTTAAGATTTGTGATCCAAATTGATTTAAATAAGTTTAGAAAATATAAGAGAAAATCTGGTCAGTTTTAATATGTCCTGATAATGGAACATGCAACTGCTCCCCCTCAATTTATGAGGGAGATTCACTACTTTTCATGTACAAAGATAATCATTATGACACAAATGATATTGACCTTTTTGCGCAGACAATGTGATCATCCGCTTCTCTGAGGGAGTCAGCAGTCAACATCAATTATCCATCCACCAACAAAACTTCCCAAGTATTGTAGATCCCCACTTGGCGAGACTAGAATAAGTAATGCTTTGTTGAAATGAAGGTGGTGGTGGTGATGACAGTGTTGTTGTTGTTGTTGTTGATGTTGTTGTTGTGGTGAATTTAGAGCCAGTCAATAGAGTTTGAATATCTGATCAAATGGTTAGAGTGGGAACAGGCACATTCGTATCGGCCAATGAATCTGCATAAGAATATCAACACAGATATACATACATACAGATTCACTCTTCATTAACAGCTACAACATAGCAGCTTGCCGACTCATAATACCATATTCATCTTATAATCAAACCATAGTCAGGAAATACATCAAACCGCTATCTATCATGAAGAGCAATCAGCAATCATGAACATGGCAATTCACTCGTATTTCAATATTCAACTCAAGATCTTAGGAACATGATTCTAACACTATAGCTATGTACCTAAGCATATTCTGAGTGCACAAGCAATAAGTCAACAACAATTAAACAACTATAGCTATGTACCTAAGCCTATTTCAATATTCAACTCAATAAGCATATTCTAACACTATAGCTATGTACCTAAGCATATTCTGAGGGCACAAGCAATAAGTCAACAACGATTAAACAACTATCGACTAACAAAAGTCAATCAACATTTGAAACTCATTCAGTTAGATCATACAAATGCCTATGGTGTATTCAAGAGCATCAATCACAATGGGTTTTCTAACTTCTTTTAGATTCTGAGTTTTAAAGTATTTAGGGGATTAAACGAGGATTCCAGAGTGACACAAATGAACCTTATAGTTACATAAAGCTAGGATACTATAAGCAAATTGCACATAATGCCCTAATCTTTCTAGCAACTAACACATTTGGCCATTTGAGATAAATCTTAGTAAGTTCCTCTTCAACAAATACCCCATTAACTACAAAACCTTTTCTAACAATTATGAGATAACCACGAAACCCGTTTGATGATATAAAATTTGAAATCACTCTCCCCCCCAATCATTGACCGTATTCTAGTTAACGTGTTGAAGTCATTGATTGAGTGACAAATTTTATGAACAATCCAAGTTTGAAAGAATTTCAACCAACACGTTATCACCTTGTGTCTCACAAATAATTTTCAGAAGAATCATAGAATGAAAACTATTTGTATTCAAAGACGACTTCTCTTCTTAATCAGGAAATAACGCACTGAACCGTACATTAAATCGAAGAAACATGGATATAAAGTAATCCATGCCCGGGTGAACATCACCCAGTAGAAGGAACAACCGTCTTTTTGGCGACGTGCCTTCCCCATTTTGAAACGCGGGTTGCTATATGAAGTACTAGCAAGCCATAATGACATGTTTTGATAAACCTTTTAAACTTCTGATCGAGCTTCATTTAAAGACCCGTGTCATTATTGAATGACATTTCTAGGTCCGTAAATGTTATCGATAAACAGAAGACATGCATAGAACAACTATTTTTGGTATTTTCTATTTTTCTGATTTTTTATGGTTTTTCTTGGTTTTAATATTTTTCTATTTACATTTTTCTAGTTTTATAATTTTCTATTTACAATTTGGTTTAAGATATGTACAACCTATATTATTCGGTTTAAGAAGATGATGACATGAATACCAAAATAAGGATATCGTTCTTGTACGTTGTGGAAGTCTGTAGTCAACATCTCTTAAACTTTCACCACCAAAGCTTTCAAGGCTCCTGAATAATCGCCTGAACTTAAGCCTTCACAATGTGAAGCTTCGATAGCTTCCCCCCAAACTGACAATCTTCTTTTTGAGCAGTTTTCAAGCTCTCTTTCAAGCTTACATAAGGTAAGTGTACAATGGAAACTGTAGCAAACCATATCAAATATTGTTGCTCCTTTTAAGAATAATCATTATGATTCTCCGTTCGGGGGATCATCAAATAGATCAGCAGTGTATCATCTCACACTTGAATAATTCTTCTCACATTTCTTCCCGCTGAAGTCTGAAGTAATGCATACCCAAAAGTATCCAGAGACCACCTCCCCCAAGTAGTTAAAGTGATGCAATCAGTCTCATTGTATGAAGCTCAAAAACCCTAAGTACAAACTCAATCCCATTAATGAAGTCGAAAACGTAACATCAAAATCAATTAAGACTCGAAAATGCACTTTTCTCCCTTCAGGAAATTGCAGATGAGAATTGTTACACCAAAGCCAACTAAGTCCCGAGTGTAACCAATTTATCCCGTATGTAGTCGAAATGATACAGACTAACTAGAGGAATCATCATACCATTGTGTACCTCTTTTATCATCAGAAAATGTTTCTTACATATCTTCCCCCACGTAGTTGGAATGATACACCAGAAGGCACGAGCTAAAGCACTGATTTTATCTGCGGATATGACATCTGTCTACCCGGAATAACTTCAATTCAAAAGAAGTATAAAGTTCATCATGTGTACTCGTTGTACGTTCAGATGTATGTCTCCTTCCCCCTTGCTGGTTTTGATACCTCAGAATCAGCAACACATTTTACGCACGTATACTTGAAATCTTGTGAGAATAACAAAATTGGCTCAAATGTATTCTGTGAGAATCAACAGCTACCTAAACTCTTTCTGACTATCTTTACCAACCCTTAAGTAGGCCATTTGAAGTGATAACTGATGAAGCAAACCCGATATACCAAACTTGAAACTGAAGTAGAATTCCCAATTCTCGTGACTTAAGCTTGCACTAATGTTGGAAGAACGGTGTAGAGAATTTATGTTCCGAGCAAATCTCTAAGTACTCAGTACCCAACCAAAGTATGAGACATTAACACCTCTTGTGATTATCCACAACGTCATTGGCGTGTGACACTGAGTATTACAACATAACTCCTTTAAGTGATAGTTAACCAGGTCTTCAAACATGTATCCCGACTGCTGGTAACCAGATAAACTAAGTCTTCAACTTAAATCTTAAGCATGAGCAAGTTATCATTGAAAGTCATGCATCCAACCAACCCCGACTTCAAGATAAAATAAGAACACGCCTTTGTGAAAGTCAACTTCAATCTCAACTAAGTGATACCTGATCAACACCTTTAGAGTCACAAGCCTAACACGTAAGTGAACATAAAATCAAGTGAACATAAAATTGCACATGAGGTTGCCATTTTTGATTGAACAAGTGCATAAGAGGTTGGTCCACTGTTCACACTTCTCCCCCTCAAAAATTGCATCTGAGGTTGCCATTTTTTATCGAGTGAATAAAAATACAATCTAATGAAAGTAGATCCACTTGATGACTGAACGAGCATGGAGCAAGTATGAAGCTTGTTGATGAGAATAGTCAGAAACAATAAGACTTATCTTTTTCCGAAGATAAAGCGTACTCAAATGTACGCCTTTATTTTCTTTGAGGAACGGGGCCTGAAGTGTTGTCAGCATACACCATATGTCGTTGAAGAGCGAGGCCTGAACTGATGTTAACAGACGTCATTGTTGATGAAGAACGAGGCTTGAATTGATGTGTTAAAACGTCATATTTCGCTGAAGAACGAGGCTTGAACTGATGTGTTCAAACGTCATTGTTGATGAAGAACGAGGCTTGAACTGATGTGTTCAAACGTCATTGTCGTTGAAGATCGAGGCCTGAACTGATGTGAACGGACGTTATTTTCATTGATGTTCATCAAGCTTGATTTGCTTGAACCCCTAATTCATGAGATATCAGTCTTTTCGGCACCCAAACCCTGAGTCTTTCTTTAATATGAGTGAACGGTGTACCTGCACTTAAGTAAAGACTACCTGCACTGACATTAAGAGTCTGTTTGCATTTATATGGGTTAGTGATATCAGCATCTAGACCATTTGGGGTTTCATTGTCAACCTTGGTTTTGCACTTAGTGAACATCTTTCCAATAGGTATCCATCTAAGACCAACAATCTTAAAAATTCTACCCGTCGGTATTCACTTAAGACAAGATCTAGGAGTGTTTGGTTTCTCATGCATAGTGGAAGACTTGTTGAGAGAGTACTTTTGTCCTATAGCGATCTACCTACTAGGTTTCTGTGTATAAATTTTTGGTTCTACGGGCTTGTTGTAGTTTCTAGTCTTAGAGGATTGAACCTTATCACGAGCATTCACTTCCTTCAGGAATTTTGTTATACAATCATCATGGTTTGCATTAAACACACATTTTTTACTAGTTGAGCAAACAGAGTGTTTGGATTCAAAAAAAGATCTAGAATTGTTAGAGTGATCTGCTACGGGAATCGCTTTAATCGATACGCAACTACTCTTAGTAACAGGAAAATTCCTAGTCTTTTCATGTGTGTTTTTCTTAGCATCCTCTAGGTTGTGATTCTGAACACTATTTTTATGTCTAACATATTCCTTTGGTGTCACAAATGACACACGCTTTGAATAAATCATAGATGAACTAGAGGCACTCATATGAAGAAGTTTTGCAAGCGCATATTCCTTTTCCTTAGGTCTAGACTGTGAAGTGACTGGTTTTGACAAAACTTGTTTCGAATCAACTTGGGAGGCAAACCATGGTTTTGAGGATTTTGGTCGTTCAGATCTAAACGCAATCGGTTGTCTAAAAACTGATTGGTTTCTAAGTGGTGGTTTCCCCAAGATTGATGGTTTTGCAAACTTAGTGTTCACACCATTTCCTGTCGATTTTCTTAACTCGTTTTTCAATGCTGCAATTGCAAAACCCTTTTCCTGAAGTTGAGCTTTGAATTCATCATTTTTGGCAATCAAAGAGGTTGTTTGCTCTACAGTCTTAGTTTTAGTTTCTTTGATTGTATTACACAGTTCTTTGCAATGAATTTTCAAAGTCTCATTTTCATTAAGTAATTCAGTCACTTTATGTTCCATTTCAGTATTTTTTGTTGCAATAACATCACTGTCATGTTTAGCCTTAACTTAATTACACATATCACACATCTCAGCAATATGATTTTTCAGGTTGTTGATCGTTAAGTTTATGGCTTGTAGCTGAGCTTTCAAATCGTTTATCATAAAAAATTCACGGAATTCAGGAAATTCCAGATTTTTACATGGTAGGTTAGTTTGAAGACTTTCTTCCTTTTGTTGCATTGAGATTTCAAGATCAATACAATGTTTTTCAAGTTGTAAAAATCTGTTTGAAATTTCATTATAAACTTCATTTTCAACCATATCATTTGATTGGAAAAACTCACTAAGCGAAGAACTTGACGCATCATCATGTTCAGCATCCTGATCAATTTCTCCCCCCTTATGAATCATATTTGTTGAATCAGAGGTGATATTGCTATCAGTCTTTTCCAACAGATATGTGTCATAAGTGTTGGGAATTAAACTTAAGTAGTTAGTACGGTTGAAGAATACACGAACAGTTAGGACTGCTGATGGAAGAACAGTTAGGACTGCTTAATAGATCATGGTGAAACCGTGTGAAGATAAATATAGAAAAGATATGGTATATATCTTATTTGTATAGAATGATACGGTTAGATGTTTTACTTGATAGGACTTTTTGCATTATAAAAGGAGATCCTTAGTTAGGGTTTACATACATCTAATACATCTAATATCGAATACCTAATATCCCTTCATATGAATTATCAAGAGCTTCACGTTCATATTGTAATCGTTTGATATATATTGAAGTGATTGTTTGGTTGATATCGTTTGTATTCTTATTCGTTCTTATTGTCTTTATTCAATCAATCACCAAACACAAAACATCTTCTAGATACTTGGTAGTAAATTTTGCGTGCTATCAAGTATATATTCAAAGTATCCCCAACACAACGTGTGTGTTTAGATCCGGTCAAGTGGTATCAGAGACAGGTTTCTGATACTTTGAGTTTAGAAGAACCAGAAGTATTTACTCACTAGCAACCAAGAAGATGGACATGGAGACACCTCAAAACTCAATCCTTGATAAACTCCCCATGCTGAAACAGAATGAATACGATTTATGGCGGCTCAGAATATAGCAATATTTCATGGTGCAAGATTATGCATTATGGGATATCATTATCAATGGTGATTCCTTAAAACCAATTCCTGTTGAAGAAACACGTGCTGATGGTTCCAAGATCACAAAGCTTAACACTGAGCCAGTTACAAACGAGGAGAGAATCAAAAAGAAGAATGATCAGAAGGCTAGGAATTTGTTACTAATGGCAATTCCTAATGATCAAGTGCTGAATTTTAGCCATTACGAGTCGGCTAAAACTCTTTTTGAAGCAGTGGTAGAAAGATTTGGTGGCAATGAAGCTACCAAGAAGGCACAGAAAACCCTTCTGAAGCAAAGTTATGAAAATTTCACTGCATCAAGCAATGAAACTTTGGACCATATCTTTAATAGGCTTCAAAAGATCATCAGTCAACTTACTGTGTTGAAGATTGTGATACCTCAGGAAGACCTCAACATGAAGTTTCTAAATAGTTTACCTGCTGAATGGAACACTTATGTTGTGGTTTGGAGCAATAAACCAGAGCTGGAGAAAATGACATTGAATGAGCTTTACAATAATCTTAAGATTGTTGAGCAGAAGGTCAAGAAGAGTGGTAGCACCAGTTCCAGTTCAGGGAATATGGCTTTTGTATCTTCTTCAAACAGTTCAAATCATGAAGATGAAGAAGCAGTTGGTACTGCTATACCAACAGTTAGCACTGCTAGTGTAAAAACTAGTACTGCTGGATTGACTGAAGAGACCATATATGCATTTGTGTCAGAACAGTCTGGTGGGTCTAAGATCTTTAATGAAGATCTTCTTCAAATTGCTGAAGATGATTTGGAAGCTATGGATTTAAAGTGGCAGTTGGCTTTGATAAGCATCAGGGCTAAGAAGTATTACCAAAGGACTGGGAATAAGATTACCTTCAATGGAAGAGATGTTGCTGGGTATGATAAGTCTAAGGTGGAATGCTTTAATTGTCACAAGATGGGGCACTTTGCCAGGGAATGTAGAGGTCCAAGACAGTTAATGTTGATGGCTTTCTCAGACTCTGAGGTACATATACTTGAAAAATGTTCAAACTCTTGTCGTGCTTTAAAAGATTATGAAAATGTTAAGAAACAGTATGATGATCTTAGAGTTGAATTTAATCAAGTAAGTTTTAGTCTGTCAAATCATAAAAGAGGATTAGCTGTTTTGGAAGAACAAATTGTGTTTTATAAACAGAATGAGTCAAACTTTTCTGATGAGATAGGTATTTTAAAGAGGGAATTGCAAATAAAAGATAATAAAATGAGTGGACTTGTATATGAACTAGAGAAGCTTAAAAAGGAAAAAAGAAAACATCCAGTTAAGTGTAGACACTCTTGAATATACTTCAAACGGAGTTAAGAAGATTGTAGAGAGTCAAATACTTAACAAAGCTAAATCTGGTTTAGGTTATAATTCAGTTGCACCCCCTTTTAGAGGAGTGTTTGCTCAACCAGGAATTAATTTAGCTCATACAGGTTTTGAAGAGTTTAAGGATATGGATTTTCCTGGATATGATGTTAAGGTTAGTGAGAATCCTGTTAAATTTGTTAAGGCAGAAGATTCTTTTGTGAGTGCTAGTGATAAATCTCTTTATGAGGAAAAGATGTCCTCTGATAGGAACTCAGATGCACCAACTATTGAGGATTGGACATCTGATGATGAGGATGCAAAGGTTAAGGATAAATCTAATGATATTAAGGTAGAAGTTAAACATGCTCCTAAAGTGGTCAAGACTGAAAACATAAAACCAGTTAGGAAAAGTGTTCGATATGCTCAGATGTATTGGACTAAGAACAGATCATCAAGTTCTGAGAGTAGTCATAGGAACTGGAATCACTCAAAATCTAAGAAATTGGATGATAAGTTTGCTATGATTAGAAAAGTATGTTTTGTTTGTGGAAGTTTTGATCATATGGCTGCTTATTGTGATTCTAACCCAGGGAAAAAGAGGGTTTCTGGGAATGCAAGGGTGAACAGGAATAACAATGCTAGGGTAACTCAAAATAGTCCAACTAGATTGACAAACCCTAATGAAAATCATAAGATGTCACCTAAAGCTGTTATGTTAAAGACTGGCATCAAAACAGTTTCAACTACTAGTCAAAATAAGTGGTTTAATAACAAGCAAACTGTTTCTAGTGCAAAACAATTTTCAAATCATGCACAAACAGTTAAAAGGCATTTTTATAAGAAAACAGCAATGACTAATTAGAAGTGGGTGCCTAAGATTAAACAAGCAGTTCCAACTGCTAGGTCAGCAGTTCCAACTGCTAGACCAGCAAATCCTACTGCTAGGCACTTAAATGTTAAGGGAAAAAGGGGCAATGCTGTCAAGGCCTCAGCACATTGGGTTAAACATTCTACCAAACCCAATGGTGCATCAAAGACCTCAAACAAGTTTTCTCATCTTGATGCATCAAACACCTTTATTTTGTGTGCAGGAACATCCCTCAAATGGTAAAGAAGATAGAGGATATTCAGACAGTGGATGTTCAAGGCACATGACAGGCAACATGTCATATCTTTCAGACTTTATTGCTCTGGATGGAGGACCAGTTGTCTTTGGTGGTGGTGTTGGAGGAAGGATTACTGGTAAAGGGGTAATTAAAACTGGTAACCTTGATTTTGAAAATGTGTATTATGTACCAGAACTTAAGTACAATCTTTTCTTTGTATCACAAATTTGTGATAAACAGAACAAAGTTTTATTTACTGATACTGATTGTCTTATACTTTCTCCTGATTTCAAGCTTCCTGATGAAAGTCAAGTATTGCTTAAAATCCCTAGAAAGGATAATAAATACAGTGTTGAGATGAATAAACTATTTCCTAAGGTTGGGCTTACTTGTCTAGTTGCAAAAGCCACATTGGAAGAATCAATGTTGTGGCACAGGAGGCTTGGTCATGTTAATTTTAAAACCATTAACAATACTGCTAAAAATGGGTTGGTAAGAGGTTTACCAAACAAAACTTTTCTCAATGACCAAACCTGTGTTTCTTGCCTTAAAGGTAAGCAACACAGAGCCTCATGTAAGCCAAAGACCCAGAACTCTATTTCTCAAGCTTAATATATGTTGCATATGGACTTGTTTGGTCCTACCTCTGTGAATAGCTTGAACCTTAAGAGATACTGCCTTGTTGTCACTGATGATTATAGTAGGTTTTCTTGGGTATTCTTTATGAAAACTAAGGATGAGACAAGTGAAATCCTTAAGACCTTTATTGTTGAAGTAGAAAACCTAGTTGATAAGAAAGTTAAAATAATCAGATGTGACAATGGGACTGAATTTAAGAATAGGGTGATGGATGATTTTTGCAGAGAAAAAGGTATTAAGAGGGAGTTTAGTGTAGCTAGAACCCCACAGCAAAATGGTGTAGCTGAGAGAAAGAATAGGACTCTTATAAAGGCTGCTAGGACAATGTTAGCTGACTCTAAGCTACCAGTTTCATTTTGGGCTGAAGCAGTTAGCACTGCTTGTTATGTGTTGAATAGGGTTTTAGTTGTGCAACCTCACAATAAGACTGCTTATGAGCTTCTTAGAGGTAGAACCCCTGCTTTAAGCTTCATGAGACCTTTTGGTTGTCATGTTACTATCCTTAATACCAAAGACCAACTAGGAAAGTTTGATGGTAAATATGAGGAAGGTTTCTTTGTTGGTTATTCTCTGCACAGTAAGGCTTTTAGGGTGTACAATACAAGCACCAAGCATGTAGAAGAAAATATGCACATAGAATTTTTGCAGAATAAACCAAATGTTGCAGGTGTAGGTCCAGATTGGATCTTTGATATTGACAGTCTTTCAGATTCCATGAATTATGTGCCTGTTACAGGTACAAATACTAACAATGATGCAGGTTCAGAGGAGGAAGATGATGATTGCATTTTCATACCAGTCATGGAAGAAAGTCTAGTGACTGAGTCTTTTACAAAGAAAGATGATATTCCTTCATCAAGTGGTGTAGACAAAGAGAAAGATGCAGCTGAAACAAGTGGTCAGAATGGTAAAGAAGCTGAAAATCCAACGAGCAGTACAAATGGAGTTAGTACTGCTCAGTCACAAGTTCCAACTGCTGAGCAAAATAGTGATGCTGCTGGACCAAGTCAACCTCATCTTGATTCACCAGTTGATACTGCTTCTCAAGTTGATGAGTTTGATTTCATTGGAGATGGTCTGCAAAACATGCCTACCAGCTATGCAGCTCCTTCTACTCCCCATACTATTGTACATAGGAATCATCCACTTACCAATATCATAGGAGATATACAATCTGGAGTCAAGACAAGAAGGCAAATACAAGACCCAGATCATCATGGATTTCTCAGTGTGGTATATGAGGAGAAACATCATGAAGATGAACATGAGTGTATGTTTGTCTGTTTTCTATCTCAGGTTGAACCCAAGAATGTGTTAAACGCTTTAGAATCATCAAGTTGGGTTGAAGCTATGCAAGAAGAGCTACTTCAATTCAAAATTCAGAATGTATGGGTTCTGGTTGATCTACCAAAGGGAATGAGAGTGATTGTTACAAAGTGGGTATTCAGGAACAAGAAGGATGAGAGGGGCATTGTGATAAAGAATAAAGCAAGATTGGTTGCTCAAGGCTATACTCAGGAAGAGGGTATAGATTATGAGGAAGTTTTTGCTCTAGTTGCCAGGATTGAAGCAATAAGATTATTTCTTGCTTATGCTTCATTTATGGGGTTTATGGTCTATCAAATGGATGTGAAAAGTGCCTTTCTGTATGGTACTATTGATGAGGAGGTCTATGTCTCACAACCTCCAGGTTTTATAGACCTAGAGCATCCTGACAAGGTTTATAAGGTGGTGAAAGCTCTATATGGATTGCATCAGGCTCCAAGAGCTTGGTATGGAACTCTTGCTAAATATCTTCTGAAGAATGGGTTTCATAGAGGGAAAATTGATCAAACTCTCTTTATTAAAAAGGACAAGGGTGATATTCTTCTGGTACAAGTCTATGTAGATGACATCATTTTTGGTTCTACAAAGAAATAGATGTGTAAGGAGTTTGAAAAGCTGATGAAAGACCAATTTCAGATGAGTTCTATGGGAGAGCTTACCTTCTTTCTAGGTCTTCAAGTACAGCAAAAGTCAGATGGTATATTTATCTCTCAGGATAAATATGTAGGTGAAATATTAAGGAAATTTCAATTCACAGATGCCAAGGTTGCTAGTACACCAATTGACAAGGAGACACATTTATTATTAAACGATCACAGTGGTGAACATGTCGATGTGCACATGTATAGATCTATGATTGGGTCTCTGATGTATCTTACATCATCTAGGCCTAGCATTATGTTTGCTGTTTGTGCCTGTGCAAGATTCCAAGTAAATCATAAGGTGTCTCATCTCACAGTAGTAAAAAGAATCTTCAGATACCTTAAAGGTCAGCCTAACTTGGGGACTTGGTATCCTAAAGAGTTTGCATTTGATCTTGTTGCATTCTCTGATTCTGATTATGCTGGTGCTAGCATGGATAGAAAGTCTACAATAGGTGGTTGTCATATCTTAGGTCGAAGATTAATCTCTTGGCAGTGTAAGAAGCAGACTATGGTGTCCACATCTACTACTGAAGCTGAATATGTGGCAGCTGCAAGTTATTGTGCTCAAGTTCTATGGATTCAAAATCAGATGCTTGATTATGGGTACAATTTCTTAAACACAATTATACATATAGACAATAGCAGTACAATGTGTATCATTAAGAATCCAGTTCAACATTCAAAAACTAAACATATTGAAATTAGACATCATTTTATAAGAGACTGTGCTGAAAAGAAGTTAATACAAGTTGTTAAAATACACACTGATGACAACTTTGCTGATCTCTTAACAAAAGGTTTTGATGTAAGCAGATTTCAGTACTTGGTAACAGGTATTGGAATGCTTAATCCTTCAAAAGATTAATGTATAAATGTTTTTGGTTTTTGTACTGCTAGTCGTGCTATTTGTATAGTTGAGACTGCTTGATAATTTTTAGTACTGCTTGTGCATTTGTTAGTTAATTGAGATAACTGTTAAAAGAGAATATTGTGTATTATGTTTTCTTTGGTTTTGGACTAACATTTCAGGTTAAGAAAAGCTTTTTGCTTTGGATTGTGCTTTGAAAAGTATGGTGGTTTGGATTGTCAATTGTGAATGCTTGTCACACAACAAATGGTAATTGATTCACCATGTCTAATCAACATAAAAATCAACTAGTCCAGATCAAACGGTTTCTGGTAAAGACTACTCAAATCCGTTTATGGTTGACAGTTTACCAAAAACTGGTTGGTTATCAACTCACCAAATCTAAGTGTAAAGAGTTGGCTAGTACATAGCAAATGGCTATTGGTAAAGACATGTCAAATCCGTTCATAGCTGATAGTTTGCTAAAAACTATAAGTGGACAAAACTGTTTTCGACTCCACATTAAACTTACAATTTGATTTTATATCTGAAAACTTTTTGCTAACAGTTAGTACTGCTGGGGTTAATAGTTTGAACAGCTGGCTTCACCAGTTTGTACTGATTGTTCAAACTTAGTTCCTACTGAGTTTATGCTCTGTGATACACCTCTCTCAGAAGGTAATACATCTGGAAGTGTTAAGAGCAGTTTGAAACTAAACAACTGAATTGATGGTAACTTGTACAAATGGTCATATTGGATGCTAAGCTTGGATAACATATGTTCTAGTTCATCTGATGGTGAAGATTCTTCTAAACAGGGGAGGAATAAAGTTTGTTCTAGTTGCTTTTAGAGATGCTTATGAAATTCAGGGGAGGAATTAAGAGTCAGAGATGAATTACAAAGAAGTGCATAAAGAAGTTTATTCTTTAAATATGATTCATTACATAAGAGCTTCACATAAGAAAAACCAACAAAACCTACAAAACCAACACAACACAACTACTCCAGTTTCCCTTTTCCTTTTCCTTGGATATCTGGCATGGTTTTGTTGCGGGCTCCTCTGCTACCCATGATGTCAGATACTTTCTTGCAAGGGAGCGCCAGCACTACTGTTCTTGGTTTTGGATCTTGCTTCTTCTTAGGAACAGGCCTCCTTTTTATTGATGATGCAGCTTTTTCAAATTCTTTTGTTAACAAGACTGATAGCTTTTGAAAATCGTTATCATCATATGAGTCAGAAGAGGAGGATGAATCATCCACATAAGGTGGAAGTTCATCTGTTGAAGGTTCTTCAGACGAGGTTATTTCAGCCTTTTTCTTTGAAAGATTGTTTCTTGAAGTTGAAGAATAGTTTGGTGGAAAATAGTTTTTCCAACCTGAACTTCCAGAATCTGAAGAAGCGTCGGATGAGATTTCTATAATGTTTGATGGAGAAGAATTCATTGTGATTGAAAAGTTGATGATTTTGTGTGGATATGTGAGTTTTTATAGAGTTAATGATGGTTTAATGACATTAAATGCCAGGTTGGTATGAGGAATTAACTCTTGAGTTGGTATAAGGAATTAATTCCTTGATGGGATTAAATTTAATTTTGGTAATTTTTGAAGAGTTGACCAAAAGGTGTACGATATGTGAAGAAAATTCCCAAGTGTTTAAAAGAATCCACCCCATCAACATAATCAGATGTTTAATTCAAGAAACTTATTGATTTGCATAGAAATCATAAGTTTAGGGGAGGATTGTTGGGAATTACACTTAAGCAGTTAGTACGAGTGAAGAATACAAGAACAGTTAGGACTGCTGATGGAAGAACAGTTAGGACTGCTGATGGAAGAACAGTTAGGACTGCTTAAGAGATCATGGTGAAACCGTGTGAAGATAAATATAGAAAAGATATGGTATATATCTTATTTGTATAGAATGATACGGTTAGATGTTTTACGTGTATAGGACTCTTTGCATTATAAAAGGAGATCCTTAGTTAGGGTTTACATACATCTAATACATCTAATATCAAATACCTAATATCCCTTCATACGAATTATCAAGAGCTTCACGTTCATATTGTAATCGTTTGATATATATTTTAATGATTGTTTGGTTGATATCGTTTGTGTTCTTATTTGTTCTTATTGTCTTATTCAATCAATCACCAAACACAAAACATCTTCTAGATACATGGTAGTAAATTCTGCGTGCTATCAAGTATATACTCAAAGTATCCCCAACACAACGTGTGTGTTTAGATCCGGTCAATAAGTAGGTTTAATTTGATTAGTATGTTGTTGTTCACTAGAAAGAACATTATGTTGATCAGACAGATGTACCTCATCAGATGATACTTGGTGATTTACTGGACTGAGATCTGCATCCACACCATGTGTGATATCAGTCCCTGAGCTGTTGTTATCATCATGCTTATTTGACTCTGTCCCGTTCCCCATGTGTTTTGCTCTTTCATTAATGAACTCCTTAACATTACTCATGAGCTGTAGTAGTGTAACTCTAAACATGTCAACCTCGAATCCAGTGTAATTAGCAAAACAGTTTTTCATCATTTGACTTTCATAATCGTAATCCTCAGTGAATTACGAATCAATGAACACTTGGAGTTGGTTGTTGATCACACAAAAGGCAGCCATGGATCTAATTTTAGAAAATTCTCCTTTGTCAAGTTGTTGTTCAAGTTGATCTAAATACATAATCATTTTGACTATGAAATCCTGAACATCTTGACCAAAGAGTGTTGCGAAAGCCCGTGTGTATCCTCCCAAGTATCAAGGTTTTTCAAAGAGAACCTTGAGGTGTGAGTAAAGTAATCGTAAACATGCAATGCAACTTTCCTTGGCATTAGGCAACATTAGTGACTGATGAAACTCTTTCTCTTGAGAATTCGAGCACATCAATTCCATATTAGCATTATCAGAATCACACACGTTTATTTGTTGTACAGGATTGGAAGTCTTTTGGTTATCATTCATGTCGTACAACTTGAGTATCTCAGATATGAAAGAATCTGAAGTAGTAGACATGATGTAAACGTGCACGGGATTTTACAATTCTATGATTTAAACCGAGAAATAGATTCTTTCGCGGGATTTTACAAAAATCAAGAATGAACCGTGAAATGATAATGATAATGTGATTGTGTGTTGAGGGTGATGATTGATTGTTGGACTTTGTGAACCGTTGTTTGATTTTGGTTGAAAGGGTTGAAGTGAATTCAAATAACCACCGTAGTTATATCCAATGAACTCAAAAATATCTCAACCCAAAATAATTTTTAATCTCGGATTCATGAACCAATCAAAATCATTGTCCAAAATTGTACCAAAAAATCTATCCCAAAACAAACCAACATTAAGTCCAATAAAATGCAGCCCAAAGAAAAATCGTCCTTGTGTTATCCGTCCACACAAAAAAAATAGGCCCAATGACAAAATTTGGTACAAGCCCAATTTCTAATCCACTTGACCCTAATTTTTCGGTATAAAACACAAACCTTAATCTCAACTCAACCCTAATAATAATACTTATCAAACGCAGCCTACACCAAAAAAAATCTGCTCCACCTTTTCTTATCCCAACCGAAAACAAACAATTCGACCCTTGTTATTAGTTACTTGTGATAATCAACCACCTAAAACAAATCACAATACCCTCTTTGATATTGTTTCCGTTAAGATCTTGTAGCAAGGCATCGATTAAGTGACCCTTTTGTTTTCATTTTGTTGTATCCGAATAGAAGGAAGGGTGTAACAACCTTGTTATTTTCCTTTCTTTTGATGTTCGAATATTTAGAGAAGTATAGAACTTTGATAAGATATATGATGATAAAACACCTTTGGTATTGTCGAAGAGAAAGAAAACGAATCGGTTTTATTTGGCCAAAGGGAATCTGAGATCCTTTCTTTTAATTTTCTTTTTGTTTTCGTTTCATAGAACCTAATGAAAAGAGAATGAAATTGAGTGGTTATGTAATAACCCGTAATTTTTCATGTCATTAATTTCCTGTAAACTCGAAGTAATCAATTATGAAGGTTTATTCAAGTCATTTTATTCGTCTTCGCATTTAAGGTTTTGCTCTATTTAAACTAAGAAACAACAAATGATATTACCAAACGAACAATGTGGCAAAACTCACATTCCATTTTTACTGGAACCGCACGCGTTCCGACACCGTGATAGTATGGCATAGGTCTAATAATTTAAAACCAGGAACCAACAGAAAGTCATGATATATTAGAAGAATATTTATGAACTCGAGAATAAACAAACTTAAGAATGAAACTTTGGAACTAGGTAATAGACTAGGACGGAACCAGATCAGACACTGTTTAGCGGGATTTAGGTAATTAGCTTACCCACCTTACTTTTAAAATACTCATTTACAACACTATACTTAAATAAAATGTATATCTTACAAATGCATCTAAAAATAAAAATACATACACACAACTCTACCTTTAAATTAAATACCATCCCAACCCACTAACCCACTTTCTTTTTATTTCTTTTTCTTCTTCACTGCACCCTACTCATCTCTCTCTCCCTCATTTTTCTCGACAATACCTCTTCCCCAAAACACCATTGTCGATCCATCTCTATCACCATTAAATCTTAAGTTGACCCTTAAAGTTCATAGTCACGGGCTTGTTTAGGGATAGAAACCAAATAAGGACCTTACTCCAATTAGGGATAGTTGATTTTCCTACAATCTGAAAGTAAGATGGAGTGTAACTCCATTATTCACCGTAAATCCGCACCTCCCATGAGTTATTCGAATCACACCAATTTCAAACACCTCCAAAAATCTGAGGAGTTCTCAAGATCTAGGTCAAGTGTGGTTCGAATAAGAGGCTGTGGTGGGTTGATATTGGAGCTATTGGTTTCAGATTGGAGGGGTTTCACACTAGAGTTCATACGCCTAGAATTATCAGGTTAATCTTTAATCTTTAGCTTGTTATATTTTATTTAGCTCGTTAATAGAAATTAAAAGATTAGGTCGAATAGAAGATTAATTAGGCTTAGTGAAATGGTTTTGATTATTGACGAATTAAAATAGTTAGGAACCTGATGCGCGTGATGTGTCGTTGCGGTTTAGCAGTTTTAATGCCTAATCAAGTTTTAAATTTATATTTAGCCGACTTATCAATAACACACACACTTAACGAGCAGTGTACCCGGTCAGTATGAATATAATGGTAAGTAGAGTGTCGATCACTAAGAGTGGAACGTATTATCTAGTTATTCTAATCAGTATTTTAATATATTAAGTTAGCTGTACAATCTAATCTAAAGCAAGGGGGTCAGCCTGAGAGACTGGCATGATTTGGTTGCAATTAAATAATAAACTAAACCAATAGGCACGAATCAGCAAGTAGCACACACGTACACAGATAAATACTCGAGACAATAAGAGGGCTGTCCTTATGATAAGTAGTTTGTCACTTGTTTTATTGCTAGTGTTATATGAAGTGTATAGTTCGATGCAACGCACCGAGATTAAGTCCTTTCTCGTTGGTTCTAATCTTATCGGCGAGTAAACCCTTAATGATTATTTATGACTATCCCGTTTATCTTTCTCCTACTTTTCTACAGACCATAGAATACATAGGCATCTAATAAACAGGCGAGGGCAGAGGCATGGCGACCCGATCAACGCTCAGCTAGCCACAGAGGTTATCAATGCACTAATAAAAGTCACCAAAGACACTAACATATAAACTTTAATTGATGAGAAAGCAGTTTTAAGGGAGTGCAACCTTTCCGTTGTCACGTTACACAAGCCACCAATCTTGATGAATTAAAGTTTACTAACACAATAAAACAAAACTACTTAATGAATTAAACACATGCAGCACCTTCTTACAGCTCTTGTATCTTTGATTTGGGTGTGTCTTGTGCTGCTGCCTTGACTGAATTCGTCCTTGGTTTCTGGTCTTCGGTCTCGTATATAATATATGTCACACGAAATTCGTCTGGTCTTGGGGTATTTATAGTTTCTGTCTGAGGGTGAGATGCGGCGCATCTTGTAAGTAGATGCGGCGCATGTACTTAACTTCGCGTGGGGTCCAAGATTATAATATTCAGGAATATTCGTACACCGCCAGAAGATGCGGCGTATCTTCATCTTTGGATGCGGCGCATGTCCTCTTGTATCTTGGATCGTATCTGGTGAGATCTTGATAGTGATGCGGCGCATGTAATGAGTGAGATGCGGCGCATCTGGAGCAGATTTGACTTGATCTTGTCCATTTCAGTAGACTCTTCACTTTATGCATGTTTTGCTCCATAATTAGTCCAAAATCGCCAAGTTTCACCAAATGCTTGTTTTCAACTGAGAATTACAAAAGTAAACGATTAAGTATCAATCCTCATACATAATATAGTAAAACAAGTCAAATTAATAGGATAAATGATAGTAATAAAATGTACTTATTTGAGTTCATCAAATATCCCCCCACTTGAACTTTACTTGTCCCCAAGTAAACCTTAGATTAAAACTTATGAAAATGTATCCTAAAAGATATTAGGATGTATTTTTATATTTAAGCATGTATTCGTTTTATCATAATCACACAACTAAACACTTAACGAATTAGAATAAAAATATTTCGATAAAAGCAAATCTAATCGTTTAACTGTCCAGTCGCGACGAATATTCTATCATAAGCTTGGCAAGTTTACACATCTCCACCACTAAAGCTAAGGAATAACAAGTCTAAAGCGGTAAAAAGGGTTTTTAGGCTTAAGGGTTAATTATTCTTAATCTCCATCGATCTCAAATTCCAGAAAAGGCGACAAAATCACAAATACATGATCGAATCCACGAACACGATACTTGCAATTGCTCAAATCCTTAACTCGAATAGGCTAAAGATGGGTCCAAACTTTCACCAATAATAATATATCAAAAAGGGCGACAAAATCATAAATACATAGCCGAATCCACGACTACGATACTTAAGATTGCTCAAATCCCTAATCTCAATAAATCAAAGGTTTGGTTGGATAAAGAATAATACAGGGCATGGATAAATTTTGGGATATAAATTGGTGTAAAATGAAAAATAAACAAAACAAATAGATTAAAATCCTAAGTGTGGTTAATCACTATCCCAACCATCCCATGAATAAGACTCATATCATTGAATAACTCACGCTTTGATCACTTGAAACACACGCTTTAGGTGGACACGAATTATACTCAACAAGATCTTAATCAAAGAATAAACCTTAGTTGACGTTCCCATAACTGCCAACTCCCATTTCAATCATAGATATAATGTACAACAACTAGTGGTGATATCGACCACTTACATAACTTTAAATCGTTGGTTAAAAACAAACATCCAACTCTTTTTTTTTTTTCGAATTTTTTCGATTTTTTTTTTTTTTTTTTTTTTTTTTTTATTTTTTTTAAACAAAGATGTGTAAAATTTCACCACATCACTATAATGATAATTCTGGATAATTTTTCCATACTTTTCATACTTCAGAAATAACGGTAATAGTGAAAGTAGTAAACACATGAAAAATAAACTCATAGATATACAATATTTACTTTCACTCCAATTGCATTGTGCAATTTCCCGACCTAACCATAGATAATGAATTACGCACGCGAACACAGGTAATGTAAGGAAACACACTTTGCCTATAGCAATTAACCAACCACGGATTCTAATCTACAGGGTAGGCTAAGGTGTAAGGGTGTAACGAAACATTTTAACAAAGGTGTAAGAAACGAAAGGAATGGCTCTGAGTGTTTTTCTAGGGGTATCTTACTCTAAAAGTGAGAGTAACAAAAGGGTTATACGGGGGTTAACTAACCAGTGTAGTTAGCTAATAACACATAACATATAATAGGCTATTTGGGTGTAATCCTAGAAATTTACCAATTTAGACAAGTCATTCCAATTATATAAATAATACTTATTATGGTGGTCTCGAATAGTATACAAGCCAAGTTCTAAAGTTTACAAGTCACCGGCACACTCATAGATTTGTGAATTTTGAAAAATCACAATTTTTGAAAATAACGTCATGTGTGCAGCTATGCAACTTAGACTTTAAACAAAAACATGCTAAAAAATTTAAATTTTGATATATTAAGCACATTTTAAGCATATTTTGAAAAGTTTAGGACAAGTAAGTGTTAAGTGTTCTAATTCTCCAATCCCCCCACTTAAGTTAAACAACGTCCTCGTTGTTTGTATTAAAGGTTAAAAACTGGAAAATAAAAGAATTAGAACAGAAAAACTCCCCTGAGATTTGCTCGGTATGATCCTCCATTAGTATAAGAGAAAAAATCATCTTTCTTGTGGATTGGAACGTTTAAGCTTCATAATCGATGTATCCACAGGAAATGCAGGAATCTATAATACCACCAACACTTTAAAAACACACCCAATATTAAGAAAGGTTCAAACTTGCATAACACAATAGTAGTTAGGAAAAAATAAAACATAAAAATTAAAAATGAAAATCATCAGGTCAGTCGATGCGCCGTATCTTATGGAAGAAGATACGCCGTATCGAGCCCGGAATAATTACGGATCAGAATAGAAGATGCGCCGCATCCTTAACCAGGGATGCGCCGCATTGAAAATAAACTGATAAAAAGTTTTAAATTCGAAAAATAAAAATGCAGAAAAATAAAATAAAATAAAATAAGATATGACCATTTGCAGGAGATGCGTCGCATCTCAGAATTGAGATGCGCCGTATCCTCTTCGGCCTGACTGACTCGACACATAAACAGAAAATTAAAAGATAAATCCGGGTTGTCTCCCGGTAAGCACTTGTCTTTATTCCAGAGTCTTCAAGTTAGACTCACGTTCAGCTCTTTTATATCGATCATTGAAGGAGTCGGAAACATCGCGCTCCCTCATTCCCAATTCAGTAATATTGAACACTCCTTGCTCGTCCTTGATTTCCACGCCGTTCTTCTTTAATATCTGTATAAACAAAGTCCTGTCCCTTACGGGCAGAGATGACAAAATGATAGACGGGAAATTCTTATTATCATATAGGCATAAATAAGCAAGGTGGGGTGGTAGTTCAATAAACACATTATTCGAATTCGTTTTCTCAACTATTCTCCTACGTTTATTAATTACTACGCAATCAAACCACTCATCATCAGAATTATTAACAACTTCGCGTCTAAGTTCGGTAGGTACATTAAGGTCAATAAATTCCTCAAAGTTCTCATGATTAGGATTAGTTGAGTTGTTTTGAATTAATGTTTCTCCCATAAGTCTAGCTTCAAGATCAAGGTCCATACGTTCTCTCAATCCTAGCACATAGACACCTCTAATTATGCTTTTAACAGGATCTTGGCACTTATAGACTAGTTTATTATTCCCTACTCTTAACGAGATTTTTCTTTTAAACACATCAATCTTAGCATGGGCAGTAGACAAGAAAGGTCTTCCAAGGATTAAAGGAATTTTAACATCCTCGGGCATATCTAAAATAATAAAGTTTACAGGGAAAATAAACTCCTCAATCTTAACTAGCACATTATTAGCAATCCCTTCAGGTCGTTTTACCGTTTTATCAGCCAATTCAATAAGTAACTTAGTCGGTGCTAATTTACCTAGTCCTAGGGTAATGAATGTCTTAAGAGGCATAACACTAACACTAGCTCCTAAGTCAGCTAACACATTATTGAAAGATATATTATTAATCGAACAAGGTAGAGTAAAACTTCCTGGTCTTTTTCTTTATGAGGCAAGGCTTTTAAATCGGTTGCAGAGTTCCCTTCTTTCGTTGTAGCCTTCATCTCTTCTTCAATCTTTGTCTTTTCTTTGAGTAGTCTCCTTAAACTGATTGAAGAATTAAAGAAAAATTCGGGTCTTGCACCATCATTACCATTCAACGATCTTCTAGGCAAGTAAGGAGTGACTTCTTCAGTGGTGCTTATGGCCTTGACATGATCTCTTGGGTTGGTTTCGGTTGAGCTAGGTAAACTTCCATATCCCCTTTCTTGAAGAACTTTGCTCATTTGACCAATTTGTTGTTCCAGTGCTTTGATCGAAGCTCCTTGATTTCTTGTAGTAGTGTCCGTTGAAGCTCGTATTTCTTTGATCATAGCAGTATTCTCTTCATGTCTTTTAGCAGCATCGGCCATAATTTGCTTTAGAGTGTCATCTAAAGTCTCCCTCCTCTCTTGATAAGCGGGATTAAAGTTGTTCTTTTGATAGAATCCCGGGGTGGCTTCGCTAAATCTTCCCGAAGGTCGGAATGGTTGTCCAAATTGGGTGTAATATGCTTCTTCAAACATCTCACTTTCATTCTTATTCGGGCAATCTTTAATGTAGTGAGGTCCTTCGCACTTTTCACATCCAACTTGGGCAGCATACACTCTTTCATCACGCTTCTTCATCTCTCTACTAATTTTATCCAATTGAGCCTGAATAGCAGCAATCCCGTCAAAATTAGTAATGCTCTTAGATCTAGTAGAGGTCCCATCGTGCCATTTTTGAGAATGATCAGTAGCTTCTTGGATCGCTTTCCTGGCATTGGCTGCACTCATTTGAGGCACAGCTCCCTTAGCGTCCAAGATTTGTCTAGGAGGCATGTCTAATCCTTGATAAAACAATATTATCTCTTGCATAGCGGTTAGATAGTGTTGAGGACATTTTACCAGTAAATCTTTAAATCGTTCCCAAGCTTGATAAAGAGTTTCATCAGGCTCTTGCTTGAAACTGTTGATAGCCTCCATTTTTTTAGCAGTCTTAGCAGGTGGACAATATCTCTTCAGGAATTTGCTCTTCAAACCTTCCCATGTAGTGATTGAACTAGCAGGTTCATTCCTTAGCCACTTGTTAGCAGCTCCTTTTAGTGAGATTGGAAAGATTCTAAGCATGAGTTGATCATCAGTGACTCCTTCTGAAGTAAACAAATCTGCAATCTCCAGGACCTTTTCAACATGCTCATTAGCATCCTCATGTTCCGTCCCACTGAAAGCATTCTCTCTGAGCTCTTTGAGAAACTGACCCTTCAACTCAAATTTTGACTTATCATCAAACTTTGGTCTAGCAACTCCGGAAGTGTAATCAGCACGGGTACTGTTCATGTACTCCTCCATAGTAGTGTTTTCGCCCATTGTTTCTGTCTCTTCTTCCTCTTTCTCTTCAGAAAAATAATCAAGCTCGAATGAACTTGAAGTATCAAAGCTTTTTGTGTTGAAAAGCCTTTTAAGCGAATGAAAGACTCGTTCAGGATCTTCGAAAGGTTGAATCAAGTTCTTCGTAGAACTCCTGGTCATGCACTTCCTGAAACCAACACAAAACTATCAGTAGGGTGTGCTCGAGAAAGTAATATATCAGAAGATTAACAACGAAAACGGAATACGAAAGATTAAAGTTACTGATATCTGCAGACAATGCGCCGTATCCAAAAAGTTGGATACGCCGTATCTTATAATCGTTAAAATTTAAATCAGACTTTATTCAGAAAATAGATACGCCGCTTTAGAAATTAGAATGCGCCGTATCTGTTTTAATTATCAAAAATCGATATACTTATAAAAATTAAATGCGTCGTATTAACAAAAGTTAATGCGCCGTATTTTCGTTACGTTTCAAAATATAAGATTTTTGATTCAGAAGATGCGCCGTATCGATAAAAATCGATACGCCGTATCTGTTTAATAATTCGCAAACTGTTTTTAATTAAAATAATAGATACGCCGTATCTGCTAAAGCAGATGCGTCGTATCGCGTTAACGTTTAGAAATTTTTTTTATTAAAAACAGATACGCCGTATCTTGGGGAAAAGATGCGTCGTATCACTTTATCGCTTAGAAAAATTTTCTATTAAAAACAGATACGCCGTATCTTGGGGAAAAGATGCGTCGTATCGAATTAATTAAACGCGTTGTATTTATAAAAATTGAACGTAATACGCCGTATCTGAAAAATCAGATGCGCCGTATCGTTCGATTTAGCTCAGTACAACGATAGCAGAACACAAAAAAGTACGAAAAATAAAAACAAATAAAAACACACAAAAATAAACACAAATAAAAGCAAACAAATAACACACAAAAACAAAAAATATGCAAAATAGTACAATGAATGCAAATTAATCTAATACACAACAAAATTAGCGGTTAGAAAAAAAAATTAAAACCTAATTAAAATACTAATCAAATTAACAGATAATAACAATTCACTCCCCGGCAGCGGCGCCAAAAACTTGATGCGCGTGATGTGTCGTTGCGGTTTAGCAGTTTTAATGCCTAATCAAGTTTTAAATTTATATTTAGCCGACTTATCAATAACACACACACTTAACGAGCAGTGTACCCGGTCAGTATGAATATAATGGTAAGTAGAGTGTCGATCACTAAGAGTGGAACGTATTATCTAGTTATTCTAATCAGTATTTTAATATATTAAGTTAGCTATACAATCTAATCTAACGCAAGGGGGTTCAGCCTGAGAGACTGGCACGATTTGGTTGCAATTAAATAATAAACTAAACCAATAGGCTCGAATCAGCAAGTAGCACACACGTACACAGATAAATACTCGAGACAATAAGAGGGCTGTCCTTATGATAAGTAGTTTGTCACTTGTTTTATTGCTAGTGTTATATGAAGTGTATAGTTCGATGCAACGCACCGAGATTAAGTCCTTTCTCATTGGTTCTAATCTTATCGGTGAGTAAACCCTTAATGATTACTTATGACTATCCTGTTTATCTTTCTCCTACTTTTCTACAGACCATAGAATGCATAGGCATCTAATAAACAGGCGAGGGCAGAGGCATGGCGACCCGATCAACGCTCAGCTAGCCACAGAGGTTATCAATGCACTAATAAAAGTCACCAATGACACTAACATATAAACTTTAATTGATGAGAAAGCAGTTTTAAGGGAGTGCAACCTTTCCGTTGTCACGTTACACAAGCCACCAATCTTGATGAATTAAAGTTTACTAACACAATAAAACAAAACTACTTAATGAATTAAACACATGCAACACCTTCTTACAGCTCTTGTATCTTTGATTTGGGTGTGTCTTGTGCTGCTGCCTTGACTAAATTCGTCCTTGGTTTCTGGTCTTCGGTCTCGTATATAATATATGTCACACCGAAATTCGTCTGGTCTTGGGGTATTTATAGTTTCTGTCTGAGGGTGAGATGCGGCGCATCTTGTAAGTAGATGCGGCGCATGTACTTAACTTCGCGTGGGGTCCAAGATTATAATATTCAGGAATATTCGTACACCGCCAGAAGATGCGGCGTATCTTCATCTTTGGATGCGGCGCATGTCCTCTTGTATCTTGGATCGTATCTGGTGAGATCTTAATAGTGATGTGGCGCATGTAATGAGTGAGATGCGGCGCATCTGGAGCAGATTTGACTTGATCTTGCCCATTTCAGTAGACTCTTCACTTTATGCATGTTTTGCTCCATAATTAGTCCAAAATCGCCAAGTTTCACCAAATGCTTGTTTTCAACTGAGAATTACAAAAGTAAACGATTAAGTATCAATCCTCGTACATAATATAGTAAAACAAGTCAAATTAATAGGATAAATGATAGTAATAAAATGTACTTATTTGAGTTCATCAGAACCCTTGAGTTGAAATTTGAAGGAAAAATGTTAGTTAAAATAAAAATGGGTCGAATATAGGATTTGACTTTTATGTGTCATGGGTTGATTTTTGTAATGGTAGTAAAAATGGTTAGATGATTTGGAAAGTCTTATGATGAAGTTCTGGCAGTCGAACCATAGGAAGCAGTGGCAGCTAGGACATTAGTAGGGATTAAGTCTTGTAAAAATGTTGTTGTCGAGTGTCATTAGAAGTAGCAGTGGAGTTGTCGAATAGTTTTGGGTGTTAGAACTAGAATTGGAAGATGGTACGTTGAGTTGTGTTGTGGACTGTGATAAGTTCGAACCATAGTAAGTGTAACCAAGACCGCAGGGTGTCGAATGGGTTTGAAGGCTAGAGCAAGAGTAGTATTCGAGTGTTGGTTAGCAAGAGAGACCCTAGGCATAATTGGTAGCACCAAACGAGGCTGCCAAGTGAAGTACTTGGCACAGAAAGTTTCTTACCTTCAAATGATATACCAGGCCGAACCATAGGCAAACCAAAGCCACCTTATGAGCCCACCCAAATAGCCCACTATAAGAGTAAAAGACACTTGAATCAAGACTTGCAACCTAGGCTTAGGGACAACCCAATTAATTATTTGGAATACTTATATTGTTAAGATGTTGTCGGGATTAAATGAAAAATATGTATACCATTTCAAATAAAAATTAACGACACGACTTATTACGACATATATTAATTGATAAAATTATGACAAAAACGGTTATGCGAAATAATAAAAACCATTATACGTCAACAATGTTTACGCCGTAAAGTAAATGGTTAACACAAGCAAAAATAACATAAATGTTTTGAAAACTTTTAAACCTAATTACATTCAATCTAGTCGTAAATCATAACTGCAAACTAAATTATGCCATACTAATCTAGGTAACGCGTCAGAACTACCATCTACTATTTGACTCCATTGCGATTCAGACTACTACACTGAGGTGAGTTCATAGTCCCACTTTTTACTATGTTTTCAAATCCCGTGGGGAGATACATGCTATAAATCTGAACACACGAATTTTCTGTATGCTATCCTGATTGATATTGCTAAGTTAATATTGCCTAAGTTACCACCTTGCCAAAAAGTCCCTCATATCATGAACCATTAATCACTTGCGAGTAAACGCGAATTCAGTGAATAAATCTATTGGAAGTTGACGACCCATTTGTACTAGCCGGATAGATAGCCATAGTGTTAGCTAGATTGATAGACAAATGCACTTTATTCAAATTACGAGTCTGGAAAAACTCCTACACGAGGGCATTATCACCTACATCATTTTATGATGTAGGTTATTTATTTCGATTACATAACTGATGTTAAGGTTTGCGTGTCATGAGGCTTAGGCCAATATATTACATAACTGTTAGACTACAATATCATTGTTTTTACTACTATCTGACTTGTGTTCAAACTATTACAATTAAAACACTATGGATTCACTCAACCTTTGTGTTGACCCTTTTAGCATGTTTTATCTCAGGTATCTAAGAAGCATAAATGGCACGGAGTGGATTAGGGCCCCTTTTGGACGACGTCCAAAACAATATAATCATTCATTTTAACTTAAACATTTTCACTTTGTACTATTAAATGTTATGAAACCGTTGTCGCAAACTCTGATTTTATTTGATGAATGATAACTAAATTTGCTCAAAATGTCTCTTTCGAGTCGTTTTCTATAATTGTGATGATGATCTAAGATGTAATACCCCAATTTGACTTCCGCTGCTTCATTCCGATTTTTGGGGTGTTACAGATTGGCATCAGAGCCAGGTTATAGAGAACCAAATGATTTTCAAAACACTGGACTATAACCACATTTTCAAAAACGAACTATTTACACTTTACTACCTTATGTCCTCCATGCCGACACTTTACAAACAATTGCATTGAGATTTGTTTGGCAGATTATGCATAACGAATGAATATTTTCACTTATGAACACATGCATTGAGATTTGCTTAGCAGATGATGCATAATTTTTAGACATCATGACTAGTAAATATTTAACATTATTCGAATTAAATGACTTATATTTACTATTGGGATATTACAGTACCATGTCTTCTTCATCTCATCCCATCATCATCATCACTAAGAACCTCGACATCGAGGATGCCTGCTCATCCACCAATGATCCGGCACCTCCCTCACCACACCCCGCTATACCTACATCATCCACACCATTTATTAGACCCGCCATACTTATCAGGCCCGGAAGGGATGTCCCACCCCATTACATTTTCCGATACTACCCCAATGGACCCAAGATGGTACACACCAGGAGTTGCCTAGTACGCCCACTCATACCACTACCACCATCATGGACCCCTGGCATGCCTACCTATGAATATTTGGATACCTCACTATGGATAGTGCCACGACCACCACATCATACCACCACCAAGGATCCACCCAGAAGAGCACCAGGTAGTTCTTAGACTACACTATTATCATAACTAGCTCCTATCCTAGCCACGGGATGTGTGACCAAATTAGTGACGCTTGTAGTACCTCTTTGTTGTATAACAAATTTGAGACAAGTTATCATTTGGACATGTGGTTCGATGATGCTATGTATTGATATCGGTCTATAAGAGCCGAGATTTTCCATCATATATGTGGTGATTGTATCTACCCATGTTATGATATCATATTATGGCAGTAGTGATTTATTCCGACCTTACCATGTTTAAGCGAACCTTGTCACATTACATAGAATTGATGTACAATTTGATATCAACTAGATGTGCCAACAGTCTCCCATTGCACTCCATATTTTACAAACTATTATTATACCATTTTACAAACTATTACCATGTAATAGACCAATTTGATACCCTACTACTATCAACTAAAAATAATTCACTAACACCTTGTTATTATCTTACACCATGAACAAATAAACTTATCATCCCCTTAAGAATTTCCTTATAAACAAATAACCAAACTTACTATCAACTTATGAACTGATTGTGAAGTTGCATATAAACCATTTTTTAAACATATTACAAAACCGTTTTACTACTACCTTGTGAAAACATTTACTATCACTTTTTAAAACATTTTGCGAAAACTTTATATATTGTTTACCACTATCCATTTTTCAACTATTTGGCTACCTTACTTCTTCTTATAAAAATAACAAACGGTGTCGCTAACCACATACAACTTATTTTACAAATCATCCCACAGACTATTTTGATATAAACGCAATAAACAAAATTTACTACCCTATTAACCAACAAGTTTTTACTAACGCCCTGTAAACAAAGTTGCAAACACCCTACAGGGTTTATTATTGTCTTATAAATTATTTCTCCAACCGCTGATAAAACAACAAACTATGTCGCAAATGCATTACAAACCAACTTGTCATTATCCTACGAAATGTTTTACTACCAATTGTGGCCTTACTCCCAACTCTGGAATAATAAAATGTCATCTCTATTGTTCTATAAACTATTTCACATATTATTTATGAACTATCTTGTTTTAAGCAATAAATCATTTTGCTACTTTAATACTATTCCATAGACCAACACACGGTTTCGCCAACACTTTGTAAAATAAGGTACATTTATTCAAAAGGTCCCACTATCATTTTATAAACTATTCTACACATTGTTTTATAATCTATCCTACAACCACCCTATGAACTAAGTTCCCTTTTGAAAAGTATTTAAAGCTACCACTTTATGACCAAGAGTTACCGATACTTTCCTTTAAACTAAATCCGACATTGCATCGTTGAACATTAATTATTCAAAGCTTGATCACCTATGTATAATTCAAGTAGGAAAATGCCATGCTGGGAATAGTTCTCTAAAAAATTTATTCCAAAAGTCAAACTTTCTATTACTGTTTTTGAGAAATCACAAACTAGCATAAAAGTTGTGCAAGTCATGGGCATCTGTACTAAGGAACACAATAACCAGGTAGACTTCGACACCATCTTATCACATGAAATCAGTCTAGTCTCGCCGCACACTCTAATCCATAAGGAACAGTTACATCATCACCCATCATAGAAGCAACCTATCAACGAACGTAGCCACAATAAACGGGATTACCTACGATCCTTACCATAAGAATTTGTACTAGACTTAACCTTATGACATTTCACTTACTTCACATCATCCGATTTCAAAGGATCCCACCGTCAAACAGACAACCTCTAAATTCGATAACTACCGAATGACTCGTAACCCCAAATGTGATTAAGACTTACCCTCACATGTACCCGATGTCAATCGTGATGATGATTACATTTAGCCCTAAGTAGAAACCATGCTTGCTGCTTTGGACACTAGGTACACTAATGAATCAACTAACTGATTGCTAGTAGCAACCAACACCATTCTTCAAGACTCTACCCTTCACGTTAAGTATTAAGTGTACCGCTGAACTAGCCATTTGACTGCTAATAGAACCAATGTCATCTTTTGAGGTTACACCCTAAAACCTACTAGATATCGACCTAGTGTCCACATAACTTGAGGTCTAGCCATACTGAATTATCCACGATGAGAAACTCGTCTGCGTACCTTATAAGGATCTTAAACAATACAATGAGGACCCCTCGAGGAAGGTAAACAATGAAGGAACTAATGGAACTTTAACAAGGGCTAGAAACTTACAATGGGATAACAACCTAGCGAAAGTATTAAGACCCTATAGAACAAACCAAGTCACTACCTTAAGAAATTACCAAATCTTTCACTAATTCTTGGAGGATATTAGCCTGACTAGGACGTCAGAGTGATCCAAAATGCCGGTGTCCACTAAACTGAACCTTAGAGGTAAACCAAGCATCCCTTTCCTCGATTAGGAATGACAAGATACCATGAATTGAGATTGTTCGGCCAATGTACAGTTCACCCTTTTCCACACCGTATAATAAGAATTCCCTTATAAGTAATGGATACCTTGGATCGGACAGTCAATATACGATCACCTTTACAACGTGTCCCCTAGGAGTTCTAGATTATTTAACCTCAAAAATCTGTTTTGAATTAACCTCACTCCCACGCTGAAATACCAAGCGGTCTCAATGTACCAAACGACCATTGATACACAACTTACACTCGTAGCCAAGGAAAATTCCCCATGGCATAACATCCAACTCATCCATAAGTCATGACACATTCCAATACTGTCCTAGTGAATTAAGTACCATATCTATAAAACTTCACCCGACATTTAACAACCAAACACTATCGAACATTGGAAAATAGACTGTGTCCTTAAATTTTTTGAAAACTTGTATAAATGTCATACCCAACTGTACCATCAACTGTGATGATCTCACTTTCAAGAATCTTTCTTTAAAAACGCGTTTATAGCAAAAAAAAAAAAAAAAAAAAAAAAAAAAAAAAAGTATTTCTCTAGGATGCTCATTTTGTGAGTTAAAAGTTTTCTCTGGTCAGACTATACCAAAACTTTTACATATTGGAGAGCGACTAAGTGTCAGTTTTGTGAAGTTATTTTATTTACACCATGCTTAAAAACCCACACTATGGAAATTAAATCTCTATTTTAGACATCATCAAGCTTTTGTATTATGTAAAATTGTGTTATCTGAACCGCATTTAAAAATTCGTTTCGCTAAACTTTAAATTTTTCAGGGTCGCATAAATTTATTCGACTATTAACCTCAAACAAAGAAAATTGTGTCTTTTAAATTATTGATTTGGTCGGATTTGTGTGAACGCATACTCAAATAAAAATTTTGAACAACATTTTTATCAATACCTATAAGCAAGAAAACGCGTAATCTCAGGAAAAAAAATCACGATCAAACCTCGAAATGCCTAAGATTGATAATAGCGATATACCATACCTTAACACTATTCCTTCAAAGTACAACTTTTCCACTCATCCTGTAAGATAAGATTTTCACCCTGGTAGAAGCACGTGAAATTGAATAAGCAGTTACTCAAGAGACGAAGTGCCCTTCCAGAGTTTTAGATAGCACAATTACTTTGTCACGTGGCATCACTTTCACTTAGGATAATAAGAGATCACATTTGACCGTAAGGTCTCTAGATTCTTTCTATAACGGGACAACATCCCTCGACAAAGTACCACCTGACTTAGACCTCTATACCACGAACCTCTAGTCAAAATACACCATAGCCCCACCTTAACAAGATAATCACTTGAAATCCCGAGCAGGATCCGATGATAACTTTTGAGCGTTCCCAATCATTGGCATCCGAATTTGCCCTTAGTTCCCTTGACTCATAGGCCCTCACTCTCGACTAGCCATGTAAGCCTACGAACATGTTATTCTTTGTCATTCACACCAAATGACTTTTTCCCCTTAAATTCTCTATAGTCGCCATGAGAATAATACCGATATCTAGCCTCATTGTTCTAATTCAAATGGGATCCACCCTTCCATTTCAATGTCGACAACTGCACCTACCTCTCTCGGGAGATGATGACCAATCAGACTCTAGGAGACATATTAATAGCATGAGCGAATGATTTGTAATGGCTAGGATAACCATTTGGCGTTGATCAAAATCCTCCTACCACCACAAGGTATCTCACTAGTAGAAGGACTCAGTAGAGTACACGACACCTTTCATATATCGAACCTAAAGAAATGCCTAGCGGATGAAACCCTTATAGTTCCCTTAACGGAAATTAGACTTGACGACAAGCTAAATTTTATCGAAGAACCAATGGAAATCTTGGATAGAAATATCAAGCGATTGAAACAAAGCCGTAATCCCATTATCAGGATCAGAGGGAACTCTAAGAGAGGACCAAAGTACACATGAGAACGTGAAGACCGAATTCGTGCCAAATATCCACACCTTTTCGACGAGACAACACCAACCCCTACCACGAACTAAGAATTCCGGGACGAATTCAGAATTAGGGGTATGTACTGTAATAACCCGTAATTTTTCAAGTCATTAATTTCTGTAAACTCGAAGTAATCAATTATGAAGTTTTATTCAAGTCATTTTATTCGTCTTCGCATTTAAAGTTTTGCTCTGTTTAAACTAAGAAACAACAAATGATATTGCCAAACGAACAATGTGGCAAAACTCACGTTTCATTTTTACTGGAACCGCACGCGTTCCAACACCATGATAGTATGGCATAGGTATAATTATTTAAAACCAGGAACCAACAAAAAGTCATGATATATTAGAAGAATATTTATGAACTCGAGAATAAACGACCTTAAGAATGAAACTTTGGAACTAGGTAATAGACTAGGACGGAACCAGATCAGAAATTGTTTAGCGGGATTCAGGCAATTAGCTTACCCACCTTACTTTTAAAATACTCATTTACAACACTATACTAAAATAAAATGTATATCTTGCAAATACATCTAAAAATAAAAATACATACACACAACTCTACCTTTAAATTAAATACCATCCCAACCCACTAACCCACTTTCTTTTTATTTCTTTTTCTTCTTCACTGCACCCTACTCTTCTCTCTCTCCCTCATTCTTGTCGACAATACCTCTTCCCCAAAAACACCATTGTCGATCCATCACTATCACCATTAAATCTTAAGTTGACCCTTAAAGTTCATAGTCACGGGCTTGTTTAGGGATAGAAACCAAATAAGGACCTTACTCCAATTAGGGAAAGTTGATTTTCCCACAATCCGAAAGTAAGATGGAGTGTAACTCCATTATTCACCATAAATCCGCACCTCCCATGAGTTATTCGAATCACACCAATTTCAAACACCTCCAAAAATCTAAGGAGTTCTCAAGATCTAGGTCAAGTGTGGTTCGAATAGGAGGCTGTGGTGGGTTCATATTGGAGCTATTGGTTTCAGATTGGAAGGGTTTTACACTAGAGTTCATACGCCTAGAATTATCAGGTTAATCTTTAATCTTTAGCTTGTTATATTTTATTTAGCTCGTTAATAGAAATTAAAAGATTAGGTCGAATAGAAGATTAATTAGGCTTAGTGAAATGGTTTTGATTATTGACGAATTAAAATAGTTAGGAACCCTTGATTAGAAATTTGAAGGAAAAATGTTTGTTAAAATAAAAATGGGTCGAATATGGGATTTGACTTTTATGAGTCATGGGTTGATTTTTGTAATGGTAGTAAAAATGGTTAGATGATATGGAAAGTCTTGTGATGAAGTTCTGGCAGTCGAACCATAGGAAGCAGTGGCAGCTAGGACATTAGTAGGGATTAATTCTTGTAAAAATGTGGTTGTCGAGTGTCATTAGAAGTAGCAGTGGAGTTTTCGAATAGTTTTGGGTGTTAGAACTAGATTTTGAAGATGGTACATTGAGTTTTGTTGTGGACTGTGATACGTTCGAACCATAGTTAGTGTAAACAAGATAGTAGGGTGTCGAACGGGTTTGAAGGCTAGAGCAAGAGTAGTGTTCGAGTGTTGGTTAGCAAGAGAGACCCTAGGCTTGATTGGTAGCACCAAACGAGGCTGCCAAGTGAAGTACTTGGCACAGAAAGTTTCTTACCTCCAAATGATATACCAGGCCGAACCATAGGCAAACCAAAGCCACCTTATGAGCCCACCCAAATAGCCCACTATAAGAGTAAAAGACACTTGAATCAAGACTTGCAACCTAGGCTTAGGGACAACCCAATTAATTATTTGGAATACTTATATTGTTAAGATGTTGTCGGGATTAAATGAAAAATATGTATACCATTTCAAATAAAAATTAACGACACGACTTATTACGACATATATTAATTGATTAAATTATGACAAAAACGGTTATGCGAAATAATAAAAACCGTTATACGTCAACAATGTTTACGCCGTAAAGTAAATGGTTAACACAAGCGACAATAACATAAATGTTTTGAAAACTATTAAACCTAATTACATTCAATCGAGTCGTAAATCATAATTGCAAACTAAATTATGCCATACTAATCTAGGTCACGCGTCGGAACTACCATCTACTATTTGACTCCATTGCGATTCAGACTACTACACCGAGGTGAGTTCATAGTCCCACTTTTTACTATGTTTTCAAATCCCGTGTGGAGATACATGCTATAAATCTGAACACAAGAATTTTCTGTATGCTATCCTGATTGATATTGCTAAGTTAATATTGCCTAAGTTACCACCTTGCCAAAAAGTCCCTCATATCATGAACCATTAATCACTTGCGAGTGAACGAGAATTCAGTGAATAGATCTATTGGAAGTTGACGACCCATTTGTACTAGCCGGATAGATAGCCATAGTGTTAGCCGGATTGATAGACAAATGCACTTTATTCGAATTACGAGTCTAGCAAAACTCCTACACGAGGGCATTATCACCTACATCATTTTATGATGTAGGCTATTTATTTCGATTACATAACTGATGTTAAGGTTTGCGTGTCATGAGGCTTAGGGAAATATATTACATAACTGTTACACTACAATATCATTGTTTTTACTACTATCTGACTTGTGTTCAAACTATTACAATTAAAACACTATGGATTCACTCAACCTTTGTGTTGACCCTTTTAGCATGTTTTATCTCAGGTATCTAAGAAGCATAAATGGCACGGAGTGGATTAGGGCCCCTTTTGGACGACGTCCAAAACAATGTTATCATTCATTTTAACTTAAACATTTTCACTTTGTACTATTAAATGTTATGGAACCGTTGTCGCAAGCTCTGATTTTATTTGATGAATGATAACTAAATTTTCTTAAAACGTCTCTTTCGAATCGTTTTCTATAATCGTGACGATGATCTGAGATGTAATACCCTAATTTGACTTCCGCTGCTTCATTACGATTTTCGGGGTGTTACAGGTTATGTTGTCTTTTAAGGCTCGAAGATTATGAGATGTTTGTTTGGATTCGTTGTTTGAAATTAATTTCACACCGAATGAAGATTAGGAATAAGACAGGATTTGCTTTTTCTAATTTGTTATAGTAAGCAGTTTTTTATTTGGATTGGATTTGTTGGTTGTACTTATTATGAATTGTTTTCGATTGAATTTGTTTTTGTTTCGGATTGAATATGATTTTGTTTCGGATTGAGATTTGTTGTTGATGTTGGGTTGTTGTTGGCTCAGCTGTGGTTACAGGTTTTATGTTATATGATCATGTTTGATGTTATATCAAACCTCAATCTTGTGGTAAAACGCAAAGACCAAGAATACAGCAACCCTCAAAACGCAATATAAAGTAGCAAATCGCAACTTTAATTAATTTGGATGCCAAATCGCAATGTACTTACCAAATCGCAGCTGTAAGAAACAAAAATGTCATTTTTACAGGATTCTGTCTTTTTCCATTTTAACAGTTACACTCCAAACAGCAGTCCCAATATAACTCCACGAATACTAAAATAATTAAACTATTACTAATTATATTAATAATCCTACGAGCTACTTAATGCTAATAGATCCTCGGGGTGACCAAGTCTTCATATGAATATTTATATTCCAAACAATAGGTTTCTTAAATTGGAAAATTCATAATCTTTCTTTAATTTATAAGATTTCTTCAAACTAACGAAACGATTTATTCAGTCGGTTCAATCAAAAACCTAAGTGATATCTATATATTCTCAATCGGATTTACTAAACACACTTTCTCTCATAAACGAGCATAACCTAGAACCCTAATTATACTTTTCTCTTTTATTGATCTCAATGGCGAATTTAGAATTTTTTGACATGCATAACATGGTCGCCTACTTACAGAAATCAGAGGGAAGTCAAGGATTTAACCAGATAGTGGATTTTCTCAATGCCAGTCACATAAGGTATGCACTTACAGAGAATCCTACTATCTATGTTTCTCTAATCAAACAGTTTTGGCGGACTGCTAATGTCAGAACACTTGTTAATTGAGAACAAGAGTTAAATGATGGAGTAGATGAAAAAGTATTGACTATTATTGAGTCATCTGTTAGGAGGCATCTCAAATTAGCAGATCATGATGTTATTAGTTCTTTGCCAAATACTGAAATTTTTGAAAACCTTTCCTTGATGGGGTATGTGTCAACTTCTGACAAATTAACTTGTCAAAAAGGGCACTTTTCCCCTCAATGGAAATTTCTCATTCATACCATTCTACATTGGTTAAGTCCAAAGAAAATTGCTTGGGAACAATTTAGTAGCAATATAGCAACTGCTATTATTTGCTTGGCCACAAAGAAGCAGTTTAACTTTTCTAAATTGATTTTTTATGGTATGGTGAAAAACTTGGATAGTAAATACAAATTTTTAATGTTTCCAAGATTTATTCAACTATTTTTGAACAAGCACAATAACCTGCTTCTACCTCACAAAAGATTTTATAAAGCTCATTGATTTAACAATTATTATCTCAAAAGGAATCACACAAGAAATTATGTGTGAAAACCCCGAGTTCGTTGTCCCGACGAAGGATGAATGGAATATGTGATTCGGGTTCGTGAATCGTAAAGTGAATAGGAATAAGAGTGAGATAAGGGGTTTTAAACTAAAATAGGCAAACATAACCTAAAAACAATTTAATAAGCAAGGAAGACAATAAACTAAAGCTAATGAATTCTAAAACGCAAGGAATCCTAAAAACGCGTATTCCCGGGTTAACCCCGAGAATAAAAGTGAAATTAATGAAATACTAAATCTACGGGTGCAAATATATTTTTCCTAAATGCTAAAAACTAAAAGAAATTTTTTTTAAAAATAATTATATTTTTCTGATTTTTACTTAATTAATTATGAATTAAAAACTAATTTAAACTAATTAAATGATTAAAAATACTAAAACATTTTAGAAAAATATGGAAATTTTATGACAACTAACTAATGAAATAAGGATTAAAAGAAAAATAAAAAGGTGGAAAAAGCAGGTAAAAATAAGCAGTAATAAGCAGTGTTTAGGAAATAAGCAAAAAGGGAAGAAAAAGGTATAAAAGAATTAAAGCAAATCCCTTGGGCAGAAAAGACCCAAGAGCACTTATGGTAGCAGAGGGTGTGTGGTGTGGTCTGGTGTTCAAGAGGTGAGGTGAGGTCTATGGTTCGAACCTGCCCTCACCTTTTTGCAAATTTTATTTTTCTTTTTGGTTTTTCTTATTAAAAACTTGAAAAGCTGATCAAATAAGTACTTTTTGTAAAAACAACTTTTTAGAAATCTTATAGCAAACTCAGAAAGAAGCAGAAGATTAAAACAGGTTAAAAGCTTTTGACAAAAGAAATGAAAATCTGAATTTGGGGCATAAGCTTGTGAAAGCTTGTGCCAAACTTTTAATAAGCTACTAACTACTAATTCCAAACCTAAATAATATATCTACTCTAAATAAGCTGTAAAAGCAAAGGATCAAAATAATATAAGGCTATTTTGAGTAAATTGGCTAATGATACATAGGACAAGAACAGTCCAACAAGCCCTATTTGAACTAAAAATTAAGTACTATTGGATAAGCTAAAGCCTCAAAATCAGAAAGCATCTCAAACTTGCATATGTCAAACAACTTAGAAACCAATTTGCAGGCAAAATGGGGCTTATTTAATGCTTGAGAATAAACTGAGAAGTTGGCTCAGTCATCACACTTACACTCTGATTGATCAGGGCTGAGTTGAGTTGATCAGTCAACTTGTAGGCTTATTTTTTAACTCAAATATGTTAAGACAGGGTCTGGACTTAAGAATAAGCAAACAACAGATGGTAAACTCCTAAGAACTCAGATCAACAAATAAGGACTTAAACAGCTAGATCCTATAATAAGCCATTATGAACAGGATAGATTCTTAAAACTGGAAATATTTAACTAATGCTATCAAATCCTTAAAAATAAGGCTAAAACAACCTTCAATCAACTCATTTAAGCTAAATAGGCTAGATTAAACTTAAATTTGGTGCAAATGAACAGTGATAACTTAGATTTGACCCAAACACTCCTTATTAAGGACTGTTTTGAGATTAACATTATAAATCACCTTTTTAAGCTAAGAAACCTAATAATAGATGATTATCTAAGTTATTTAAGCTAATATAAATGACTTTTATCTAAGATTAAGCACTTAACTTAAGCTAGTCTAATTTAAGCTATTTTTGACTTTTTAATGGTTTTTATGAGATTTTATAAGAAATTAAGGCAAATGTATTTTTAAACTATAGAAACAGATAAAAAGCAACAATCAGCAACTAATAAGCAGATAAGAGGCAAAATAAGCTAGAAATAAGCTAATGAATAGTAGACATAGAGAAATTCAAAAAAAATAGAGAAATGCTTACAATTGCATTGAGTTTGAAATAGAAGGTATAGATCAGTGAACAAGTTGAGCTTATCATAAACAAGCTAGAAACCCATTCAGCTTTTCTAGAACAACTTATTCCACCCAAGTGCTTATTTTTGACCCTGAGTTGACTTTTGTTGACTTTTTTAAGAATTTGAGATTAAAACAGTTAAAACTGAATTAGAATAACAACTAACTAACAAAAGCTATTAAGGAACTCATATGAGCTTATGGAACAGTGACAAAAGCTTAAAAACAGATTTTCAACTAAGTAAATTCTTGAAATGGAAAATTGAACAAGGAAATTTAAGAAAACCTTAATTGTATTAATAAAAGTTGAACATTACAATACTGAGAATAGAACCACAAAGCTTAAATCCTGAATTACTGAAAATTAACAACAATAAAAATTGGCCTAAATTTCTCTAATGACATGAAAAATTGGACAGCCCTTTTGTGAAGGAGAGGGTCTCTATTTATAGACCTGAGCTAGGGTTTAGGAAGCTTCAGGATCTTTAATCTCAACCCTTGATCAACTCTTAATGGCCAATCTTCAATCCTCAGCCCTTGGATTAGAGTGCCACATGAATTCAGCCAATAGGAGAGCTCCAAGATGCCACGGTGGATAAGTTATGACAACATAAATCTGACATGTCAGGTTCTAGAAGGGATTGGCATTGTACGGGTAAACATGGATGCTGGGTGAATTTGGGGAGAAGGGTGTACAATACATTTTGGCGGGTAAATGTATTTTTATTGTTTAATGATGACTTGGTATGGTTAAGGATTTGACTGGGTTGTTTTGTTTTGACTTTCGGGTTAAACTAAGGGTGTATACGGGTTTGATTAGGAATGGGCTTGAGTGGATTGGGCTGGTGGGGTTTATGATGTGGGTTGGATTATTTTTATTTTAGCATAAGGTGTAAGGATTTTAGGATAGGATTTGTGATGAATGGTTTTTAATTTGTAGGGACTATTCTTGCCATTTGCTGAAAGTTGTTCAAGGACTGAATTTGTAAACTTGAAATGATCCAAGGGCTGTTCTTCAAATATCTTTTTACTTTGATGAATTCTTCCCCGGCTTCGGCTTTTAAATATCTTTTCCAAATCTCGTGCTCGTGTTTTCCGGATTTTCTTGATTTATGTCCATATTTTTAAATATCCGTACCTGCATATAAACAAACACAAAAACACAAATATCCTTGGCATTTCGGTCTTAATTTGGTCAAGAAAAGGTATGTGAATAAGCACATACCAAATCCCCTAGACTCAGATATTGTAGTGTCCTCACGCAATGTTATAAAGACACGTTTTTGAAACTAAGGATTTCTAACCTCTTTTTACTAACTTTGAAAAGTAGCAAAATTTTCAAAAGAGATTAAGAAATCTCAAGTTCTAAAAACCCGCCGTTTTTCCTTTTATTATATTTTTGTATTTTTCTCATTATCATGTAACGGTTTTGTTGACAATCATTATCTATCAATAACTTTTAGGGTCACCGAGTAAGAAACACGACTCATAGAGAAGTGACCATACGGATAAAATTCGTCGTCCCTGATTTTTCACAAGTCCCCAAACTAAGCTTAAAAACGAAATCATTGTTATTTACAAGTTAGATGCCAACATTACCCATGGAAATTACTTGTGTAATTACATCTTGCTCCCATTTTCCTAATTTGCCTCTATTTATTTTATTTTTGGTAAGAAATGAATTGTTTCATATTTTCTCATTTCGATAGGTCTTTAGTCCTATAAAGATACTAAATTAAAACGCTAAGTAGTTTAAAATCTTCTCTCGAGAATCGTTGCTTTGAAAATGAGGTCCACACCAAGGTTTTTATTTATATTTTTGACTTTTGCATTTTTTCTCTTTTTCATTCATCACCATTTTTTTTAATATCACTAACTTTTCACTTGCGTACCCTAAACGACGGAGCTTCACGGTTTAGTTCCAAGACCTTACACCTTCCGGAATAAAGGATCCAAGGGCCGTTACAACGGAGTGTTCCAAGACTCTAGACATTCCTGAAATGAAGATCCAAGGTGGTTAGACCAAGACCTCACACATTCCTGAACTAGAGGTCCAAGGGACGGTGCAAGAGGGTAGCCAAGATCTAAACGCCTTCCGGAAATAAGGAACCAAGGCCCGATCTCGAATCCGTAGCTTAGAGCACTTAACTTATTATTATTAAACGTATTTATTAAGTAACCTTGATGTGGACCCAATTTTTAAAGCAAGGATACTTTTAAGAAGACCAAGAACTAATCATTGGCAAAACCTAACATCTTTAATTATTCTTAAAGTTATATATGGTGAAACAATTTTGTGGGAGCAAAAGGCCACAAGTAACTTCGATGAGCTCTAAAGAGAACCAACTACTCCACGCTTAGCATCTAACTTCTAAATAAACTCTATCATTTCTCGTTCTTCGCAAATTTAAAATCTTAAATAATAACATCCGCGAATGCTTAGCCAAGAAAGGTTAAGGAGACAAGCTAGGGCTCAACACGCCCGATCAAGTCAAAATTTTATTCCTACCGTCACCAGCGGAAAGTCAACAAAATGTCAAAATTTATTATATTTTTGCAAAAAATTTTAAATTTTTCTCATTTTTTTGGATTTTTTCAATTTTGGAAAAAACGGGGTTGCATGAGTAAACGGCAAAAAATGCAAGGCACAAATCAGATCGAAAGATCACCCCCCCCCAGACTAAAACGAGACATTGTCCTCAATGTCTTAAAGGTAAGGGTTCTCCTACATAAATCTAAGGCCGTTTATTAATTATGCCAAAGATAAACGTTAGACGATAAGATTTAGGATATCGGATAAGCAACGAATGATGAAACTCGAGTGGAGAGAAGCAAAACACTAGCACGAGAGTCTTCATTATTCGGAAAAATCCTGGACATACACAAACAACCACGAAACACGACAAATGGAAGAGGTGCCCTTCCTCACTTTACTTATTAGAAAATAGAAAGAAAATAGAAGGATAAGCATGGGGTGCCTCCCACAAAGCGCTTGCTTTTTATCGAGTCGTATAGCTGGACTCGCCCCGACTTTAATTGTTCTTGGGGGAGCATGTGGAAAAGATAATCTCAATCGGACTTTCGTTCAATATGTTTGGAGAAACATTGAAGCACATGAAAGTTCCACTCCGATGAGATATCCACGGCTTTAAAGAATGAGAAATGCCGGGGTCAAAGATGGTGTCTTCACTCCCGAAGGAGTGAAGGATAGGAGAAGTCACCGGATAGGTGAAGAATGGGAGAAGGATCTTTATCACAATGATGATCCATTCTTCATCCTCAAAATTACCATTTTTCTGATCTTGTATATCATCATTGAAGCTCTTAAGGTTACCATCAATAAAAACCATGAAAGGGAGGGTTGGGGTGATGTCATCAATAAGCAAACTCTCATGATAGAGTACATCTCCCCCCGGGTCAGGATCATCCTCAAAATTAAAGTAATCATATTCTGGAGGAGATATGATACGAGCGAGTTAACCGGAGAACTCCTCGTGAAGAGAATCAATCATATGATGAGAATCTGTGAGCTCATGTTCCGTCACGGACTCATCACTCTCCTCCATCTGAATATCAAAGATTAGGTTATAAGAAATCAAAGTAAACTCATATTCGAACTCAAACAGAGGGTTGGTGATAGTCGTTTTGAAAGTTTCAGGAACAAGGTCATCAAATTTCTTTGGTGGATTGATTTCAACTTCCTTCGGAGGGAGAAAAAGAGATGGTTCTTGGTTCAATAATTTCTCAAGAAAAAGAATATCTCCCTCCGGATCAAGATAAGAATCATCAATTTCCGGAGAAATTGAATCTTCTTTGAGACAAGCATCGATCTCTTCCAAGATAGGATCACTTCCCTCAACCGGAGTGAGGGAAGGGGAAGAGTCGGAAATGATAGGATCTGAAGACGGAGTGGGATTGCCACTTGGAGGTTTATCTGAAATTTCAAGAACTTCGGGGGCACACTCCTTGTCATAATCGTCTTCAACCCTATGTTCAACATATAAAGCTCTAATAAGTTGCATCTGCTCCTCTGCTAACAATTCACCCATAGTTTTCTCTTCGTGCTTCTTCTGGACTAGTGTGGTTGCAGCTGAAGAACTCTCATAAACTACCCACATAGAATCCTCATCATCGTCATCACAAACGAAAGTTTGACGATATTGGGAACTTATTCTAGCTGCTTGTTCTTCAGCTAGAAGTTCTCCATAAGTTTTCTGATGAGGATCCTCTTGGGGAAGTTGATTAATCGAATCCTTAATTTCTTCGATTAACTTTAGACAATGGAGAATGTCTTGAGAAAGTGGCTGAGGTGGTTGAATCATATGGTGTTGTGGAGGATGGAAATTGTCAAAACCGGAAGTACTATAGCAAGGATTAGGTTCATAGTAATTTTGATTCCACGGTTGACATTGATAATCATTATGAGGACCCCCACAATTTGCACAAGAAAAATTCGGTGAATTTTGAAACGATGTATCATTGAAACTTTGATAGTACGCCTCGTGCTCATATGAATTCTATGGAGGGTGGTTGAAATCGTTTTGAGGATAATTGGAAAAGTTCGAATTAGAATCATAAGCAAATGAATTTTCAGCTCTCGATGCGCAATTTGAACAAATTCCATTCGTAAGATCATTTCCACACCACTCGTAGGTACACCGTTGACACCGAAACCCACCTAGCGGATCTCCACACCCATAGCAATAATTCTGATTGAACGAAGACATCTGGGGCTGTGGAGGGTAGTCGGAGAAATTTGGCGGTTCATTGAAAGAATTTGGATTTGTATTAATGAATGAATTGCACCAATTACAAAATCCATCTCTGCAGTTATTGCCACACCGCTCACACATACACTTGTAACAACGAAGAGCATCACCCATTAGACTTTTACAATGAAAACAATGATAGCCGAGTGACGCCATAAGAATTAAACAAAAGAGGGATAAAGAGATAGAATTCAATGGTGAAGAAGATAAAGAAGCTTATTTTTGGAATTTTGTAATTTAGAAACATTGAAAAACACAAAAGAAAAAGGAAAATAAATTTGAAAAGAAAATATTTTTGGATTTTTATATTTAGAGCAACAAATATTTTTGGATTTTTGTTGGTTTTTTAAATTTAGGAAGATATTTACAAAAGAAAACGATAACTCCACGAGGAAGGATCTTCAAAATACGAATCGATAAACAGAAATCACGAACTCACTTCAACACTCCCCGGCAGCGGCGCCAAAAATTGATCTAACAATTATTATCTCAAAAGGAATCACACAAGAAATTATGTGTGAAAACCCCGAGTTCGTTGTCCCGACGAAGGATGAATGGAATATGTGATTCGGGTTCGTGAATCGTGAAGTGAATAGGAATAAGAGTGAGATAAGGGTTTTTAAACTAAAATAGGCAAACATAAACTAAAAACAATTTAATAAGCAAGGAAGATAATAAACTAAAGCTAATGAATTCTAAAACGCAAGGAATCCTAAAAACGCGTATTCCCGGGCTAACCCCGAGAATAAAAGTGAAATTAATGAAATACTAAATCTACGGGTGCAAATATATTTTTCCTAAATGCTAAAAACTAAAAGAAAATTTTGTAAAAAAGAATTATATTTTTATGGTTTTTACTTAATTAATTATGAATTAAAAACTAATTTAAACTAATTAAATGATTAAAAATACAAAAACATTTTAGAAAAATCTGGAAATTTTATGACAACTAACTAATGAAATTAGGATTAAAAGAAAAAAAAGGTGGAAAAAGCAGTTAAAAATAAGCAGTAATAAGCAGTGTTTAGGAAATAAGCAAAAAGGGAAGAAAAATGTATAAAAGAATTAAAGCAAATCCCTTGGGCAGAAAAGACCCAAGGGCGCTTATGGTAGCAGAGGGTGTGTGGTGTGGTCTGGTGTTCAAGAGGTGAGGTGAGGTCTAAGGTTCAAACCTGCCCTCACCTTTTTGCAAATTTTATTTTTCTTTTTGCTTTTTCTTATTAAAAACTTGAAAAGCAGATCAAATAAGTACTTTTTGTAAAAACAAATTTTTAGAAATCTTATAACAAACTCAGAAATAAACTGAAGATTAAAACAGGTTAAAAGATTTTGACAAATGAAATGAAAATCTGAATTTGGGGCATAAGCTTGTGAAAGCTTGTGCCAAACTTTTAATAAGCTACTAACTACTAATTCCTAACCTAAATAATCTATCTACTCTAAATAAGTTGGAAAAGCAAAGGATCAAAATAATATAAGGCTATTTTGAGCAAATTGGCTACTGGTGCACAGGACAAGAACAGTCCAACAAGCCCTATTTGAACTAAAAATTAAGTACTATTGGATAAGCTAAGGCCTCAAAATTAGAAAGCATCTCAAACTTGCATATGTCAAACAACTCAGAAACCAATTTGCAGGCAAAATGGGGCTTATTTAATGCTTGAGAATAAGCTGAGAAGTTGGCTCAGTCAACACACTTACACTCTGATGGATCAGGGTTGAGTTGAGTTGATCAGTCAACTTGTAGGCTTATTTTTTAAACTCAAATAAGTTAAGACAGGGTCTGGGCTTAAGAATAAGCAAACAACAGATGGTAAACTCCTAAGAACTCAGATCAACAAGAACTTAACACCACAAATAAGCATTTTCACAGACCTAGGCAAACTAGTGCAGACCACATAACAAGACTGCAGATAAGAAGTCTGATGCAGGCTACTGATTTGATCCCAGCTTCTCAGACCCTAAAGGTATCCAACCCAACACTTGGAACTCAACTAGATGCACTATATTGGATCTAAAAATACCACAAATAAGGACTTAAACAGCTAGATCCTATAATAAGCCATTATGAACAGGATAAATTCTTAAAACTGGAAATATCTAACTAATGCTATCAAATCCTGAAAAATAAGGCTAAAACAACCTTCAATCAACTCATTTAAGCTAAATAGGCTAGATTAAACTTAAATTTGGTGCAAATGAACAGTGATAACTTAGATTTGACCCAAACACTCCTTATTAAGGACTGTTTTGTGATTAACACTATAAATCACCTTTTTAAGCTAAGAAACCTAATAACAGATGATTATCTAAGTTATTTAAGCCAATATAAATGACTTTTATCTAAGATTAAGCACTTAACTTAAGCTAGTCTAATTTAAGCTATTTTTGACTTTTTAATGGTTTTTATGAGATTTTATAAGAAATTAAGGCAAATGTAATTTTAAAGTATAGAAACAGATAAAAAGCAACAATTAACAACTAATAAGCAGATAAGAGGCAAAATAAGCTAGAAATAAGCTAATGAACATTAGACATAGAGATATTCAAAAAATATAGAAATGCTTACAATTGCATTGAGTTTGAAATAGAAGGTATAGATCAGTGAACAAGTTGAGCTAATCATAAACAAGCTAGAAACCCATTCAGCTTTTCCAGATCAGCTTATACCACCCAAGTGCTTATTTTTTACCCCGAGTTGACTTTTTTGAGAATTTGAGATTAAAACAGTTAAAACTGAATTAGAATAACAACTAACTAACAAAAGCTGTTAAGGAACTCATATGAGCTTATGGAACAATGACAAAAGCTTAAAAACAAATTTTCAACTAAGTAAATGCTTGAAATGGAAAATTGAACAATGAAATTTAAGAAAACCTTAATTGTATTAATAAAAGTTGAACATTACCATACTGAAAATAGAACCACAAAGCTTAAATCCTGAATTACTGAAAATTAACAACAATAAAAATTGGCCTAAATTTCTCTAATGACATGAAAAATTGGACATCCCTTTGATGAAGAAGAGGGTCTCTATTTATAGACCTGAGCTAGGGTTTGGGAAGCTTCAGGATCTTTAATCTCAACCCTTGATGGCCAATCTTCAATCCTCAGCCCTTGGATTACAGTGCCACATGAATTCAGCCAATAGGAGAGCTCCAAGATGCAACGGTGGATAAGTTATGACAACATAAATCTAACATGTCAGGTTCTAGAAGGGATTGGTGTTGTACGGGTAAAAATGGAGGCTGGGTGAATTTGGGGAGAAGGGTGTACAGTACATTTTGGCGGGTAAATGTATTTTTATTGTTTAATGATGACCGGGTATGGTTAAGGATTTGACCGGGTTGTTTTGTTTTGTCTTTCGGGTTAAACTAAGGGTGTATACGGGTTGGATTAGGAATAGGCTTGAGTGGATTGGGCTGGTGGGGTTTATGATGTGGGTTGGATTATTTTTATTTTATGATAAGGTGTAAGGATTTTAGGATAGGATTTGTGATGAATGGTTTTTAATTTGTAGGGACTATTCTTGCCATTTGCTGAAAGTTGTTCAAGGACTGAATTTGTAAACTTGAAATGATCCAAGGGTTGTTCTTCAAATATCTTTTTACTTTGACGAATTCTTCCCCGGCTTCGGCTTTTAAATATCTTTTCCAAATCTCGTACTCGTGTTTTCCTGATTTTCTTGATTTATGTCCATATTTTTAAATATCCGTACCTGCATATAAACAAACCCAAAAAACACAAATATCTTTGGCATTTTGGTTACTTTTTTGGTCGTTTTGGTCTTAATTTGGTCAAGAAAAGGTATGTGAATAAGCACATACGACTCCTACCCTTACTAAAAAACTTTTTAGTAATATGAAGATGATTTCTAAGGGTTATACTAGGGAAGAAGTACCACTGTTTTCCTTAATGATTGTTCAAAATCAAACTAATCAGGGTGAAGGATCAACACCGAGTTGAGTCCCATCACACACCTACAAGTGCTCCATCAACCTCACAACCTCTAATTTCATAAACCTATAGGAGAAGAATCAGACAGGAATCTGTGGTTCCTAAGGCCAGATCTCCTACTCATACCCCTATAGTAGATGAGGATGTCTCCATTGATGAGGGTGACATAATGGTGAGGGTTGCCACTACTGTCTCTGGCCTAGAAGCTGGACAGGATTGTGGTAACATACATACTGCCCAATCCATGGAAGCACCAGGGCCCAGTGATTTACCTCTCCCAAGAGTTAACACACTTGGAAGTAATGAGGGCAATATGACACTAAATGAATTAATGGCATTTTGTACAACATTGTATGAAAGGGTTACTAGCTTGGATCTGGAATTGAAGCAGACAAAGCAAATCTATGGTGCTTCTTATACAAAACTTATCAAGAAGGTGAAGAAGTTAGAGCAAAAAGTTAAGTCCAGCCAAGCTAAGAGAAAAGCAAACATTGTTGAATCTGATGATGAAGATGGTTGTGTTGACATTGATTTTGATGTTGCTAAAGATGTTAGTACTGCTGGTGCATTAGTTAGTACTGCCAGTACTGCTGCTATATACATAAGTAGAAGTGCAGATAAAGGAAAAGGTACTATGCAGGAGTCTGAGCAACTAAGTAAGGTCAAGAAGAGAGTTCAAGTTTAGATAAGTCTTGATGAGGAAATGGCTCAGAGGGTACATGATCAAGAGCATGCAAAATTTGAAGAAAAACAAAAGATTGCAAAATTTCTGGAAGAACAAAGCTTGCAAGAGAAATAGCTGAAGCTGAAGAAGTAGAGAGATTAGCACAGGAAAAAGATGATGAACTTTTTGCTCAGATGATGTATTATCAAGAAAGGACAAGTGTCAATGAAGAAGAAAGAGAGAATGCACTTGAAGAGTTACTGGATGTGATCAGAAAGAGTCAGAGTGCAAAAAGAGCTGAAGCAAGAAAGAATAAACCACCGACTAAAGCAGAAAAGATGAATTCTATGACCACTTATTTGAAGAATCAAGACAATTGGATTGCTAGTCAACTTACAAGTAGATCATATGAAGAGATTGAAGATTTGTACAATAAGGCTTACAAGAAAGTTCAAGACTTTATTTCTATCGGAACAGAAGAAGAGAACAGAAAAATTAAGAGAGTTGGAGTATCTTTGGAATCAGAGTCTTCAAAAAAAACAAAAAGTTAGTGAAAACTTATCCACAGTTGAAGAACAGCAAAAAGAATTGATTGAAGAAGTGCTACAACAGATGATTATTATTGTTCCAGAAGAAGGAATGAATGTTGAAGCCTTACAAACCAAGTATCCAATCATAGACTGGGAGATCTATTATGAAGATATATGGAAGTTCTTGAAGATCATCAGAGTTTGAAACCATTCTGAAGTATATCAGTTCTTTGATGATATGCTGAAATCTTTTAACATGGATGACTTAGTAAAGCTATGGGAATTGGTTAAAGAAAAGTTCAACTCAACAGAACCAATAGACGATAAAGAAAGAATGCTCTGGGTAGAGTTGAAAAGAATGTTTGATCCAGATGCAGATGACAAATTATGGAAGTTTCAGGCCGGTAATCAAGGTTTGAAATGGAGATTGTATGACTCAAGTGCAGTTCATCATGTGTCTACAAAAGCTGAAACAGATATATACATGCTTTTGAAGAAAGACTATCAATTGTCAAGAGGAACACTCACATTGATGTTGGCTGCAAAACTTGTTATGGATAAGTATAATGAAATGGCAAGAGAACTTCTAAAGAAGATATTTATGCAGGCTAAAAGATCTAGAAGAATCCTCTCAATGTAAAAGGTTTAATTCAAGAAACTTGGTGATTTGGAGGTAAATCACATGTTTAGGGGAGGATTGTTGGGAATTAAATGTCTTCAAGAGTTAGTACTGTCAAGCCAACAGTTAGTACTGCTAAAGATACAACTGCCAGTACTAATCAGTTAGTACTTCTAGAGTAAACTACTGAAGTAAGTTAGAACTTCTAAAGTATTAAAGTCGCGTAAAGTGATATGAATTGAGATATTCAGTGTACATTCTATATAGTTAAAAGGGTACGTATATTCTATATTGTTAGAAGATTTGTAGTTTTCTTATAAAGGACTCCTTAGTGTATTAAAGGAGTTCCTAGGTTATGGTTTTTGATACGTGTTTTTGATATATAGCTTCAAGGTTGTAAACCCTAGTACTACACAGAGTACTCGTATTATTCATAATATTGGAGCTTTTCAGTAAATCATTGTTCTTACATTGTTCACATAGCTTTACTGTTTCATTAGTATTCTTCTAAATATTAAAGAGTAGATTCCGCATAATCTTTATTATTCACAAAGTTTCTAATACAAGCTCGTGTGTTTGGGGTCAATAACACGCACCTACCTAACCTCTCCAGCCGCATCCTCATACTAGTATAAATAAGATCAGAAGTTGGAGTAGAAAGATTGACAAGTTTGTGTGGAAAAAAAAGCTTAACACTCTCAATCCTTTCTACTCCTCCAAAGCAACTAAGTCCCTGAGATAGCTCAGTTGGTTAGCATAGTTCTACTTAAGCATAGCTTAAGTTTAGAGAGAAGAAAATCACACTTGTCATTTCAATCCCAAGTGTTATTTCGCAAACACTTGGGTATAGATTCTTTGATTAATTTCTAATAAGAATTTAAATGTTGATAAACTCTTGTCTATTTACTTTTACGTTTCTTTCTTATAACTGTCAAATAATATCTTTAAATTACTTAACCATGGAACGGAGTTAGCTTAACTCTGTAGTTAGCTCTAACTGTGTAAAGGGAACAACAAATCCAATCATTATCTACAAGTGTTGCTTTGATGTTGGCAGGTTCTACTTGACTCAGGAATGTATTTTAGAAACAGTAATCTGGTGTAGCACTTCTTTTCTGAACGGGTTGTGAAGGATTTCCAATGATTTGTTCTAAAGGGTTATCAAGAGTCCATCTTATTATGTGCTAATGTGGTTGGCAAAACATATACATGTTTGAAGGATCCACATATCGCGTCTCAGAAGGTCCACAGACCACAGTTTTGGGAGTCGCGAATGGGTATGTGAATGTTTCCTCTTCAGACGATGCATTTGTAATTGCTTGATCATCAACATTTGGATTGGAGGTTGGAGTGGTATTGTTTGGTGAAAGTTCTTGGTGAATCGAGATAATTGGAGGGGTATCTGGTATTGGATCTGCATCTTTATAAGTAGTTGTTGACGAACCGGATACGGGAGAAGGCATGTCTTCTTGATGATTAACTTCGATTATCCGAGTTGCAGCGAATATTGTAGACATCTTCATCCTATTTCCTCCACATGATTCATCGTAGAAACTTTAAAACAAACCATCTAACTCTTCCTTTTGTATATGTTTTACTTTTGGTTTTGATGATTTTGGTTTTGGTCCGAGTCCTGAACTGCTTTGTTCAAAAGTCTTTGTCTGTGGCACGGGTACTGAACTTGGTTGATCAGAAGCATGATTATGTGCGGGTTCTAATCAGACGTGATCAGAAGCCATTTCTTCTACTTCGTCAAAATAAACATGGATTGTCTCTTGTATCAAATTTTTTCTTCGATTGTAAATACGATACACACTTGATTGTGTAGAATAACTAAGAAATATGCCTATATCCCCTTTTTCTTTTAATTTTCCAAGATCATCACGATCGTTATGAGGATAGCAACGACAACCAAAGGTGCGTAAGTATTTGACATCGGGTTTGCGTTTGTAAAGGATGTGATATGGGGTTTTTCTTAATCTTTTGTTTATGATAGATCGGTTTTGAGTGAAACATGCGGCTGATACAGCTTCAGTCCATAAGTTTAGTGGAAGATTTATGGAGGTGAGCATTGTTCTGGCAGCTTCTACTAAGGTACGGTTTCGTCGTTCGACTACACCATTTTGTTGAGGAGTGTAAGCTGTAAATCTCTGATGAGTAATGCCAACTGAATCGAAGAAGATCTGAAGAGTTTGATTCGTAAACTCCGTTCCATTATCAGTATGCACAAATCGGACTGTTGTTTGTAGATCAACTTGTACACGTTTGATAAACTTGATGATTACATCGGGTGTCTCAGCTTTTGAGGCAAGAAAATAAACCTAAGAGTAACATGAGTAGTCATCCATAATAACCAATATATATTTCTTCCCATTTATACTGACGACACGCATTGGACCACACAAATCCATATGCAACAGATGCAAAGGTGCAACGGAACTATGTTCGGGTTTGGATTTGAGTTTTGCACGAGTCATTTTTCTAATTTACACGCAAAGCAAAGATGATCTTTCTGGAATGGAACTTTTGGCAATCCTTTGACTAGGTTGTTGTAAGCATGGTTGTTTAAAGTCCGATAATTCAGATGAGAAAATTGACGATGCCATAGCCAGGCTTGTGATGATGATGCTTTTGCAAGCAAACATATTTTTTTTGGTGAGGTGATTTCTTTTCGAGCAATTTGGTATAGATTCGATGTAACACCCCGACCCGACAAGGCCAAGATATCACATTATGGTGTCATACAAAGCATACATTATGCAAGCAGAAGTCTTTTAAATAAATAGCCAAGTCTCGAACATCAAGACTGATATCAAAAGGTAATCCCGAATGCATAGTGGGTTAATCAAACAAAACCAAAGTAAAATAATATTCAAGTACTAAATGAAAGTCCGAAACAATGGACAACAAAATGATAAATAAATAGGTGTCTAAGTCCTACACTCTATCATTTCCAAGCCCGTCGCCCCGCTTATTACCTGCCACATAAGAAAAGAAAACATGCGGCTGAGCTTAAAAAAGCCTAGTGAACAGATATGTATAACATAACATAACGGTAAATAATCATAAGCAACGAAGGAATAAGAATACAAAATGAAAAGTATAATCATGAAAGTCATACGAATTTTAAAGAGAACCAAGAACCAAAATGCATGAGAACTGAATAGAAAATGAATCAAGAGAATAATGAAATAAAGGAAAAATTTCATATAAGGATGTGCCATAGGAACTACATACATAATCCGTCAAATCATACTAAAGCAATACAAGTATACGAAGAGGGGAGACCTCTAAGTAGTAAAAGTGTGAGAAGGAGTGTAAGGCACACACCACCAGGTCACCATAACATACAAATACATAAACATAGGATATATCCATACGCTCCCTAACAAAATATGGATGCCAGTACTAGACTGGTCACACATATATAAAGTTGGCCAATAGTGCACACAAAATCATAACATAAGGGGGAACGCGGTAGATCTATCACACCTCTACGGGAGTGTCATGCCTAGGGTGCCATCAAAGACATGGTCATGGTACCTCCACAACTAGGTCAGCTCAGGCACAGATCTATCATAGCATACAACAATAATAATCTAGCATGGCAAGAGAAACAAGATAGTAACTCAATAAGCATGGCAAAGCATAAGTATAGCATAGCAGAGACATTTAAATAAATGTCAGAATGAATCAATAAGAATGAAAATCATACAATGAATGTCATGAGTCAAATGAGTAAATCATATCAGGCATAGGATCGATAGAAATATCCCTACTGAAAAGGGAAAGAATATATGTACCTTATCAAAGCACACAATCAAAGCAATAGAAATGAATGGAAACAGGGGATCACTCCTTCTTCACCCGATCTACAATAATCATAATTTTACTTATAAGTTTCATAGTTTCATAATCATAAAGGTTTCATTTTAGTTTTCTTTCCATTTTAGGTAACTTTCCATATTTAGCAGGTTTTCATATTTAGGTTTAAAAGTAATTTAGGGTTTCTAAAAAAAGTAAGTAGTACTTAAAAAAAGGTTTAAATAGTTATAAATGTCAAAATTGAGTTTCATATATTAATATAATTATAAAATGATGTCGTTTCACAATTTTAGGATTTTACAAGTCAAATTAGGGTTTACATTTATAATTATTCAAAGATTAGGGTTACTATTGCAATTATGCCAAAGTTAAAGGTTAATATGATAATTAATCAAAACATAAGTTAAATACTTTTAAGATGAAAAATAGCTTATTTAGGTTCTAAAGGTGAAGCAAATAAGCTTATAAGTATTCTAAATAAGTAACCACTTAAATTCAGAATTAAAATTGAAAACAGGTCCGACTTAGATATTTTTTAAAACACCTTAACGAGCTTATAAAATTCTATACTTTTACCCAGTCATACATATATGTCTTAAGTATTTTATATAATTTTTCTAGATTTTATTAAGTAGTACAAGTACAAACTAAATATCAACAACTACAACACCTTCTCGAATTTGACCTGCTGGAACACCCCGAAAGTATGTAATTATTTACCCTCGCTAGAAGTCTCAGAAAAATCCACAAAAATTTCAAAACTTAACTCATATACCATATATCATTCTGCCAAAAGATCAGGTATTGAATCGCTATAGATATTAAATTAAAAATCATGGAACACGCCTGAATTTTCATACCCCGAAATACAGTTTTGACACATGAATTTCTAAAAATCAAATGGTTGCCTTCCCGACCTCTAAAAATCACCAAACCAATTTCATTCGAATGCCATTTCACTGAATTCAGTTTAAGCCCAAATAACCACTAAAATCATGTTTGTATCATCAATTTAAAATTCATTAGGTAGAGTAAATATTTCCGAGAGATTCACACTAACCAAAATCCGAAAGTCCCCAAACCAACAAAATTATTCCGAAACATATAAACACATAATTAATCCGATTTCAATGCATGCTCCTATATGATTTTATAGATTACATTTATACTTATATATGTTTTAGGTTTCGATGACGTTATAATAGGTCCGAATTTATATGAATACAAATAGTTCAAGTCGACGTATGTTATCATCATAGATCCGAATGTATTTTAATAGATCAAGGTTTATGGTTACCTCTTATATGGATCGAATAGGAACAAGAATACAAGGATCTCCAAAATTATCAAATCACCAACACACCTTCTCTTCTCTTGATCAAGATTGAATGAACATAAATAAATAAGGATCGATTAAGTTTTCTTTATGAACGTGTCGTATAGATTGAATGATGTATTATATGATTACCTTTGTTGTGTGTTTTGTACGAATGAAAGTAGATCAAGAATCTTGCTTCTTCTTCTTCTCCTTGTGTCGAATTGAAATAGATTGATTAGGGTTTTGGTTTGGTTTTTCTTGCCGTCAAAATGAAGTAGAGAGAAAAGGTTTAGGGTTTCTTGGAGAGATGCATGTGTATACACGGTTATGGATGAGAAGAAGTAGGAAGAATGAGCCGTGAATTAGGGGTGTACAAAGGATGATTATCACTTTCCAAATTAGCCAAATATTTCATACTTATCTCCATAATATGTTGTGTACATGTTTTATTATTTTAGGCCTATAGAGACCTTCTTAAACGTGCCATACTTTTATTTATAAAGTTCTTGTATCATTTCGTATTTTACTTTAGGTTATATGTTCATATTGTATGGTTTCGATTCATAACATGTTATATAACTCAAGTTTTAATTTATAGCGTATTTTATAAGTCGTATTTAATTTAGGGTGTTATATTCGAATCCCTAGAGCCTTTAAGAATATCAACACCTTCAAGAGTACGAACAATACACGAGTGTTTTCTGAATGCAACCTCTAAACCGCTATCACAAAATTGGCCAACGCTAAAAAAATTATGACCTAGCCCTTCGAAAAATTAGACTCGTTGAATTGTAACCTTATCATGAATGAGATACCCACAGCCAGTGATTTTAGCAACGCGGTCATTCCCAAAACGCACTATACCAAAAAATTTAGCCACAAAATTCTTGAGTAGTGCCTTATTCCCTATCATATGTCGGGTGCACCCCGAATCGAGGTACTAGAGGCACACTTGGACAAGCTGCACATCAAAAAAAGAAATAGAAAATTTGGAACCCGTTGATAAAGTGGTTCCACGTAGTTAGATAGAATAGATTTCAATCATAGGGGGTTGAATTTTTCTAATATAGTGGTACAATGTTCACTTTTCTTCTTAACTTGTTGACATCTATAACCTACGATTTTAAACACATTCTAGTGGGTTTCCACCTAAGGCATGATCTATGGAATAATTCATGACACTCAAAAATTCTACCCGATGGGAGCCACATCAATTTTAGGTTTCTCTGTTGGGAATACGTCTAATTATTGTGAAGTCTTGGTCATTTAAATATGTAAATGTGGCACTTCCAATTTACCTTTACATCAGTGGAGACTTAAAGAAAGAACCTGTGCTTGGAGAAGGCTCGGCCTTGACATTGGTCAATAAGACCGGTGATTCAAGGAACGACGTCGGACTGAGACCTAGAGGTATTGTGATACCACCACCACCGCCACTAGTAGAAGACCTGGAAATCGAAAGCTTAGAAGGTGACATCATCTAATACTTAGCTCTACTCGATCCACCATTCATCATCATGTTATTGTTATTAGTATCATCATCATTCATTGTGTATTTTATAATCATTTATATACTTGTGTTATATCTATTATGGTGACCTAACAAGTGGTATCAATCGCTAGCAGATAGTTAGGAGTGTTTCATGTTGAGTTTTAGCTTAAAAGTTTATTTTTTACTCGTTATTTTTTTGTTTTTTTTTTTGGTATCTTTATTGTTTCTTCTTGTGGTTTAGCACTTCTTTGATTACAAACAAGTGTTAAACAAGTTCTGAAACAAAAAAGTTACAAGCTTTCTGTTAAAAATTTGATTTTTAAGTCGTATTGTTTCCTTGTTCTTGAAAGTTTCAAAAATCTGTAAAAATCATAAAAAGTGTTAAATTTTATAACTTTCCTTTAGTTTGAGTCTTATTAAGCTTAGTTTGAAAATCTGTCAAAAGTTTCGAGTAAGTGCTAAAACCCTTAAGTTTCAAGCAACTAATCTGTCAAGAGTTTCGAGCAGCTTAAACCCTAATCTTTCGAGCAACTTATTACGGCAGTAACTTCAGGTGTTTTTGGTTACTCAGTGCTTCTCTCTCATTTATAAGTTTGAGAAGCACTTCGACTCTTGGAAATCTTTGTAATTCGTACGAATTAGAAAGTTTAATTCAAAATTTAAAACATTCGAGTAAGTCTGCCAATTTCGAGAAGCAGATTTTTTCAAGCAAGTTTAAAACTTTCGAGCACCTAGACTTTCGAGCACCTTGGAAACTTTCGAGCAACTAAACAAAGTTTCGAACAAGAACTTAACTTATCAACACTTCATAACACTTCCTAGCATCTACAAGATCCATCATCTTCCTAACAATGTCTCAACCACCTTCATTCTTCCCTCAACAACAACAACAGTGTCCTCAGCAACATTTTCCAAAATCGCATCTACAACAATCCAATAGCAGTATCCCCTACAACAACAATTCTTCCAACAACAACCATACCTTCACCCACAATTTGGAATGCAACCATTTCCTCCATAGAAACAACCACATTGGTTTTCTCAAATGTGTGAAGCTATCAGCAGTCAACAGTCTATTCATGAAGCTGGTTCACTCGAACGACCTCCAATGCTCACTCCTGGCAATTATGTTCAATGGGCAAGTCACTTCTTAAGGTTTATTGAACTCGGGAAACCTCATGGCAAATATCTGAAGAAGGTTATCCTTGAAGGTCCTTTTGAAATGCCAACTACAACGATTCCCGGTGATGCAACTGCTATTCTACCAAGACCTGAAATAGTGATCAATCTTACCGAGAATCAACTTACAGCAGAACATATACTTCACCGTGAATCCAATGACCTTGCAATGGAGTACATTCTTCTGGGTATACCTAATCCAATTTTTCGTAGCATTGATGCTCAGAAAACTGCTAAAGCCATGTAGGAACAAACACATCTCTTGATGGAAGGCACTGAACTAAACCAAGACGACATGGAATCCAAACTTAACCACACATATACAACATTCATGATTGAGCAAGGGGAGTCTCTAGAGTCGTATTATCATTGGTTTACGAATATCATCAATGATTTAGACCGAAACAACATCATATTACCAAAAATTGCCATCAACACTAAGTTTCTCAATTGTTTAGGTCCAGACTGCTAGAAATATGTCACATTTATTCGTCAATCCAAAAACCTACATGATGTGAAATATGGGTTATTGTTTGATTATCTGAAGCACCATCAAGCAGAAGTCGAAAACGATCGAGCCATCTGTGGAATGTATCAACCGTCACCTCCTTCGAACCCACTTGCAATCATGGCTCAATCTTACTCTTCTCCGTATCCTATGTCTCATTAGTCATTTGTTCAACAACCACAACAACTTAATTATCCTTCCCATTCACTATCCAACCAACTTACTCCATATGATCAATCACAACAATCAACTGAAACTCAACTGGTTCCTGTTGGAAACTCAGACACAATGTACTATGCACAATCTAATGATGAAGAAGAGGATGCGTTCAACTCACTAAATTAAGGCTTTGCACTCATTGCTCATGCTTTCAACAAATTTTCTAACAAAAAAAACGATCATCTTCGCAATTCATCTAATCCAAGGACTCAAGCAGTAGTACAAGGTGGACGGGTTGAAGTGCAAAATCGAAGTTCTAGACATCAGATGGGAACTAGTGGCTATGAAGGAAATTTAGGAAGTGGATAAGTGACTCATGCAACAGTTGGAAATAACTACAATCAAGGTGCTCTTCAGTGAAGGGTTCAAATTATAGAAACTGGGAATACATCAAGTGGGAATACGGGAATCAGGTGCTACAACTGTAATGGAAAGGATCATCTGGCTAATGCATGTCCTAAACCAAGAACCAGAGGCAGTGAATTTCACAACCAAGCATTACTTCTTGCACTTAAGGACGAAGCCGTATGAACTCTCAGTGACAAAGAAAATAGTTTCATAGCGAATGCGTATTTTGATGATGATATGGGAGATTTGAAAGTGAATGCAGCAGTGATGCTAATGGCAAACATGAAGGAACTTCACATGACTGACATAGGCCCATTATATGATACTGATGGCTTGTCTAAGGTACCTAATCCAAACATATGTCTCATACATGAATTGGCATCTCCATCTGCATCTGCATCCGACAAGGAGCAATTTATTCAAGATAACTCATTGTCATCTCTTCAAGAAAATGATCAAATTAACCTCGTTGTTGCATTTGGTGATCCATTTGATGATCAAATTAACCCCGTTGTTACATTTGATGATCCAATTAAGGATAATAACAATGATCAACTTGAACAGATTGAAACTTCGTCTAATCCAGATCCAGATCTCATGAACCTGTTTATGACAAGCCAATCCACAGTTGAAAAATGCAATGAAATTAACAGAAATTAAAAAGAAAAAAGTTGCATCATTGACTGTGGATCTGGAGTACTATAAAATCCAACTCACAAATTTTGAAACACAAGCTAAAAGAGAACAAAGTTTTGAAGTAGCTTTTCAAAATGGATATTTTAAAGAACAAGAGTTACAACGTCAAATACGTGAATTAGTCGTTTACAATAATAACTTTGTTTCTAAATTGGAACAAGAAAAATTCGAGCACAAAAAACAAGTTGATCATCTCAATTCTGAACTTTTAAAAATCAAAGATGAGATGTCAAGCTATCAAGCTAATTTTTTCAAATATAAACAACAGTCCAGGAAATGCACTGATTTATACCTTGATGAAATCGTTGATTTGGATCGTAAATTAAAAGAGTTTCAAAATGTTCTTTACAAAACTGGAGACTCTGTCACAACAATACAAAAGTTTACTTTAAAGCCAAATCCTGATGGCTATGGTTTTTCTCTTGGTGACGATAAACTACATTTTCTACACACATCACTCCTGGAAAATTTAAAGTTGTATAGTGTAGAACAACTTCTTGATGATTCAATGTGCGTGTTATTGTATATAATCGTAAGGAAGTACTTGAATTGGAAGAAAAGAGTCGATCAAAAATGAGCAACACGGAATTTAACAAACCTTTTGATTATTCAAAATGACTCATATTTTTTACACCTTTGTTTCTCAAAAAGAAAAAACAGAACAACCGTGGTCTATTATGCAAATTCAGGAATCTTCTTCTGATGCTGGTCCCTTTAAACCAGTTACACAAATAAATGGTCCATTTCCATCCTCTGGTGAAATTCAACCATTACCGAAACGTTGCCGTGTACTTCGGTATTTTGACACTTTTATGGAAGACATCAAATTTTTGGAACAAGCAATTGAACGCAATTCTAAGATAACTACTTCAACTTTTCAATCTGCTTACGCAAACGAACAGAGACAAATTTTTCAAACACAATTTTTACCTCATGTCCAACATTTGCGTCTTTGTGCAACACACTGGGAACGGGAACTACAAAATGAAGTTTCATCCATGATGAACATTTTCAAAGCAACTGAAAATTCAATTTCAAAACAAAAACGTCGAAATAAAATTCTTCAAAATGAAGCAGATCGACTCTTGGAAGATGTTCTCAGTTCTGAAATTATTTTGGTGATCATGAATTCTATTTATGGGTCTTGTAATTCTATTCTTATTGCTGACCATAACTCTGAGGATGAAAAGTTGAGACATGAGATTGAGATTTTAAAAGCTGATAATGGAAAAATCATTAAACAAAAAGATGATGTTCACAATAAACTTTCAAAAGAGATTTTTCAACTAAAAGAGAAACTTCAATGGTGTGGGGCTCAAAGCATTAATTTTGAATTAGCCTTACAACAACAAAAAGAAAATATGTGTTTTGAAAATAATTTTTCATCAAAGGTTGAAAATCTTGATGATGAGAACGCAGTCTTAAAGTGTCAACTACTCAAATATGAACAAGAAATTGAGAATTAGGAAAATGAGTAGAAAACAATTTATGACTCTTTGAAAAAGACTCGGTCTCAACTTTTGAAAGAAAATGTTGACTGTAGGAAAGATCGTGAAGCCACTATTCGCTTAAATAGATAAACTTGATAGTACACTACAGGAACATCAATACATCACCATTGAATTAAAACAGAAACTCCAATTACAAGAAAAAGGAAAATATGTTAACACAAATGTGATTGCACCAGGAATGTACAAGATAGACACCACATCTAGGCATACAGTAACGAACACAAATCAGACCACTAATTTGATTCCTTCCACTTCTACAGGAATAGTCACAACTACTAGCCTTAGCAGATTAGAGAGTAAGAGCAACAAACAGAAGAATACGATCTTTTAACGTAGAAGCGGAAAACTAGAAGCCCCAGAAGTAGAAGATCAACTTAGGAATTTGAATAAAATGCATGTTGCTTCTGATTTCAATTTGAACTTAAAAACTTGTAATTCTAATATCGATATAACGAATGCTCAGACCTTGAATGTTTTAAATGTGAATGGTTCTTGTATTTTCGGTCGTAAAAGCATGTTATCTGGTGATCATACGAAATGTGTTGCAAAATCACTTTTATCTCGTAATAGAAAATTTACAACTGGCAATACCTCTAGGCTCACTACTGCTTCTAAGTCTGTCATAGGAAAACAACCAACTGTAGTTTCTCCTAATGCATTTGAAACTCCAATAGTCGTGAACACAAATCCTAAGATACTGAAATCACCAAGCAACTCCACAAAGACAAAAGCACAAAGTAGTTGGATACGGCAACGTTGGTTACAAAGAACACCTAGTTTTAAGTGGATACCTAAAATTATAAATGTGTGTATTTCTAACCCAACGAAACACATCACTTCTTCGGTTTCCACCCTTACCATCATTCCATCTTTGTCGTCTTCGTGTGATGAAGGTGATCCAAATTGTTCTATGGATTTTTGATAGCGAATACACCCGACATATGACAGGCAATCTCAAGTTGTTAGCAAACGTTGTTTCAAAGTTCATTGGCACTGTCAGGTTTGGGAATGATCACTTCGTTTCTATCATGGGCTATGGAGATTACATCAATGGAAACATCGAAATTAGTCGTGTTTACTATGTCGAAGGCCTTAGTCACAAGCTTTTCTCAGTCGGTCAATTCTGTGATGGAGATTTGGAATTAGCATTTCGGGAAAAAACATGCTTCATTCGTGATTTACAAGGAAATGATCTAATGTTAGGCAATCGTCAATAAAGTGTTTACACAATCTGGAAGTCTGATATGATTGCTTCTTCTCCAATATGTCTGCTTTCCAAATCAACTTTGACAAAATCATGGTTATGGCACAAACGACTTTCTCATTAGAACTCCAAAACCTCGACTAAACTAGTATGACACAAATTAGATGACGGTCTTCAACGATTCAGTTTCGCCAAAGATCACTTATGTCCAGCATGTGAACAAGGAATGAGCACTCGTGCAAATTTTCCTTCTAAAACAGAATCAAGTACTGACCTATTTCTTCAACTTCTTCACATGGATTTGGTGGCCCAATACGCGTGCAAACGATTAACGGAAAACGCTACATTCTTGTAATCATGGATGAGTACTCCAGATGGACTTGGGTTTACTTTCTTAGGAGTAAAGATGAAGCCCCTTCGATGATCATCACCTTTCTCACTAAAATTCAAGTTCAGCTTTGGAATACGGTTGGAAAATTCAGAACAGACAACGGAACTGAATTCAAGAATCAAACTCTTTCAGCTTACTTTCAGAAAGTAGGAATTGAACATCAAACATCCATTGCATGCAGTCCAGAACAGAATGGGGTTTTTGAAAGACGCAACAGGACATTAGTGGAAGCTGCAAGAACGATGTTGATCAATTTTTAATTACCAGATTACTTATGGGCAGAAGTTTTTTCACCTGCATGTTACACCCAAAACCGTTGTATAATCAACAAACGCCACCACAAAACACCTTATGAGATTATCCATAATCGAAAACTGAATATAAATTACTTTTATGTATTTGGTGCTCTTTGTTATCCAAATAATGATCGTGAAGACCTTGGAAAACTCAAAGCTAAAGCTTACATCGGTGTATTCATTGAATACTGTGAAAACTCCAAAGGCTTTTGTATCTGGAACTGTCGTACTAGAGAAATTGTAGAAACTATTCATGCCAATTTCGATGAGCTTATAGAGATGGCTTTTGAGCATAACAGCTTAGGACCCACAATTAACTGTCTAAAATTCCCAGATCAATCAGATGCAGCTCTATCACTAAACCGTAACGAATTGGAAACCCTGTTTGCTCCTTTGTTGGATGACTCATTTGAATGCCGTGCTCCAGATGTATCAACTGTTTCCGCTGCACAACCTGATAAATACAACCGAAGAACAAATCGAATCTAATTCCAACGATGCACCTGATGATCAAAATGACCACCAAGAACCCGCACCTGTAGATTATGATGGAAATGCTTTCTTTAATCCACTTGCTCTAGCTCCAACTGTTCCTGATATTGCATAGTCATCATCAAGAAATTTGGATCTGTCTAATATGCACATTATATATAAACATCACCCCTGGACACATAAATGGAACAGAGATAATCCATTAGTATAGATTATTGGCAATCTAGAAGCACCTGTAATGACAAGACAACGCCTTCACTCACATGGTGAAAATTGCATTTATGCACTCACAGTTTGTCAAGACGAACCCAAAAACATTAAACAAGCAATGTCATACGACAACTGGATTGAGTCCATGCAAGAAGAACTCAACCAATTCAAACTACTAGAAGTCTGGGAGTTAGTTGAAAGACCAGATTGGGTCTTTGTCATCGGGCTAAAATGGACATGGAAAAACAAACTTGATGCTGAAGGCACAGTGATTCGTAGCAAATCACGTCTGGTAGCTAAAGGATACACTTAGGAAGAAGGAATTGACTATGAAGAATATTTTGCTCCAGTGGCTAGACTTGAGGCTATACGTATCTTTCTTGCATATGTCGCACACAAGAACATGGTTGTTTATCAAATGGACGTGAAAACGGCATTCTTGAACGGTCAACTACGTGAGGTGGTATATGTTAGTCAGCCAGAGGGATTCGTCGATCTAGAGCATCCTAATCATGTGTACAGGCTCAAGAAAGCCCTTTACGGCCTTAAACAAACCCCGAAGGCATGGTACGAGAAACTGTCAGCTTTCCTACTTGCCAATAATTTCTCTAAAGGCTCTATAAACCCAAGACTTTTTATTCAAAGACACGGGGAGGGCATTTTAATTGTTTAAATTTATGTTGATGACATCATTTTTGGTTCAATAAATAAAAAGTATTCAAACACTTTTGCAAAATTAATGAAACAAAACTATGAAATGTCCATGATGGGTGAACTTACATTCTTCTTGGGACTACAAGTTCATCAATCACCCCGTGGAATTTTTCTAAACCAGTCCAAATATGCTCTTGAAATTTTAAAGAAACATTGGATGACAAGTTGTGATACTTATAATACTCCTATGTCTCACACATAAAAACTAGATGATGATATACATGGGAAACCAGTTAACCCTACAAAATACCAAAGTATTATTGGGTCACACATGTATCTCACAGCTAGTAGAGCAGACATAGTATTTAATATTTATCTATGCTCTCGTTATTAGTCAAACCCAACTGAACGACACCTCTCAGAGGCTAAAAGAATCCTTCGATACGTAAAGGGAACCATCCATTTGGGGATCTGGTATCCAAAGGATTCTGGTTTTGAACTAATAGCCTTTTCAGATACTGACCATGCAAGGTGTTTAGATACACGCAAAAGACCTCTGGTGGTGTACAGTTTCTTTGAGATAAGCTTGTATATTGGCAGTCAAAGAACCAGGATTGCACATCGTTATCATCAACTGAAGCTGAATATGTAGCCATGTCTGCTTGCTGTGCTCAAGTCATTTGGATGAGAACTCAGCTCATGGACTACGGTTATGTATTTGACAAGATCCCGATGTACTACGACTCAAAGAGTGATATAGCAATCTCCTGCAACACCGTTCATCATTCCAAGTCCAAGCACATTGCTATCCGTTACCATTTCATTAAGGAGCATGTCGAGAAGGGTACAATTGAGTTATATTTTGTGGGTACTCAATACCAATTGGCAGACTTGTTCACCAAAGCACTACCTCCTTCAAGGTTTGCTGAACTAGTTCATCAAATTGGTATGAGTTGTTTGATTACGGATGATTTGAAAAAATTTCTTGAAAACAACTAACAAAGTCAAACATCAAAACATTTTGTAAATATCTTATCAAAAACAACAGAAAGATTTTTATTTTCTTTCTTTATCAAAAAAAAATGCAGGTACAAAATTTCAATCAATAGTTTGTTCATTTAAACAAATTAACCATTTTTCCGAACAAGTGGTGAGGGGGAGTATGAAATTCAAATTTTAATTATTTCTTTTAAAATTTTTACTTGCATATTTCCTAAATGATGTTGTTGGTATAAATGCTGGTAAAAATATCCATAATACCCTCCTTGATTTCCAAATATTTTATATATCCTAAGTCGACCGGGGGGGGGTGTTAAAATTGTTTCTTGCCAAATGTGCGTTAGTCATATTAAGTGTGTAAAGGGACTAACTATTGGAAATTAAATATTCAAGAAGTTTAATATCGGGTTCTATTCAAAGAAATACTCTAAGTGTGATTCTGCTGCTAGCGATAAATGATTCTGCTGCTAAGCTTAACATTCTGCTGCTGAAGGATTCTGCTGCTAGTGTTAACATTGCTGCTGCTAATGTACATTCTACTGCTGAGTGGATAAGTATGAAAATATATTATGTATATTTTGGTCAACAAGTGGTATCAGAGACAGGCTGATATTATTGATTTAGAAGAAGAAGCTGAAGAAATGGACGTTGAATGTATTCAGACAAATGTTGCTGCAAAGATTCCCATGCTCAAATAGAATGAGTTTGAGATGTGGAGGCTGAGGATAGAGCAATATTTCCAAGTGCAAGATTATGAACTTTGGGAAATCATTGAAGATGTAGACTCTTACCAGCCTACCACCACTACATCAACAGTGGACGGAAAAGTAGTGTCAACTCTGCAGACAAAGCCAACATCTGCAGAAGATAGAATAAAGAAGAAAAATGACTTGAAGGCAAGAAGCATGCTGATGATGACCATTCCCAATGATCAACTTCTAAACATCAGCAAGTTCAAAGATGCCATGTCATTATTTGAAGCTATTATTGCCAGATATGGTGGAAATGAAGCCACCAAGAAAACCCACAAGACACTGCTCAAGCAGCAGTTTGAAAACTTCTCCTCTACATATAATGAATCTCTTGACCACATGTTTAATAGGCTTCAGAATATTGTGAGCCAACTTGCTATTCTTGGGATTGAAATGCCACAAGAAGATTTGAACTCAAAATTTCTGAGAAGCTTACCAGAAGGGTGGGCTATGCATGTTGTTGTCTGGAAGAACAAGCCAGACCTAGACACCATGGAATTGATGGACTTGTATAGCAACTTCAAGATTATGGAGCAAGATTTGAAGAAGAATGGAGGTACTAGTTCTAATACTGGGAACAAGGCATTTATGTCAACTCCTAGTACCTCAAAATCAAGTGAAGAGGTGAAAGTTGTTGATGATGTTGGTACTGCTAATTCATCAAGTAGTACCATAGGTATTTTGGATGAAAAGACTTGTTGTGCATTTCTTAGAAGTCAAAATAATGGGTCCATGCTTACCTATGAAGACCTCCAAGAGATCCATGAAGATGATCTGGAGGAAATGGATCTAAAATGGCAAATTTCTCTTCTTAGCATGAGAGCTAAGAAGTTCTATCACAAGACGGGGAAATAGCTTGTAATCAGCAACACTGAAGCTGCTGGTTTTGATAAGTCAAGGATAGAGTGCTATAACTGCCACATGATGGGTCATTTCTCAAGAGATTGCAGAAGACCTAGGCAGCAAGATAGCAAGAATAGAGGTTTTGGAAGCAAATCCAAAACAGAGGAGGTTATTGAGCCAAAAGCTATGGTAGCTATTGATGGCTTAGGTTTTGATTGGAGTTTCATGGCAGATGAAGAAGAAACTTTTACTCAGATGGCACTTATGGCTTTTTCTGCTACTGAGGTACAAAATTATAAAGCTTGTTCAAATACTTGCACTGCTCTTAATGCTCTACAGGTTTTAATCAAACAATATGATGATCAAAAGAAAGAGCTAAGCAACACTTTTCAAAACTTTATAAACTATAAGTGTGGATTAGAGACTCTAGAGAAACAAATCACATACTATAAGGAAAATGAATTAGCTTTTTCTGATGACAAAGCTCTCCTAAGACAGGACATATTCTTTAGAGATGCTGAAATTAAGCTTTTGAGATAAGCTTTTGATAGGGTCAAAAAGGAAAATGGAAACATTCACTTGACTACACAGGCACTAGAACATGCTTCTAGAGGTGTGCACAACATAATAGAATGTCAAGTGATTAATAGAGCTAAGTCAGGATTAGGATATAAGAGTGTCCCACCTCCTTATAAAGGCATCCCAAAACCCCTAGGGATTGACCTAAGGAATTCAGGTTTACCTGAGTTTCAAGAACCAATGATGAAATATGGTTCTAAGACTACTGAGAGTCTTAAGGTAGAAAAAGTAAGTGAAAGTTTAGATAAAACTTTACTTTATCAGGACAAGGTGTCCTTTGTTAAGAAATTAGATGCTATAGTTGGTGAAGACTGTACAACAAATAGTGATGAAGAAGAACAGGTTATGTCTAAACCTAAAGTGGTTAAGAAAGTAGGAACAAGTGTTCCTAAGATAGTCAAACACGATACTGATAAGCCTAAATCAAACATTAAGCATGTTAGGCAACCAGTTAGATATTGTGAGCAATATAGAACCACCAACAAGCCCAGAGGTAACCAAAGAAATTGGAATAACCTCAAGTCTAACCAACTAGGTGATGACTTTGCTTTTTATAACAAAGCATGTTACACATGTGGTAGTTTTGACCATCTTGCAGCTTTCTGCAACCATTGGGTAATTGGGTATGAAAACAATAGAGTGAACCACAAAAGGCAAATACCTAAATCTCATTTTCACTCTAGTTCTAGTGTTAATAGAAGAAAAACCAGAACAGTCTCAAACACAGATCCTGCTGCTAGACTAATTGTTCCTGCTGCTCGACCATTTATGACTGTTAACCCAAAATCAACAGCTAAGGGTGCAAAAGCATTTTTCAACCATGCACCAAAGACTGTTCTAAGGCCCATTCAAACAAAAGTAGTGTGTTAAAAATAAGTGTCTAAAGTAGTTGTTAAAAATACTTAGAACTTTCATATCTGTTAGAACAAGAACAAACAGAAAAATATCACAAGTAAGAAAAACTTAAGATTCAAGGTTGTAACCCTAGTGATATCCCAAGATCACTCGTATTATTATCTTAATTATATTGAATCATTTTGGTGATAATCTTTCATTTGTTCTTTGTCATATAACAAACATAACTGTTCCATTTCCATAACACACATAACCTTCTAAGTGTGATTAAGTAGATTCCGCATTCTTAATCATATAAACTCAATATATCATACACACAAAGTACAAAAGGTTTAACCACCTTAACCGTGTGATGAATCCCTAACAAGTGAAAAGGTGAGTCCCTAGAATACCATAGACCCATCCTAGGTTGACCCTTGAGATATCTAAAAATTCTCTTGACTGCAGGTAAATGAGAAACCTTTGGAGTTACTTGAAATCTTACACAAGCACAAACAGAGAACATGATGTCAGGTCAAGATGATGTAAGATACGTCAAGGAGCCTATCATAGAGCTGTATGTGTGTACATCTACATTTTCTCCATCTAAGTCTTTAAGAAGATGCTTCTCAGAATCCATTGGTGTGCTTGCTACTTTTGAATCATCAAATTGAAATTTTCTAAGTATCTCTACAACATACTTGTCCTGAGAGATAAAGATTCCTTCATTCAATTTCTTAACTTGCAGACCCAAAAAGAATGTAAGTTCTCCCATAGAACTCATCTGAAACTTATCATGCATAAGCTTCTCAAACTCTAAACACATCTCCTTCCTAGTAGATCCAAAGATAATGTCATCCACATACACCTGCACTAACAGAAGATCCTTCTTGTGTTGTTTAATGAAAAGTGTCTGATCAATCTTTCCTCTTTGAAATCCATTTTCTAATAAGTAGGAAGCTAGTGTTGCATACCAAGCTCTTGGTGCCTGATGAAGGCCATAGAGAGCTTTAACTACTCTGTACACTTTGTCTGGATGTTGTGGATCAATGAAGCCTGGAGGTTGTGAAACATACACCTCTTCTTCAATTGTTCCATATAAAAATGCACTCTTGACATCCATTTGATAAACTGTGAAGCCTAAAAATGAAGCATAAGCTAAGAAAAGCCTAATTGCCTCAATCCTTGCTACTGGAGCATAAACCTTATCATAGTCTATTCCTTCTTGTTGTGTGTACCCTTGGGCTACTAATCTAGCCTTATTCCTAATCACTATACCCCTTTCATCCCTTTTATTCTTGAAAACCCATCTAGTGCCAATTACCTTTGCATTCTTAGGTAAATCAACTAGCACCCATACCTTCTGAATCTTGAACTGAAGAAGCTCCTCTTGCATAGCTTCTACCCAGCTTGAATCATCTAAGGCTTTCAGAATGTTCTTTGGTTCAGCTTGTGAGAGAAAACATACAAACAAGAAAGAGTTTGAAAACTCATGCGGCTTTGAAGCATAAAGGGCATCAAGAAGCCCTTGTTGGTCTGAAGACATCAGCTGTTGTCTTATCTTCACACCTGATTGTACATCTCCAATCACATTATCTAGGGAGTGGACTTTGTGAATTCTTGTTTGTGGAGTAGAAGGAACTTGATAATTTGATGGAAGATTATTGAAATCCCCTTCACTGTCTGAGAATTCTGCTTCTTTCGTTTCTGAAGGGCCAGCAGCAGAATCATTTGGCCTAGCAGCAGAATAACCAGCAGAAACAATTTGTAGTTCCTGAGTTCCATCTTCTTTCCTTTCATCTTCAACACCTTCTTTAGCTTTGCCAGAAGAAGATTCATCAGTTGTTGAAGTTGATTCCACACTTGTACTTATTGGCATCCATACATGATCTTGGTTTGTCTCCTTTTCTAACCTTGCCTCAACTGTTGCTTGTGAACCTGAAAAATCATTAGTTTTTGCAACAACAGGCACATAATTCATTGAATTGGTTAGTGATTCAAGATCAAATAGCCATTTTGGTCCTTGACCTTCTACATTGGATTTATCTTCCAAAAACTCCACATGTAGATTTTCTTCTACAATCATAGTTCTTGTGTTGTATACTCTAAATGCTTTGCTATTAAGAGAATATCCAACAAAGAATCCTTCATCTGCTTTACCATCGAATTTTCCTAAATGGTCTAAGGTATTGAGAATTGTCACATGACATCCAAAAGGTCTAAGAAATCCTATTGCAGGAGTTCTACCTCTAAAAAGTTCATATGATGTCTTATTGTGAGGCTGAATAACTAAAACTCTATTTTGAACATAGCAAGCAGTGCTAACTGCTTCAGCCCAAAAAGTTATAGGTAGCTTAGAATCAGCTAACATAGTTATAGCAGCTTCAATTAGTGTTCTATTCTTCCTCTCAACAACACCATTCTGTTGTGGAGTTCTAGCAACAATAAATTCTCTCCTAATACCTTTTTGTTTGCATAAATCATCCATAACTCTATTATTAAACTCTGTCCCATTATCACATCTAATGCCTTTCACTTTCTTGTCTACTTGGTTTTCTATCTGTGTAATGAATGTCTTAAGGATGCTTGTAGTCTCATCCTTACTAGATAGAAAGAAAACCCATGTAAATCTAGTATAGTCATCAATTATAACAAGACAATATCTCTTATGCGTTATACTACTTACTGAAACAGGTCCAAATAAGTCCATATACAGCATAAACAATGATTGATTGATAGAGTTAAAACTCTTGGGCATACAAGTGGCTTTGTGTTGTTTGCCTTTAAGACAAGCAATGCATGTTTGATCATTTTCAAATCTTTTGTGAGGTAAACCTCTTACCAAACCATTCTTAACATTCTTATTTATGGTTTTGAAGTTAATATGACCAAGCCTTCTATACTGTTGATATAAATAATGCCTAAACACGTTATTAATATTTTTCGATATCTCTACGTTTTGATAATCAAATAACGTCAAATCATTAAATGAAAAATTATGAAGTTAACAAGTATTTAGTTGTAAATATCTATTTTAACAACTCAATCACTCAAGGTATGAATAAACAAATGCTTAATGCATTATATGATCAAAGGAACATTTTCTTAATCACTAGATTTTTTATAAAATGACAAAAACATTTTATATTTTTTAGAAAAACATTTTTGGTAATAAATAAAAAGGTTTAATTCATTATAAATTTATGAATTCAAATTTTCAACCAAAAATGGCAAAAATGTTTCAGAAAAACCTTCCCCACAAAAAGACAAAACTAGGCAACGGTTATGCTGGGCGGCCCCCTTAATTATATAAGGCGGCCCCCTTAATTTTAAGGGGACCGCCCCCTATTTAAGGGGGCCGGCACGCTCCTCCAGTTGTCCAGTTTTTTCCTATAAATACTGGCTTTCCCCTGGACATTTTCTCACCTTTTGCACCCCAAACCTTTTGTTCTAAATCTTCTCTAATCCTCGTATATCCTTTCTAAAATCGTTTGATCATATTCTCTTAAGCATTGGTTTCTAAGTGATCCAACCTTCCATCATCAAAGTGCAAAAGAAGAATACTCCTTCAACAAGAGAAGAAGTATTGTAGTTCAATTCATATCATTTTGTAGTTGTGTAAAGTGTTTGTATAGTTGTGATAAGTAGGTCTAAGTGAAAGCAAGTAGTTGTGTTGTAAAGAAGTCGTGTAGAAGTTGTGAAGTCGTAGTGTAGAAGTTGTGAATCCGTCGTATAGAAGGTGTGAAGCCGTCGTGAAGAAGTCGTGAAGCCGTCGTGAAGAAGTTGTGAATAAGTCGTGAAGAAGTCGTGTAGAAGTTGTGAGATTGGTTCTAGCTACGATTAGAACCCGACATCTAGCTTTGTGTCGTTAAGCCGGTGTAAGCTAAAGTTGTGTAAGGTTTTCTCCGCCATAAGGGAGTTTGTTGACATAGTGAAGAGAACTCTCGAGTAGGTGACTCGGGGAGTGGAGTAGGGCAAGGAAGGTGTCCTTGTAGCCGAACCACTATAAATCCTTGTGTTGTGGTTTGATCTTTCCATCCCTATCTTTCATTTCATTACATTTACTTTACTTGCATAACTTATTTACATTTATCTATATTTGTTCATATTGTTTAAGAGTTGAAGTCACATAAGATAGAATCGGTGTTTTTACAAGTAAACAAAAGTTTTCACAATAAATTTTAAAAGAAGAAAAACTATTCAACCCCCCCCCCTTCTAGTTTTTCCACAATTGGTATCAAGAGCCACGTCAAGCAAGATTTTTAAAATAAACTGTATTTTAAAACTTGAAATGATCTATGGAATCTGGAAAATATTTAGAAGGGCAATCTATGCAAAGACCACCACTATTTGAAAGTGATGGATTTCTTTATTGGAAAAATCGATTCGAAACTTATGTGAAATCAAAAGATCTAGATCATTGGCATCTTATTACTAATGGTGATTTTTTACCTATTCAAAATAATCCGGAAACTAAAAAGGATGAAATAGTACCTTTTGAAAAACAAAATGATGATTTAAAAAGAAAACTTGCTAAAAATAATGAAGCAAAAATGGTTATTTATAATGCGTTACCGCGTAAAGAATACGAAAGAATCTTTATGTGTGAAACCGCAAAAGAAATTTGGAACTCTTTACTAATAACTCACCAAGGTAATAGTCAAGTCAAAGATAATAAAATAGATCTTCTTGTTCAACAATATGAACAATTTATGATTCCGGAAGAGGAATCGATTGATAATGCTTTTGCTAGGTTGAACACAATCATCTCAAGTTTAAAAGAACTTGATGAGAGTTTTTCTAGTAAGAATTTTGTTAGGAAATTTCTTAGGGCGCTTCATCCAAAATGGCGAGCTAAAGTTACGGCGATTGAAGAATCGAAGAACTTGTCAACTCTTCAACTTGACGAGTTGATCGGCAACTTGAAAGTCTACGAGGCAATAATAAAGAAAGATTCCGAGATGGTCAAAGGAAAAAGAGAACAAAGCAAGTCAATTGCTTTGAAAGATAAGAAGGTATCTAGTGACGAGGATAGCTCAACCTCCGAAAATGATGACGAAGAATATGCCATGGCCGTAAGAGACTTCAAGAGTTTTTCAAAAGACGAGGAAGATTTGTTAGACAACCACATGATGAAAGAAAGGCACTCTAGAGAAACAAAGACGACAAAGGTAGCAAGCGCGAGAGGAAGTGTTTTAAATGTGGTGATCCAAATCATCTCATCGGAAGATGTCCAATGATGTCAAGAGAGCAAAATCAAAGGGCATTTGTTGGAGGAGCATGGAGTGATAGTGACGAAGACGAGAAAGAAAGCACAAAGGAGGAGAAATGTCTTATGGCTAAGACATCAAGTGAGGTACATTCCGAAACCGAATACTTTAGTGATGACTATTTATCATTAGACGAAAAAGACTTAGATAGTGAATATAATAGGTTATGCAAACTAGGTCAAAAAGTAATGAGTAAAAACAAATCACAAAAACGCATAAATAACCAATTAGAAAATGAAATACTTGAATTAAAAATTAAACTACACAACTTAGAAAAAGGCAAAGAAGCTTTTGAAGAATGTAAAACATGTCAAGTAACTAAAAATGAAAACGAAAAACTTAAGGAAGAAATTTGTAAACTTAACAAATTTGAAAATAGTAGTAACTCACTTAGGAAAATAATAAGTGTTCAAAGATTAGTAGGTGATAAAACCGGCTTAGGATTTAATTCAAATGAGGCCTCAACTAGTGAAACTAAAAATGTAAAGTTTGAAAGTGAATCTAGTAAGCAAAAATCCTTAGAGTCAACACCTAAATACATACTTATAAAAGATAGAAAAATACCCATTGCTAGTAATGATGAAATAAAAACTTTTTACAAACCATCTTTAAAAACCAAAGAAGAATCACCTAAACCGAAATTAAGATAAAAAACAACTCCCTTAAGAAGACCAAATAATCCTCACCCTCGGACTAAAACTCCTCAACCTATAAGAAACCAAAATCGACAAAACCTCCATAATAATAATAATTACCCAATGTGGAATTATCCAAATCCACCAAGCTTCAATCCTTGGGGAATACTTCCACCATATATGCATCCTAGTCAATTGCAACCCATGTTTGGTTCAAACAACTTTGGACCAATGAGACAATGGGGAACAAGTGGCTAAATTGCTAACTCATTGGGAAATCGGCATCTCTTCTTTGATTGACTTCCACAAGTCAACTAAAACACTTTGCAGTACTTGAAGACTACTTATTGAAGACTAAAAGGTACGCCTCTCTTTCATGCTCTCTACTCTGTTATATGCTTAGGATTGATGAACTAGCCAATTGCATGCCCCCGTAAGTTTTTAATGCCTAGTTTAGTTGGTACTTGTGTGTTAGTTAGTAGATAATCCCTTATACATATATCTAATATAAATATATATCTATATTACTATATATATATATATATATATATATATATATATATATATATATATATATACACACACACACACACTATATACACATATAAATATATCCGCACATAACCTAGATACGTCATTTGTTGACTATCTAGAACTAAAAGAAGTTGTTCATCATCGAACCTTTTCTTCCCCCTTTTCCTCTTTTGAACCTTAACGTTCAACACGAAAATCTTCCATGTCCACTATCACATAACTCATGGTGATGAAGAGAAGTGAGTTAAGTGGATTAACGTAGAAGTAGTACTTAAATCGTCGCGCCAAGAAAACTATGAATGAAAGAAACTCCCGTCGCCGTCAGCACTTATCTCCATCATTGCCTTATCATTTCTCGACGCCATTCTACATCCCACGTTTACACTCAATAAATATATATATATATATATTATATATATATATATATATATATATATATATATATATATAATATATATATATATATATATATATATATATGCACATTCCCTCTCATTCCTCAAAACCTTTGTCGACTTGACGTCTTGATTATTTTATCCAAAATTCTCAAGATATATTTTTTTAACGAAATGTTAATAAAATGTCAAGCATTCCCTCCTCGTGCCTATACAATCCAACGTATTTTTGATATATTATAAATCTATATATACATATACATATAAATATTTTTACCGTCCGAAACAAATATCAAAAATTCCCATTTTTGGCGGGCGGCCCCCTTAAAATTAAGGGGACCGGCTAGTTAACGAGGGCGGCCCCCTTAATGTTTAAGGGGACCGGCCATCTGCTACTACCAAAATGATTTTTTTTTTCTTTTTTAAATTTTTTGCCAAACACCCCATTTCACAAATATACCTTCCTCTCCCTCTGCTGTGAACGAACTGAAACACCAAAATCATTCACCAAATCACCACTTCGGGCTAAATTCGCAAGGGGCAAACACCTATATCTTAATTAGCAACATATATTGTATGTTTTCCAAAACACAATTCATCTAATTTCATCAAATTTCGAGTCTAATTACAATTTGATATTTTAGCTAAAAATTTTAAATTCGAACTCATGTTGAATTTAAAGTCTAGGATACTCATTGCCAAATGCTTCCCATAGGATTAGAGTACTTAATTAACCTAGAATCTAAGTAATCTAAAACCCTCATGCCAAAATTTTGAAAAACCAAACACTCTCATTCAAAACTTGTTATACATTGTTGAATTATGCCATAAACACTTATTATAACTAACCACATTATAATATCACAACTTTTAAATCCTAAAAATATATTTTTCAAATCATGAAAAATGAGTTTATAAACATAAGAGGATGTTTGGATTGAGTCATAAAATTGTCAAGATTAAGTCAAAATGAATTTCACAACTAATGGACAAGTTTATAAACATGTAACTAATAATTTTGAGTCATCAAGATACATAATTCATATGTATATTGAAATATTAGTCATTATTTTTTCTAGGAAAGGAAGTGTTTGGCATAACAAATTGAAAGACATTTTTGAGTCAAAATCTACGTTTTTACCTTTTCTATGAGTTACTTAACTCGAAAGAAACAACTAGACATACAATCTAATGTTTGTCTAGTCACATTTCAAAGTGGCTTATGATGTACAAATGAGCGTTTGGATGTTCTTGGTTCTTTACCATAATATCTATATAACTACTCCTTAACATCATAGAATACACTTTAAGCGAGTTAAAAATTAAAAATAAGAAACATTGCAAACTACTTCTTAGGATTAAAATTTTAGAGTCGAAGTATGTTTGCGTTCCACATGAGTAGTATATGTCACATATGCATTTTTTTTTATCTTACTTTCTTGTTGTTATCTTGTTTAGGTGAAAATGCCTAAAGTCACAGTTGGTGTTGTTTCCAAAACCAAGGAATATATTCTAAAAGTCTCCGCTACTCCCGGCATTTCTCCCGCTATTGCATGTTTCTATCATCCCATCGAAGAAAGAAACATTCATGAAGGGAGAGTTGTCGATCCATCCTTCTATCTATCCGACCAAATCGAACGAATGTTCTCCAATGTTCGTCTCGATTGTCTTTTCAAAATCAACGAACCCATCATTCCTCGTTTCATTCTTGACTTCTATAGCCAAGTTACGGTGCAAACCGATGACTATGGTTATATCTTCATCTCCTTCATGATCCAAAACGAATTCATCACTCTCACTCTTGCTCAGTTTGGTCAAATCCTCCAAATTCCTTTCAACGGTCAAGTCATTTTCTCAAATGAATGGGATCTCTCATCTCTTGAGAAAAATCGGCCTCAGGGTGGTCCATACTATTCTAAGATTCCAACTCCTGACGACATTCTTCGACTACTCGAGCTAGAACGTGGTACGACTAGCCGAAGAATCAAGTCGAAGAATGTCGACATTCATGCAAACCAAATTCTTCTCAAAGAACTAAGCCCCGACATGAAGCATTGGGAAGAACTCATTCGCGAGAATGCATTTGGCACCGGCGGACACCGTGACCACCTCACGGCTAGCATCGCTCACATGTTGTATTGTGTTGTTGCGGAAGAACAATACAATTTGGCTTATTTCTTTGTCCATCGTATCATCTCCGCCAAAAATACTCCACATGCCAATCTTCCTTATGGTATGTTCCTCACTAGACTTTATCATTTTGTCATGGAACATTACCCACATCTTGAGAGTGATATCTATCAATTCGTTCATCCCCTCTTACGTCCTCTCACTCGTAGCCAACTTCGTCGATCTCGAAGTGACAAGGGCAAATCTCGTCGCCCTAATCTCTTCGCACCGCGTAGTTCCACATATCATCGGAGAGATGATGATGAGGAGGAGGAAGGCACCTCACGTGTTAGTACTCCATCTCCCACGACGTTCGTGAACAATCTCCCGGATCTTAAATATTCTGATTATCAAGTTCCTCTTTCTTCCAAACAAACCGATCAAATCCTATTTGAACGACAAACCGCATTACCCAACACAACTCAACAGATGCATGAAGAGGTTAGAGGTGGTTTCAAGTCAATAGGAAAAGCTTTCAAGAAGATTTTTGGAAAGAAGAGATAGAGACGTGGATGTTGGCTTATTTGAACAATATTGTTATTAGACAATTTTTTATTTGACAATTATGTGTTTCTTGTACCTTATAATATGTTAGTATTTTAACCATTCTCTTGATTAGAACTTTGATACAATGCTTACATTGACATACTTGCTATTTAATGATTATTGACTGCTTGCTCTATAATATGCTTATATTAGTTTAAATGTATACATGATTATTTAATATGTTTATGCCACTATTTAATCATTCCTAATATACATGGTTCAAATAGAGCTTGCTGCAAACACAACCCAAAAATTGACCCTTTTCTGGAAATTTTTCAATTTTGGTCGCCTGGGAAAACACCATATGGGCGGCCCCCTTAATTTTGCTAGGCGGTCCCATTAATTTTAAGGGGGCCGTCTTACAATTAAGGGGACCGGCCATCTGGACAGCAATTTTCACTGTTTTCTTTTGCATCTTGTGACCCCTTTTCTCTAGTCTCAGCTACCCTTTCTCTTATTAACCCAACTGAGTTTGGAATATTACTACTAAACCTCTAAACCTTACCCAAACCAACCTCACTTTCATACTATAAATTCCTTCCAAATGATAAACCCACATTTCATCAATCCTCATCACCTTCAAACACCAACCGAAAACACCATGCTATCACCAAAATCCTCCATTTCCAAGTCCTCTAAGAAACACAAAATGGTCATCGTACCACCCAAACAACTTTTCATTGATCTCACTAAGGAAGACAACACCACTCCATCACCACCACCTAAATGCTCATCTCCAAATGCACCTAATGCACCATCAAAAACTCCTTCCACCAATGGTACCTCATCTTCTTCCTTACCTTCAACCTCATCCATCAATGACTACATCAACAAACACCTCTCCTCACCACAAATAACATCACCACAAACAACATCACCACCACATCTCACTCAAGAACCTCCATCCACCGAGCTTGCCATCTCCATCTCACCTATCACACCTCTTGATGCTCACTTTTCATCCTCACCATTTCCACCACCTTTCTTTGTTATTCCCATTCCTTGGAGTCTCCTTGAAGCTCATGGAGATACTTGCCTTTGTTGCATTCATAACCAAACCATCATCTTTGATCTTCGGGATGAGATGCAATACATGTTCTCATGCATTGAGCATATGTTAACCAACCCACCTCCACCACCACCTCCACAATCTTCACCCATTTCACCACCACCTCCTCCATTCTCTCCAAACTAGATGAAATGTTTTAACAATAATAATGTTTTCCACCCTTTTTGGTTGCAAGCTCTATGGGGATTATGTACTTTTTGGATGATTATGTAGTATCATTTGTTGCATTGTTTGAATGTTTGCATGCCTTATGTTGTAATCTACTTGGTTGTGTATTTATACACAACACTTTTATTTAATGAATGCTCTTATTTTTTATGCTTGCTTATTGTTATTACATATACTTGTGCTTCTAACATTTTTCTAGCAAGAATTCCATAGCTCGTCTCCTTGGTTCCCTCAAACGAGGGGGAGTACACATCAAGGGGGAGTTCTCATTCCGACAATTTTACACTTAACACTTGCCGGCAAAACCTTTTTGATTCTACAAAAAGGGGGGAGAAATAGATGAAAACTCACTAAATACTTGTCTAAAAACTTATTTTTCAATTTAATGAGTTTAGGTTTTGTAATCATCAAAAAGGGGGAGATTGTTGATATAAATAATGCCTAAACACGTTATTAATATTTTTCGATATCTCTACGTTTTGATAATCACAAAATGTAAAATCATTAAACGAAAAATTATGACATAAACAAGTATTTAGTTGTAAATATGTATTTTAACAACTCAATCACTCAAGGTATGAATAAACAAATGCTTAATGCATTATATGATCCAAGGAACATTTTCTTAATCACTAGATTTTTTATAAAATGGCAAAAACATTTTATATTCTTTAGAAAAACATTTTAGGTAATAAATAAAAAGGTTTAATTCATTATAAATTTATGAATTCAAATTTTCAACCAAAAATGGCAAAAATGTTTCAGAAAAACCTTCCCCACAAAAAGACAAAACTAGGCAACGGTTATGCTGGGCGGCCCCCTTAATTATATAAGGCGGCCCCCTTAATTTTAAGGGGACCGCCCCCTATTTAAGGGGGCCGGCACGCTCCTCCAGCTGTCCAGTTTTTTCCTATAAATACTGGCTTTCCCATGGACATTTTCTCACCTTTTTCACCCCAAACCTTCTGTTCTAAATTTTCTCTAATCCTTTTATATCCTTTCTAAAATCCTTTGATCATATTCTCTTAAGCATTAGTTTCTAAGTGATCCAACCTTCCATCATCAAAGTGCAAAAGAAGAATACTCCTTCAACAATAGAAGAAGTATTGTAGTTCAATTCATATCATTTTGTAGTTGTGTAAAGTGTTTGTATAGTTGTGATAAGTAGGTCTAAGTGAAAGCAAGTAGTTGTGTTGTAAAGAAGTTGTGTAGAAGTTGTGAACTCGTAGTGTAGAAGTTGTGAATCCGTCGTGTAGAAGGTGTGAAGCCGTCGTGAAGAAGTCGTGAAGCCGTCGTGCAGAAGTTGTGAATAAGTCGTGAAGAAGTCGTGTATAAGTTATGTGATTGGTTCTAGCTACGATTAGAACCCGACATCTAGCTTTGTGTCGTTAAGCCGGTGTAAGCTAAAGTTGTGTATGGTTTTCTCCGCCATAAGGGAGTTTGGTGACATAGTGAAGAGAACTCTCGAGTAGGTGACTCGGGGAGTGGAGTAGGGCAAGGAAGGTGTCCTTGTAGCCGAACCACTATAAATCCTTGTGTTGTGGTTTGATCTTTCCATCCATATCTTTCATTTCAGTACATTTACTTTACTTGCATTACTTATTTACATTTGTCTATATTTGTTCATATTGTTTAAGAGTTGAAGTCACATAAGATCGAATCGGTGTTTTTAAAAGTAAACAAAAGTTTTCACAATAAAATTTAAAAGAAGAAAAACTATTCAACCCCCCCTTCTAGTTTTTCCACATATGTCATTTTATTGATTCATCCAATGTGCCCTTTGCAACAAGAAAAGTTAAATTCTTTTTAGGAACAATGTTCTTCATGTCAACACTGTACATGTTGCCCTTTCTAGGAATTTTAAGAAGTACTTGACTTTCATCAGGCATCTTAAAATCAGGAGAAAGTACAAGATACTCAGTCTCATAGAAAAGAACATTGTTCTTTTTGTCACACATTTGTGAGACACTAAAAAGATTATAATTTAGCTCTTTTACATAGAACACATCTTCAAAATCTAAATTTCCAGTTTTAATGGTACCTTTACCGGAAATTTTGCCACCAACACCTCCTCCAAAGGTAACATAGCCTCCATCTATTGATTGAAAATCTGAGAGATAAGACTTGTTTCCTGTCATGTGCCTTGAACATCCACTATCTGAATATCCTTGATCCTCTTGTTTCTCAGTTGAATGTTCATGCACATAAATGAGAAGTATTAGTTTCTTTTGGGGACCCAAGCCATTACTGACTTGGATCTGCCTCTTGCATCAATGTAATTTAATCTTTTAAGGACATTTGATGCAACATTGGATTTAAGAATCCAACATGCTGAGGCCTTAACAGCATTTACCCTGTTTTCCTTAGCAGCAGAATGAACTGATTGCTTAGCAGCAGGAACTGCTAGCCTTTCAGTTCTACCCTTTGGTTTCCAAACTTGTTTTTGAACCACTACTTTTGTTTGAACGTGCGTTAGAACAGTCTTTGGTGCAAGTTTGAAAAATGTTTTTGCACCCTTAGCTGTTGATTTTGGGTTAACAGTCATAAATGGTCGAGCAGCAGGAACAATTAGTCTAGCAGCAGGATCTGTGTTTGAGACTTTTCTGGTTTTTGTTCTATTAACACTACAACTAGAGTGAAAATGAGATTTAGGTGTTTGCCTTTTGTGGTTCACTCTATTGTTTTCATACCCAGTTACCCAATGGTTGCAGAACGCTGCAAGATGGTCAAAACTACCACATGTTTAACAAGCTTTGTTATAAAAAGCAAAGTCATCACCTAGTTGGTAAGACTTGAGGTTATTCCAATTTCTTTGGTTACCTCTGGGCTTGTTGGTGGTTCTTTATTGCTCAAAATATCTAACTGGTTGCCTAACATGCTTAATGTTTGATTTAGGCTTATCAGTATTGTGTTTGACTATCTTAGGAACACTTGTTCCTACTTTCTTAACCACTTCAGGTTTAGACATAACCTGTTCTTCTTCATCACTATTTGTTGTACAGTCTTCAACAACTATAGAATCTAATTTCTTAACAAAGGACACCTTGTCCTGATAAAGTAAAGTTTTATCTAAACTTTCACTTACTTTTTCTACCTTAAGACTCTCAGTAGTCTTAGAACCATATTCCATCATTGGTTCTTGAAACTCAGGTAAACCTGAATTCCTTAGGTCAATCCCTAGGGGTTTGGGGATGCCTCTATAAGGAGGTGGGACACTCTTATATCCTAATCCTGACTTAGCTCTATGAATCACTTGACATTCTATTATGTTATGCACACCTCTAGAAGCATGTTCTAGTGCCTGTGTAGTCAAGTGAATGTTTCCATTTTCCTTTTTAACCCTATCAAAAGCTTCTAACAAAAGCTTAATTTCAGCATCTCTAAATAATATGTCCTGTCTTAGTAGAGCTATGTCATCAGAAAAAACTAATTCATTTTCCTTATAGTGTGTGATTTGTTTCTCTAGAGTCTCTAATCCACACTTATAGTTTATAAAGTTTTGAAAAGTGCTGCTTAGCTCTTTCTTTTGATCATCATATTGTTAGATTAAAACCTGTAGAGCATTAAGAGCAGTGCAAGTATTTGAACAAGCTTTATGCTTTTGTACCTCAGTAGCAGAAAAAGCCATAAGTGTCATCTGAGTAAGAGTTTCTTCTTCATCTGCCATGAAGCTCCAATCAAAACCTAAGCCATCAATAGCTACCATAGCTTTTGGCTCAATAACCTCCTCTGTTTTGGATTTGCTTCCAAAACCTCTATTCTTGCTATCTTGCTGCCTTGGTCTTCTGCACTCTCTTGAGAAATGACCCATCATGTGGTAGTTATAGCACTCTATCCTTAACTTATCAAAACCAGCAGCATCAGTGTTGCTGATTATAAGCTTCTTCCCCGTCTTGTGATAGAACTTCTTAGCTCTCATGCTAAGAAGAGAAATTTTCCATTTTAGATCCATTTCCTCCAGATCATCTTCATGGATCTCTTGGAGGTCTTCATAGGTGAGCATGGACCCATTATATTGACTTCTAAGAAATGCACAACAAGTCTTTTCATCCAAAATACCTATGGTACTGCTTGATGAACTAGTAGTACCAACATCATCAACAACTTTCACCTCTTCACTTGATTTTGAGGTACTAGGAGTTGACATAAATGCCTTGTTCCCAGTATTAGAACTAGTACCTCCATTCTTCTTCAAATCTTGCTCCACAATCTTGAAGTTGCTATACAAGTCCATCAGTTCCATGGTGTCTAGGTCTGGCTTGTTCTTCCAGACAACAACATGCATAGCCCACTCTTCTGGTAAGCTTCTCAGAAATTTTGAATTCAAATCTTCTTGAGGCATTTCAATCCCAAGAATAGCAAGTTGGCTCACAATATTCTGAAGCCTATTAAACATGCGGTCAAGAGACTCATTGTATGTAGAGGAGAAGTTTTCAAACTGCTGCTTGAGCAGTGTCTTGTGGGTTTTCTTGGTGGCTTCATTTCCTCCATATCTGGCAATAATAGCTTCAAATAATGACATGGCATCTTTGAAATTGCTGATGTTTAGAAGTTGATCATTGGGAATGGTCATCATCAGCATGCTTCTTGCCTTCAAGTCATTTTTCTTCTTTATTCTATCTTCTGCAGATGTTGGCTTTGTCTGCAGAGTTGACACTACTTTTCCGTCCACTGTTGATGTAGTGGTGGTAGGCTGGTAAGAGTCTTCATCTTCAATGATTTCCCAAAGTGCATAATCTTGCACTTGGAAATATTGTTTTATCCTCAGCCTCCACATCTCAAACTCATTCTGTTTGAGCACGGGAATCTTTGTAGCAACATTTGTCTAAATAGATTCAACGTCCATTTCTTCAGCTTCTTCTTCTAAATCAATAATATCAGCCTGGCTCTGATACCACTTGTTGGGGATTCGTCACACGGTTAAGGTGGTTAAACCTTTTGTACATTGTGTGTATGATATATTAAGTTTATATGATTAAGAATGCTGAATCTACTTAATCACGCTTAGAAGGTTATTTGTGTTATTGAAATGGAATAGTTGTGTTTGTTATACGACAAAGAAAAAATGAAAGATTATCACCAAAACGATTCAATATTATTAAGATAATAATACGAGTGATCTTGAGATATCACTAGAGTTACAACCTTGAATCTTAAGTTTTTCTTACTTGTGATATTTTTGTGTTTGTTCTTGTTCTAACAGATATGAAAGTTCTAAGTATTTTGAACAACTACTTTAGACACTTATTTTTAAGACACACTAATATCTAGTCTAAGATCTTCTTTTATAGTCCAAGAAGATCTTTACAATATTGCTTAAAGTCTTGATAAACTACTTGCTAACTTATCTTGAGTGTCAGTACATAAGATACAACATGTATCTGTGTACACAACTTGTGAACTAAGCACATGGGGTAAGATATTATCTACCGTATATTGTTGACCAAAATATACATAATATCTTTTCATACTTATCCACTCAGCAGCAGAATGTACATTAGCAGCAGCAATGTTAACACTAGCAGCAGAATGCTTCAGCAGCAGAATGTTAAGCTTAGCAGCAGAATCATTTATCGCTAGCAGCAGAATCAAATGTTCTAGCAGCAGAATCACATTTAGAGTATTTCTTTGAATAGAACCCGATATTAAACTTCTTGAATATTTAATTCCCAACACTAACTGTGCAAATCTTGACATTAAGGGACTAAAAGTGACAAAATTTGAAAGTTAAATTTTTAACAAAAACAAAAGTCCTCACTCATTTACTGCATCTGTAAAACATTTATTACTCCTCAACCAGCATCATCAATGATCCACAATCTTTTTACAAATCCACACTTCAAATCAAGAATCAGTAAGTGTTTTTGTAATCCTCACGCAAGTCTAAGAAATGGTTTCTAATCGTTAATCAATCCAATGGCTAGATTTTTTTAATTTTGGATCTTAAAATTTAGGGTTTATCACGATTTGGGGATAATCGTTTACATGTTTCTGTGTTTAAGTTTTCTTGTGGGAAATGGTCTTAATCATGTTAGGATCATGTTTCATTCATTTAATTGCATCTAGAAACACGATTGATTGGATTTTGAATTTTAGGGTTACGACCAAATTGGGGATTTTTGATTGAAATTGTTTTTTTCTAATTAAATTGGTGGGTTTTGTTCGGAACTCATCATCGATCACTCGACTGAAACTAATTTTAACAAACAAATGATTTGAGTGATATTCGATTTGATGGTGTTCATGAGCTTTTCGAACAAGCTTGAATGTGAGTGATAACATGTTAGAAAGTGTGTAGTTACGTTTAATATGGTTATTGGAATGTCTTGGTGAGTAGTACACATGGTCAGAATCAATGTTGTAGGTTGTTAGAATTTTTTATTTTCTTAAAATTTTTTAGGAAGATTACTATTGTGTTTGGATGTAATATATAATAACCTAAATTCCGTTATAACATTTGAACCTTTAAGTACGAGAATAACCTTAAGTGAACTATACGTTATGAATTTAAATCACAAAGTACGAACTATAACCTAAGTATAATAAATCGACATGATCTATATCATAAGTATATATAAATTAGACACACTTTTCTCCTTTAGTTTTTATCACACATTACACAAGTCGTCTAAGGCCGATCTTGTTTTGACTTATACACTATATCACACGTTATACTAGTCAAAAGGTCCAAATATATTTATTTTTGTACACTATCTCACACGTTAACAAGTTAGAAAGATCCAAGGTAATTTACATTGGTACACACATTTGAATTTGGATAATACGAATTTTAAAAATGAAGGTTTGAAAGATTTTGTCACCCATGCTTCCATAGACTCGGCTATAACCTCCCCTATATTTCCATTCATTTTTTCACTATACCATTGTATATTTCACATCTCATTTCTCACACATATATAAAACCCTAAAACTAAATACACAAGTTGACTGCCATTGTACTCTTAAGAAATCAAGAACAAAGGAGGTCTAGCAAGCTTGGTGATCGGTTGTGGTTAATCCAAAGTGGTGAGTTCGAGTTGGTGTTCGTACTCCAAGTTCTGTTTCAGTATATGTGTGGTTTTGGTCTCGTTAGAAGTTGGGTAGAACGTGTTTTGGTTTGTTCTTGTTCGAATTAAAATAAGGGTTCACGTTGGCATTAATCTGGTTCAAGTTTCTGTTTGTGTACTCTCATTCATTGGAGGCGTTTAGCTCGCGACTTAGACTCGGTTAGCTGTTGTGTACGGCTAGGGTTTTGGGTTCGAGTTGGCGTTGTACTTGGTTGTTCGAGTTTGGAAACCACTCGACCTGTTTGAGGGTTGGCTCGTGTAGGGGATATAGACTATGGTACGTGATTTGTATGGTTCGTGTGTATGGCTGTGGTATGTCAAGGTTTCGGTTCCATCTTACCTCGTTAATCTGTGGTGTTCATGCTTGATTTGGTGTTCGGTCTTCCTTTCTTTGATCCTTGTTCAGCCTCGAGGTATAAACCTGTTCTATAACTCTTATGCGCCGCAAGTTTTAATGTCATGAATATACTGATATATAGGCCTATGTTGGCATGATTTTCATACGCATGAAACACAAGTGGGATGACTTTTATACGCACGAAATTGCTTAACAAGATAAAACTGGTTCATAGATGTGATCTTTATTAAACCCACGAATCACCCTTAATGTCTACTGTGATAAACTCTAAATTGAATACATATATCATACGCTATTTATAAATATCAGTTTAAGTCATAAAGTATTATATATGAGATAGATCAAGGTTAGAATATGTATGTGATATGCATGTAACACTAGATCAACTTATGTTTAATTATCCAACTGGTGGCCTTTGACGTTAGCATGAGGTTGCATGGAATCAGTTTAGCAACTTATGTCGTATTGTAATATGAGGTATGTAAGTTTTGAACATGCATGAAATATATACAGTAACAATAAATCGATATATGTGTTTAAGCTGGTTTTTTTGGCGATTAAAAGATTGGAACATGCATGATAATATATTCTGTCACACCCCCAAATTTCATGACTTGCAATCACTCAAATATGACAGAAATGAAATGCGTTCGTTTGACCAGTTGGTGCTACCAACCCGAACGGAGGAGTCACCCTCAATAGATCTATCCACTCACTCTCGCTTGCTAACAATTAACGGTTCATGATAATATAAGGGGACTTTAATCTGGGAAATGATGTAACTTAAGCAATGTAATGAGTTTGTATACTTTGGTCCGCATATAAAACTGGTGCAATGTATTCTCCCCCGAGAGTTTAGAAATCAATAAACAATTTAAAACGGGGCTATGATAACTCACCTGATATGATAAAGCAACAATGATCACAATGGATATAATGAAACAAGGCTCGGTCTCTAACCACAACCTATTATGAATGATGAGATCCAATGTAAGCAATGATACAATGCAACACATGCAAATACGCATGTTAACGATACCACTAGTTAGTTTTGAAAATAACTTTTATCGACGAAAAATACACTTTTGACGTCTCGTTAAGTTATAAACTACTTTAAGCGAAAACATGTTGAAACGGTACTCCACGATCCTTGTTTGGTGTTCTATTAGCAAATATAAGGTTTTCGTCGCAATTTAATATTTTACTTAGCTTGTGAAAATATGTCCAAATTGACTTCGTGAAACTAGTCGCGAAATATTGCACGTTAAGTGTTCGTTGATCAAACTCGACGTTTTAGAAAACCTTGTAACCATGTATAAATGTCGTTTCCTTTAACTTCCGATTGTACATGCCTCGATCAATTAGAAAATTGGCTAACAACATTATGTTTCGCAAAAACACTAGTTTTAATATTTAAAACACTTTCTAATAGTGGCTGTCAAAATAAATTAGAGTTCGTCGGCTTTAAACGTGAATAACTCGGCCGTTACAAGCTCGTTTTCTATGTTCCTTACATCCACGGCTTCGTATAAACATGAACTAACATAATCTCAATGGGTCGGGTCGTCTAGATCACGTCTAACGCCTCGTTTTGTCCTTTGAATCTCGGCGGTCAGCAACTAAATTTTTGGAAAATTAGTTTTCGTCGTCTAACTTCGAACGATCATATCTCCTTCGTTATAATTCGGTTTTTAGTGATTCTTGCGGACACGGTTTCGTTTTTCAAAGAACTTTCTGAATATGAAGGCCAAAATATGCCAAAAACTACTGAGTTTTCCAGTTTACACGTTTTTGGACAGTAGCTATTTTAGATTGTTAAAAGCTCACTTTCTTGGTTCTAAACTTGATCATATAACCTCAAATCAACTCCAGAAGTTCGCAAATCCTACCATACACCTTCTTAGGGTGTCATGGGATCCTAAACATCACAAACCTTGGTGGATTTCATGAGATCATTAGTGAAACCTATAGATCTAGTGTTTTAGAGAGTTTATGTTCAAATGTGGTATGTAAAACATAAGTATCTTGCATGGATGATTAATATAACTTGAAAATACATGAATATATATATCAAATGAAAGTAATAAATGATCAAAACATGTTCTTGAAACTTACTTGATGATTGGATGAGTTTTGATGAGAAATGAGCAATAAACTTGAGGTTTGATCACAAATCCATAACTAGGAAGGAAAATGGAGTATGATTATGCTTTGTTCTTGAAAAATCTATGGATTTTGGGTGGTGTTCTTGGGTTGGCCAGTCATAGGGATGAAGATGGAGAGGGTTTTGATATTTTGTTAGCTAAATGTTATGTATGTATGTGTTAGAGTTAGTGGATGGGTAAATAAATCAAGGAAATTCATTTAATGCTAGTGTACTTGTAATCAAGTGATATAGAGAATTAGGGGGATGAGGGGGGGGGGGGCACACATGGGTTAAAAGAAGAGGATTTGATGTTCATTAATGCAATTGTCCCCATTTAATTAGATATTAGCTAGTTTAGTGAATACATTGAGTGTTATCGGGTACCGAGTTAACTAGAAATAACTCGTGACGAGGTGAAATGAGATACGATGAAGTTGTAAAAATTGAAAAATCACGTTCCTTGCAAGAATCGGGTGTTAGAATGATAATCGGATTGAAATTTCGTAAACCGACGGAGTTATAAGCCACAAACGAAAAATGTAGCAATTGGTTTAAAAACACCGGGTAAATTAATAATATAATTTCTATATCATTATAATTAGCTTGAAAATGTATTAGGATCATTTTTGGGAGTATTGGGTTTACTGTTAGTAGAAATGACTGAGTGGTAACGTTAATTAAACAATTAAGCATACGTTAATGAAAATCACACAAACACATGCATGAACTGATATGGAAATGATGTTACTGATAATATGCAGACTACCCTAGTCCGTATGATGTGTCTTTACTGATGATGCATGAATACATAGCTAAACCTAACTGGTTACGCGCATTGGAATACTCGTAAACCTAGTTTACGACCTGATGAATGATGCCCATGAATAGTGATTTCCTTCCGGGAATGAATAGTGTCATGTGAATAGTAAAATTTTTGACGACTTCTCAAAGTCTCAAACTGACTTAAAAAACGATGAATAGTGAAATGATGAATAGTGATCGGTGAATAGTGATTTACGAATAGTAACTCATGAACAGTAAATTGTCGGGGTTTGGAAAATGACCTGAAATTACGAGTTGTGACATATTCTTTAATATATCGAGAAGTGTTTATACACTAGTGAGTTTGGCGTAAAACATGAAGAATATGCATAGTTACAATATTTTGACCCTTAAATGTATGATGAATCTTAACTAGTTAATATCCTTAAAATTGCATGTTGATTACATTTCGAAAACTATTTTCAGTATGATATTATTTTGGCTATAAAGGAATAAAACGATTGATTGTATATTTCAAAGATATCCACTATTATGATTAATTCGTCATCAAATAAAAAGTGTATCCTAACTCTTGTAGATAAACCAAAGAAGGAGCGAGGCGAGTTTCGTTTTAATTGACTAATACAGTAAAATAAACCTTAAAAACCTAGATTTACACATTTAACCCTAAACTTTGGTAATTGTCACATTTAAACCCTATACTTTGCTAAAATGACATTTAAAACCCTGGACTATGATAATTGCCATATTGAACCTTTAAGTTAACTTATTATCGGTTGGAGACCTTAATTTGTGTAATTACGAATTGTAACCCTAAGTTACTAATTATGGAAACTTGCTAAATATGGAAAGTTACAAAATTTGGAAGGTTACTACATATGGAAAATTGCTATTTATAGCAAGAAACCCTAATATGTTAATCTGAACAACAATAAGTACTGAATCAGTAATAATTTATGAAATGGTTCTTAAATAATAAGACGAACATTAATTCGTGTAGATTCGCTGAAGAAGGAGTAACTTCCGATCCTTGTGTTTTCTGATATGGTTTCATTTGCGGTTTGAGGTACAGATATTCTACCTTTTCTCATTAAGGGTGTCTTTTCTCATGATATGATTAGATATAATATGATTTGGTGACTCGCTTGTGTGTGCCCTACACCCACTCACTATTTGGTACTTAGAGGCCTCCCCTCTCCGTACACTTATGATTTGATATGATATGTATGTGTGACTATGTGGTCTTTTCGAGTGGCTCGTTTAGACAGGCTCGTGGCTATCCTATATGTTTCTTTGGTCTATTCGAGTAGCTCATTTAGACGCGTTTGTTGCCGTTCATATCTGACTCTTTTATTCTTTATGATATTCTGACTCATGGCATTTATGCATTTGATCCATTTGATTCATATTCGTTTACTTATGCTTATTACCTTTCTGCTTTATATATATACTGTTCACTGGGCTTTTTAAGCTCAGCCGCATTTTCTTTACCATGCGGCAGGTAATAAGCGGGATGCGGGGCAAGAGTGATGTGAGTAGGAGTAGAAGACCTACCTTTTTTTAGATTTTCCCCATTGCTTTGGATTTATGGTTAGACATATGTTTTGGATATTTTATTTTCATTTCATTTCATTGGATGTTTGTTTAGACTTTTGGGAGCTTGTATTGTGTAAGTCATGATGTTCTTGACTTAGCTTTATTTATGAAGTCTTCCGCTTGCATTTATTTAATATGTTCTGATTGACACCATAATGTAGCATCTTAACCAAGGTCGGGTTGGGGTATTACATAATATGTGTTAATTGATATGATGCTTAGGGTCCTTAGAATGATTTGTAACAATTAGTTTATACTTGAAATCACATGCTAAGGAATTTGAAAATCTCCACTTTCGAGTTTCTTGTATAAGAAATTTTCGAACAAGCCAAATGCTTTCAAGCAACTCAAAACTTTCGAGCAACTCTGAGAGCTTCGAGAAACTCAAAAATTTTCGAGCAACTCAAAACTTTCGAGCAACGATGAAAGTTTGAGCAACTCAAATTTTTTCGAGCAACACTAAAAGTTTCGAGCAACTAAAACACATGAAAGTTTCGAGTAACTCTTTTGACTCTAAGGACTTAGACCATTATTTGTTGAACAATTATAAAAACCAAACAATAATGAGATTAAGTCATATCAAATCCACAACTATGTTCAGAAAACCTAAGTGTTCATTCATGAAAGGAATAAAATCAGTAAAACAAACTAATTCATTATGCTAACATATTAAACATTTCTGGATGTTGGTTTTCTGTCATTCTTTTCTTTTAGAATACAGTGGCTGAACAAAACATGAACGCTCCAACAAATACACTTCCCAGACTCACCTTAGAGGACATTGTCCTAGCAGACTACAAGGTAGTAATCGGACGGAACAATGCACGAGTCTACTTCAACAAACTCAATATATCTGAAGAGTCTTGCCTAATTGTCAAAGACATTCTACTCATTCATCCTTGCAAGGACATGCTCACCAAATCAGCCTCGGTTCCTACTTTCTACATTCACCAGTTCTGGCATACAGCAAAGGTTAATCTGGATGATAATTCTTTCACTGTAAAATTGGACAGACAAGAGTACGTAATCGATATAGAATTACTACGTACTCTACTCCTTCTGCCAAGAACAAGAAAGGCTTATGCTCCAATACCTACAGAAGCTGAATTCTTATACTTTCTCATTAACATTGGGTATGCCGTTCAAGCTGATATCCCATTAACCAAACACTCCAAGGTTGATGTCAAGTACATGCCACAACCGTGGAGAACTCTCTATTTAATCATCGTTCGTTCTGTTGCTGGAAGAAAAAGTGGTCATGAGCACCCTCGTCTACAACACCTTTGAATTTTATGGGGTATGGTCAATATGAGGAAGACTGATTTCGCTCAGCCAATAATGGAAGACATGATCTATCAGCTTCAAACAACACAAAACATGAGCCAGACTCTTTTTGTTCGCTGCACCAAGTTAATTATTGCCCACCTATGTAGAGACCAACTGGAGTTTCTAAGTCATCTTCTCGATGCCGAAGAGAAAAATCACAGTGTTTTTGACGATCTCAAGATTGACATGGTAAAAACTCTTGCATCCAGCACACGAAACAAGGCAAAAGGCTTCCCGACTTCCTTCTTTCTGAAGAAATCACTACAACTACAAATTATCGCCGATATGATGCAGCTTTTACTAAAGGAAAAGTTGGTTTCACAGTGGATGATTCTCAATCATCTCCAGTAAAGACACGAAGTCAAAAGTCTAGGACGACAAGTAAAGCCGGAAGTACTACAGGCACAACAAAACAAATGAAGCTAGCACCTTCCAGAGTCAGAAGAAGAAAAGTTTCGGTGACTCTTCTCAAGGATGAACCTACACTAGAACCATCTCCAAAACCTTCTGATAACTCTAAATCTGACACTGAGTCAGATGAGCAAGCTGTGGTTCACAGAGAAGATGCAGCAAATGATGACCCAGTAACCGAATTGGCAAAGAAGTTAAGCTTGGATTCTTTAAAAGAAGATGAAAAGAAAAGAAGGGGAATAATCTTTAAAGATATTAATAAAGAATTCGGTGATGATGAAGACCAAGATGATGATAATGAGTCGAAATTGTTAGACAAAAGGAAACTCAAGAATAAATCACCAATGTTTGCACTCAAGAGGAAATGGAACATGATGATCTTGTTCAAGCATAAAAAATCAGCAGAAACTTTCCTCAACCACCTCCTAGTCCGGTTCTTGAACCCAATGATGAAAGAGGTACAAGCAGTAACACCCAACTCCTTCCAGTTAATCAACCAGATGGAGAAGGGAACACCATTACTGCACCAACTTTGGATCCGGTTAATCAACCCGGTAACGAAGAGCAAAAGGATGAGGAAGGGAACACTATTATGACTGAATATGTTTCTGAGCATGCTGATGATCAAGACATGAACATGGAGAAAAACTTAGTGATTATCGAGGAAGAACTTAAGAAGGCCGCACTTGAAGTTGCATTGGAAGAGAAAGCAAAAGAAGATGAAGAACTGAGGTTAAAGCAACTTGCGGAAGAAGAGTTTGCAAAGAAAACCGCTGACCACTATACAAACACCTCCAACTTCACCTCCAGTATCTCCTTCAATTCCTAAAAATACACTTCCCGTTTCCCCTCCAGTTTCACCTCCAGCATCAACCAAAGATCAGGAAGACAATGTCAACAAAGATGCTTCAATTCCTGAATCATCAACTCACTAACACTACCACCAACACAAACAACATCAACACAAAAGTCAATCAAGAAACCTATAAACACTATGATATCACAAGCAACAGCAACAGTCAAGAAAGCCGTGAAGCAAGCTCAATTGAATAAAGAGAAGAAGCTTCAAGACCAAATTGAAACATTGACAAACATGGTCACCGGCTTAGCTGAGAAAATAAGTGAGCTCCAAGGAACCAAACAACATGTAGATGAATTTCAATTAAGAGACATGGATGCACTCATATTGAGCTACATAGAGAAATTTTTGTAGGAAAACTTATCACAAGTAGTTCAACATGACTTGAAAGAGTATCGAAGCCGTTGAGAGGACAACTCATGCCAATCGTAAGACAAATTCTTAATGAGGTGATCTCCACAACTCCTCTCACACTTCACACTATCCCTACTCCACCAAAGGACATCTCGTTTGAAGAACTTCAGCTTCTGATATTTGATCGATTGTCTGGAAAAGCAAAACATGGCTCATGAAGAAACAACAATCTACACGGCTGAATCTGTAAATCTCTCAAAGACTGCTTGCAAAGAAGTTGCTGCTACTCACAAAAGGCCAAGAGAAGATGAAGATCCTAATCCTAACACATAGTCAATGAAGCAAAGGTCGAATGGAGGTACTTCATCTTCATATCAGGAATCGGCCAAGCCTTCAACAACAACCGCTACTCATAATCAACCTAATGCACCCGAGTCAGCACCAAAAGAAGACGATCATTTTATCTACACCAGTGAAGACTTCTAGGGACAGCCTAAATCAAGACCTGGTCCATCAACAACCCCCAAACGTACTAAAAAGGCACAAAAATTTAAACAGCCAAAAGTTGGCTTGAGGCTAGACAATGACAACACGGCTGAATACGGCTGGTTTGATGAAATGATTAAAGCTCAACCTCCTCTGCCTGAAGATGAAGAAACTCTACCAAGACGCACAGTTGAATTGACCTAAACCCTCAAAAAGGAGTTTCATATAAAAAAAATGATGAAGAAGGAATTAAGACGTGTCAAGAATGATGCATTCAATCATCTGAAAGACCGATCCGGAAGTGCAACCGAACTGGAATATCACTTAGAGAACATTGGAAGTGCAACGTCCAATGATATCGACTGGCTTAACCCTGAGTTTAATGTCGACCAAACCTCCGAGAAGCATGAACCTTACTTCACAGATTAGACCAAGCCCTTACCGATGGTGGGAAAACCAGAGAAACCTAGGATTCCCTTCAGATTCTTCTTCAACATTGGGATCAGACTGAACGGAAATATACAACCTCTCTGACTTACTGAATCCCTGCTGCAAGATACGAGCACCCAGCAATAGAAGAAACTCAAGCGCTGATATTCGTTGATGAAGTTGTCCCATACGACAGAGACGCACTACTTGGGATTCATCATTAGCCTAAATGTTGACAGCTCTATTAGCGCAGTAGAGAAAAGTCAAGAAAGGATGTCAAAAGTATGCATAGAATTGTAGCGATCATGACTACTTAATCTGCAACAAAGTTGTGGAAAGGATTGCGCAAACACTTGGGATGTGAATCTTAGTAACGTGTTTGAGATATTTATGTATGAATGTGTTTAGTATGCGGAATCTACTACAACACACTTAAAAGAACAAAAAGGTGGTGAGTTATGTAAACGTGAGTATGTAATGAACAAGGAACACAACTTTAGTTAACACAAAACGATTCAATATTATTGATGAAATAATACGGATGATCTAACTATCACCAGGATTACAAAGTAATCTTGAATCTTAGATTGTAAAAGGATTTGTGAAACGAGTAACTAAGTTACTAGAGAGGTTGTTCAGTTTTTGGATAATAGTTTAAGAGATTCATGCACGAAGGTGTGACTAAGGGAACCTTTTATAGTATAAGGTACCCTTATTACAAGTTGTCAAGTGGTTGAATATAATATCTTACTTTGACTATTCTAGCATACAATGAAATACAACTACCAATGTAACAACTCTGTAATATTCTTCTGTGAACCACAGAAGACTAAACTACTTCTAAATAACGTATTACAATGTACAAAGACTAATAATTCAACTAAATATCTATTACAAAATATCTATCAACTTGACATAAAGCTTGGCAGGACCTTTATTAACTAGCAGTACCTTCTACCCAGAAGGTACTGTTAGTACATCTTCATACTCTTCAAAATCAACTAGCAGGCTCTTTGACATATCTGGCAGGCTCTTTGATTTGAACATTTTATTCCCAACAATCCTCCCCTAAACTTGTTATTTCCTTTAAAATACACAAGTTTCTGATGAATAAAATACATACCTTGAGGATTTGAGGGAACTCTTTCAAAAACCTTTACTCTCTGTTCTTCCTTTTTCTTTCACATTGCTCAAATATGCTCCTCAGCAAACTTTGAACAATTTCTGAATTCTCTTCATCTTTGTCACATCTTAATCTCTTGGAGATCATAGTTGTAAGCACTTCATAACTAAGTGGATAGTCTTTCTCAGCCAACATAAAGAGTTCAATCCCACTTTGTGTGTAAAGATGATGAATACTGCTAAGGCTTAGAAATTCCCATGTTGTTGAAGGATCATGATAGGGAAATTTCCAATGAACATCTTTTGGACTAGGATCATACATCCTATTGAATTCTACCCATAGTTCCTGTTCCTTAACATCAGTACTAGAATTTGTGTCTACCCTAATCTGAACTAGATTCCACAATTCTTCCAAGTCTGCTCTGTCACATGCTCTTACTAGATTTTCAAAATTCTTAAAGACAGCAGTCTGACCCCCAACCCTTGTTATTTTCCATGATTTTCCTAATCTATCATGGTGAATATTCCAATCAATAATAGGGTGTCTAGACCTAATTGGATCAGCATGTATGATAGTTGGCAAAGTAATTAACATCTTACTTATTTGCTCTGAGTCCAATTTTGCTTCTTCTTTCTTCTGAGCATCTTTCTTCTTCATTGAGGGCTTTGCATCAGATGGAACTTTGTAGTAAAGACTCTTGTAGGCTTGTAGGTACAGGAAGTAGATTTCATCAGCAGATTTCTTCTTCAGTTGATAATCAGTCCAATTTGCCTGACCTTTTAGAAATTTCTTCATGAAAGACACTTGATCTTTCCAAGATTTGCCCACCTTAAAACCTCTTTTCTGACTTTCTTTCATCTTTTCAAAAATGTCAGCCAGAGCTGCTTCTTTATACTTTTTGTTGATAAAGGATTCAAGCTCTGCTGTTTTCTCATCAGAGTTGAGATTCTTGTCATTCACTATTATTGCTGCTTGACCCTTCACAATTGGATCATTAGCAATAATCCATTGCATCTATGTATCAAAGGTTTCTTTAGCAATTTGAGTTTCAAGAAGAGTCTGAGCAGCATCTTTTTGCTCTTTCATCTCTGTTAGCAATCTTGAAGCTTCAAATTCTTTCTGCAGTTCTTCTTCTTGAATTCTGTTTGAGACTTCTTCATCTAAAGCCATCTGTGCTTGCTCTGATTTCTTTAACTTTTTGGGCTTTGGCTCATCTTCAATCATAATGCTATTACCCTTATCCTTTGGAGTTGGTTCTTGAGATGGAGCAGTAGATTGCTTATCTGCAATAAATAACCTCCCTTGAACAAACAAATCTCCTTGAGGCTCTAAATCCCTCTTTCTTTTGTACACTTTCTCAGCAGACCCTTTGTAATCCATTGCCAATAGCCTCTCAATCCTAGCAGGCTCTTGCTCTAGCCTAGCAGGCTCTTGCCCTGCACCAGCAGGCTCTTCATCATAAACCTGTGTTCCTTCATGGAATTCAAATTGAGCCTCCTCTTCATCTTCAGAACTATCTATCCTCCCCTTTTTGGAAGAGTGGCCCAACCTATCAGCATCTGATCTTGAAGAACTAGATAAAATAACCTTGGAAGATCTTTTACCCTTTAGCTTCTTCACTTCATTTTCCAATTTCTTTACCCTCTTGACTAACTTGATGTTGATCTCAGAAAATTTCTTGTTTTGACTTTTAAGAGCATCTTCTAAGAGCTTCACCTTCTCTTTTAGTTCTTGCACTGTCTGAGGTGATTGGGGTTGTGATACATGATGTGATGATGTTGGTGGATTTGCAGATGGTACTGGAGATGGTATTGGTGATGTTTGATGTGTTGGTGAGATGTAACCAGTTGAAGAACTTGATGATGGTGATTCAGATGATGGTATTGGTTTTTCAGGATGTTGTGGTAACATTTCATCAAATAGTGGTATTTCTTTCCCTCTAAAACCAATTCTCATGTTTGAAAATACTTTGTGAGAAAGTTTTGGTGTTTCATAAAGAGTGTGTGGGGGAAGCAACAAATGTTTTGATTTTGCAATGATGGATGAAATAAATCTTGGATACATCAAAAACTTTGTTTCACTATTCACATTTTTAATCAATCCTTCAAAAATATGTTTGGAAAAATTGTATTTTCTATTTGTAGCCAAGCAGATGAGAGCAGAAGCCATGTTTCCACTAAATTGCTCCCAAGAGGTTTTCTTCTGGCTCAAACAATGAAGGATTGTATGGATCAAAAATCACCATTGTGGAGTAAGATGCTTCTTTAGAAAAGTGAGTTTTGTAGAAGTAGCATGATACCCCATTCTTTCCAAATTTTCAAAAATTTCAGTATCTGGCAACTGACTAATACCATCAAAATCATCCAAATGAAGATGTCTTCTTATGGATGACTCAGTAAGAGTCAAATGTTTGCCATCCACTTTGGCCTTAATCCTTTGTTCCCCATTTTCAGAAGTTTCAATTTTAGCTGTTTTCCAAAATTGTAAAATTTGAGATTCATAAATAGTGGGATTGACTAGTAAAGCAAACCTGATGTAGGAATTATTTAAAAAGTCCACTACTTGATGAAAAGAGGCATTATCCTATGACTTTTCCAAAAAGGCTAATTGATTGTGACGTTGAACAAAGTTTAGAACAACTGTGGTATCCATGGTGAAAGATAATGAAAATTTTGATTATTTTGGTAGGATTTGTTGGTGGTACTGGTAGAAGATGAAAGGTGTAAGTTAATTGTGATAAGGACTGATGAAAGATGATTTGTGAGAATTACTTTTAACCGACAATAAGAAAGATTATAATAAGTAAATGTAAAGGCGGTTAAAAAGATATTTTATATGTGAAATATAATATAATATAATCATCAGTAATTTACATAACTACCCCAACGGCTAATTTTAACTACCAGGCCCAACGGCTAAAACTTTTTCTGACAGGCTCAACGGCTATCTAGCAGTACCATTTTACTCTGGCAGTACCAATTTTTGAACTACCAGTACCTTTGAAAGTTTTGCAAAAATCCCTTATAGTTTTTAGCAAACTACCAGCTATCAACGGATTTGAGTTGTCTTTACCAAAAGCCGTTTGCTTAAGGACTAGTTAACTATTTACTGTTAAGTATGGTTAGTTAAAAACCATATAGTTTTTGGTAAACTATCAACCATCAACGGATTTGAGTTATCTTGACCAAAAGCCATTTGCTTATGGACTAGCCAGCTCTTAAGTTTGTAAAAACTTGATGAACTGAATACCAAAAGCCATATTGGCCTAAAGATAGTGCAATTTCCTTGGATGGAGGAAATTAAAAAGACAATGATGCTGTGTATCTTGGATGAATGGTTCAACAAGTGAAATCATCTATTAGCATGCCTTTGAATTGGAACTTTCCTTAGTTTGATCAAGATAGAACTTTCTCCTTTAGGAATGCTTCATCCCTTCTGAATAAGTGATCTAATCCTATCTTTTTCAACCTTTGCATCATCTTGTATGCTCTTGTCTTTTTCTATCATAAATTGGTTTTTCTTCCATTCTGGACTATTATTTCCTCCCCTGAGATTGTTACCTCTCCTGAGATTTAAATAACTTTTATTTCCCCCTTTTGTTTGGAAGCTCTCTGGTTTTGTTATCAACCTGAAATGTGTTAGTTGCAAACCGAAAGAACAAAGTGCAAAGTACTTGATCTATAGTATTTTAAACATTCAAGCATCAATATGAACAAAACATAGCAAATTTTATACCAGCAGGACCAATTATGAACTGACAGTACCTTTTGACTAACTAGCAGTACCATGTTTAAAAGCCAATACCAGTTAATTTTATGTACAAAAACACATGTTTTTCAAAGATTTATCATTCCAATACCTCCTACAAAATATTTGAATCTACCTAAATCAAAAGCTTTGGTGAGAAGGTCTGCATAATTCTTTTCAGAATCAATTTTAACAACTTGTATTAATCTTTTCTCATTGCAATCCCTTATGAAATGGTGTCTGATTTCAATGTGTTTTGTTTTTGAGTGTTGAACTGGGTTTTTAATGATACATATAGTACTGCTATTGTCAATGTAAATAATGGTGTTAAGAAAATTGTACCCATAGTCAAGCATTTGATTTTGGATCCAAAGAACTTGCCCACAACAACTTGCACCAGCAACATATTCTGCTTCAGTTGTAGAGTTGGCCACCATTGTTTGTTTCTTGCATTGCCAAGAAATGAGTCTGCAACCAAGAAATTGACATCCACCAGTTTTGGATTTTCTGTCTAGAGTTGCACCAGCATAGTCACTATCAGAATAAGCCACCAATTCAAAAGATGATTCCCTTGGATACCAAAGACCCAACCTAGGTTGACCCTTAAGATATCTAAAGATTCTTTTGACTGCTGTGAGATGAGAGACTTTGGGATGAACTTGAAACCTTGCACATACACATACTGAGAACATGATATCTGGTCTTGATGATGTAAGGTACATCAAAGACCCAATCATTGATCTATAATTGTGCAAATCAACATCTTCTCCCTCAGCATCCTTGAGTAGCCCTTTTTCTGCATCCATTGGTGTACTTGCAACCTTAGAATCAGCAAATTGAAATTTCCTTAGGATCTCTGCTACATACTTATCTTGGCTGATAAATATGCCTTATTTAGATTGTTTCACTTGGAGACCCAAAAAGAAAGTAAGTTCCCCCATGGAACTCATTTCAAACTTACTATGCATAAGTTTTTCAAATTCTACACACAAGACTTGGTTTGTAGATCCAAAGATAATGTCATCAACATAAATCTGCACCAGCAAGATGTCTTTCTTTGTTCTTTTGATGAAAAAAGTTGGATCAATCTTGCCTCTTTGGAATCCACTTTCTAGTAGAAAGCAAGCCAATGTTTCATACCATGCCCTAGGAGCTTGGTGTAGACCATAAAGAGCTTTGGTAACCTTATAAACCTTGTCTGGATATTCTGCATCAATGAAGCCTGGAGGTTGAGAAACATACACTGGTTCTTCAATTTCACCATATAAAAATGCACTCTTAACATCCATTTGATAGACAGTGAAGCCTATGAAAGAAGCATAGGCCAAGAATAGCCTAATTGCTTCAATTCTTGCAACTGGAGCAAAAACTTCTTCATAATCTACCCCTTCTTCTTGAGTATATCCTTGGGCTACCATTCTTGCTTTGTTTCTAATCACTATACCCCTTTCATCTTTCTTGTTTTTGAACACCCATTTGGTTCCAATTGCCCTGTGACCTTTGGGCAACTCAACCAATATCCAAACCTTCTGAATCTTGAATTGGAGAAGCTCTTCTTGCATTGCTTTTACCCAACTTGCATCATATAAAGCTTTATTTATGTTTTTGGGTTCAGCCTGAGATAGAAAACATGAAAACAGGCATATGTTGGCAATATCATGATTCTTTTCTTCATAAATAGAGGAGATAAACCCTTCTTGGTCTGAAGTCAAGACTTGAGATAAACCAACTTGAGATCTTGTTCTAACACCAGAATCAATGCTACCAATCTCATCATCAGTTGAGTGATCTTTGAGAATTCTAGTGTTATGTGTTGTAGGAACTTCATAGGTAAATGGAAGATTGCCAATCCCCACTTCTTCTGGTAAAGAATCATCTATTTCAACATTCAATGGCTCAGCAGTATCAATATGTGAACTGGAAGTACCATCTGGTGAACTAGCAGTACCATTGTCATTTGCACTACTTTCTTGATTATCTTGATTCTGAGTTCCATGATCATCTTCATTGCCTTCATTTCTTGTGTTTGAAGGTTCTTCTTGACTTGAAGATAGATCCAAACCTTTCCAAATTGGCATCCAGATGTAATCTTGATCTTTAGGTGTTTCAACATTGTCTTCAAAACCTGCATTATCATTAGTATTTGTACCTGAAACAGGCACATAATTCATAGATTCTGAAAGCCTATCAATATCAAACATCCAATCTGGTCCAATTCCTTTCACATTTGTTAGTTTCTCTTGAAACTCTATGTGAAGATTCTCTTCCACTAGCCTAGTGCAAGTATTAAACACTCTATAGGCCTTACTCTGCAAAGAATACCCTATCAAATAGCCTTCATCAGCTTTTCCATCAAACTTGCCTAAATGATCTTTGGTATTGAGAATAGTGACATGACAACCAAAAGGTCTCATAAAACTTAAAGATGGTGTTCTACCAAAGAAAAGTTCATAAGGTGTCTTTCTATGTGGCTTTGTCACAAGAACCCTGTTTTGTACATAACAAGCAATACCTACTGCTTCAGCCCAAAATGAAATAGGCAATTTAGAGTCTACTAACATAGTTCTAGCAGCCTCTATAAGTGTTCTATTTTTCCTTTCTGCTACTCCATTTTGCTGTGGGGTTCTAGCTACACTAAATTCTCTTTTTATGCCTTTTTCATTGCAAAAGTCATCCATAACCCTATTCTTGAACTCTGTTTCATTGTCACATCTGATGACTTTGACTTTCTTATCAGATTGGTTTTCTACCTCAGTGATATAAGATTTAAGAATCTCACTAGTTTCATGTTTAGATCTTAAAAAGAAAACCCAAGAAAATCTGCTATAATCATCAGTAACAACAAGACAATATTTCTTTCCATTCAAGCTACTCACATTAGTAGGACCAAAAAGATCCATATGAAGCATGTATAAAGCCTGAGAAATAGAGTTATGGGTCTTGGGCTTACAAGAAGCTCTATGTTGTTTGCCTTTTAGACAATCAACACAGGTTTGGTCATTTTGGAAAATCTTTTTGGGTAAACCTCTAACCAAATCATATTTTGCAATTGTATTGATTGTTTTAAAGTTTACATGACCAAGCCTTCTATGCCAAAGCATAGATTCATCCAATGAGGCTTTTGCTACCAAACAAGTTAAACTCTCCTTAGGATCAATGTTCTTTAAATCAACACTGTACATATTGTTCCTTTTTGGGATTTTAAGAAGGATCTGACTCTCATTAGGCATTTTAAAATCAGAAGAAAGAACCATACATTCATTGTCAGTAAATAGAACATTGTTCTTTTTGTCACACATTTGTGAGACACTAAGGAGATTAAACTGAAGTTCTTTCACAAAATACACATTTTCAAAATCTAGTTTACTGGTTTTGATAGTACCTTTACCAGTGATCTTTCCTTTTATTCCTCCCCCAAAGGTAACATATCCTCCATCAACTGTTTTGAAGTTTGAGAGAAAAGACATGTTTCCTGTCATGTGCCTTGAACATCCACAATCTACATATCCTTGATCACCAATATCAGTTGAATGTTGTTGCACATGAATAAACATATTAGTTTCCTTGGGGTACCCAAGCCATGACAGACTTGGGTTTGCCTCTTGCATCAATGAAATCAAACCTTTTTAGGATTGTTGATGCACCTTTTGGTTGAATTGGTTTCCAGATCCAACATACTGAGGACTTAACAGCATTTTCCCTTTTAATCCATTTTGTGGTCTTTGGTCTATCAGTACCAATTTTGGCAGTACCATTTGGTCTAGCAGGACCTTTTGGTCTAGCAGGACCTTTTGGTTTTTGTCTCCAAACTTGTGTTTTGACCACAGATTTCTTTTGAATAGGACTATTCACAACTTTTGGTACATATTTGAAAGTGTTTCTTGTACCCTTATCAGTTGGTTTTGTAATAACAGGCTTATTTTGTCTAACAGTATGTTTAACTTTTGTGGTGTTAAACTTAATAAAACTTTTTCTGGGGTGAGTAACATTTGTTTTAGACTTTGATTTACTCCCAGAAACCCAATTATTACAATAAGCATGAAGATGATTAAAGCTACCACAGTAATAACAAGCCTTATTTTACATAACAAAGTCATCACCTAGTTGTTGTGACTTAAGGTTGTTCCAATTTCTTTGGCTTCCTCTAGGTTTGTTATTACATTTTTCACAACTTTCAATTGTTTTCAAAACAGCTTTAGCCTTAGCCTTAATCTCTACTCTTTTAGGACTGATTGGTCCTACTTTGTTTCCTTTGATAGAAACAGTCTCTTCTTCATCATCATCAGATACCCAATCTTCAATGATTAGTATATCTGGTTTCTTATCAGTGAGCACCTTAGAGAGTGAGGCAATCTTAGCACTCTCAACAGGTTCACTTTTCTCTACAGGTTTAGCTAGTGGTTTGTTGATGATTTCATGTAAACCTGATTCAGCAAGATCTGATCCTGGGGGACAAGGAATTCCTCTGTAAGGAGGTGGACATTTATTGTATCCTATCCCAGATTTGATTCTTTTATTCATCTGATTTTCAACTATGCTTCTTGTGCAATCAGAAGCAATTTCCAATTTAGTAACAGTCAGTTCAATATTATCTCTAGCCAATGTCACTTTAGTACACTCAGTTCTTAACATTTCTATTTCTGAATCTTTCAAAAATATTTGTCTATTAAGAATAGCTTTTGCATCAGAAAAGGTGAGTTCATTTTCTCTAAAGTGAATGATTTGTTTTTCAAGTTTGGCTATACCACACTTATAATCGACTAAGTTTTGATGTGTTTTTCTATGTTCTAATGTCAGTTCATCGTAACATTTTCTTAAAGTTTGCAATTCTTCAAAAACTTCACAATTATTAGAACATCTGGTAGTTTGTACCTCAGGAGTGGAGAATGCCATCAAAGCCATTTAATCTGAAGTGGACTCTTCTTCACCCATAAAACTCCAATCAAAACCCATGCCATCAATAGCAACCATTGCTTTGGGCTCAATGATTTCAACTGCCTTACTCTTGCTCTCAAGCTTCCTTTCTTCTCAAAACTTCCTTTATTCCTGTTGTCAAACCCTCTACCCTTGTCATCCTGCTTCTTTGGTCTTCTACACTCTCTAGAGTAGTGACCCTTCATGTGGCAGTTGTAACACTCCACGTTTGACTTATCATACCCAGCAGGCTCATTACCATCTATGATAATCTTCTTACCAGTCCTCATCAGCAACTTCTTAGCCCTTATGCTCAGAAGTGAAAGTTGCCACTTTATGTCCATCTTTTCAAGATCATCAGGATGAATCTCTTGAAGATCTTCAAAAGTTAACATGAACCCATTGTGTTGTGATGTAAGAAAAGCACACCCAATTGTTTCATCTAAAATGGTTTTGGTACTGCTGGAAGTACTGGCAGTACCAAGGTTTGTGTCGGCAGTACCTTCTTCTCTGCCATCTTTTTCTTCATCTACAACTTTTGAGGAGCTTGCAGATGATACAAAAGCCATATTTCCTGAGCTTGAACCAGTAGTCTTCTTCACTTCATGCTCTACTATTTTAAAATTGTTGTAGAGATCATTAAGACTCATCTGATCAATATCTGGTTTGTTTTTCCAGACAATGACATGCATGGACCATTCTGTGGGTAAACTCCTAAGAAATTTGTTGTTTAGGTCTTCTTGAGTTATCATCACTTCATGGATGGCTAACTGGCTTGAAAGCTTTTGAAGTCTATTGAATATACTGTCCAAAGACTCATTAGTTGTGGCTATAAAGTTTTCAAACTGCTGTTTGAGAAGTGTTTTCTGTGTTTTCTTGGTAGCATCATTAACACCAAATCTAGCCACAATAGCTTCAAAAAGGGTTTTAGCATCTTTGTATTTGTTAAAGATCAAAAGCTGATCATTTGGAATAGTCATCAGTAACATACTCCTGGCTTTTAGATCATTTCGCTTCTGAACTCTTTCTTCTGCACTTGATGGGTGTTCTTGTATTTGTGTTACAAGAGCATCGTTTACTGTGGTAGTGGTGATTGAGGGTTTAAATGAGTTTCCTTCTTCAATGATCTCCCAAAGTGCATAGTCTTGCACTTGAAAGTATTGTTCTACCCTTAGTCGCCACATATCAAACTCATTTTGCTTGAGTAATGGAAGTTTTGGTGCAACATTTGTTTGAATATGTTCAACATCCATTGTTCTTTTAATTTGTAAATATTAGCCTAGCTTTGATACCACTTGTGGAAAGGATTGCGCAAACACTTGGGATGTGAATCTTAGTAACGTGTTTGAGATATTTATGTATGAATGTGTTTAGTATGCGGAATCTACTACAACACACTTAAAAGAACACAAAGGTGGTGAGTTATGTAAACGTGAGTATGTAATGAGCAAGGAACACAACTTTAGTTAACACAAAACGATTCAATATTATTGATGAAATAATACGGATGATCTAACTATCACCAGGATTACAAAGTAATCTTGAATCTTAGATTGTAAAAGGATTTGTGAAACGAGTAACTAAGTTACTAGAGAGGTTGTTCAGTTTTTGGTTAATAGTTGAAGAGATTCATGCACGAAGGTGTGACTAAGGGAATCTTTTATATTATAAGGTACCCTTATCACAAGTTGTCAAGTGGTTGAATATAATATGTTACTCTGACTATTCTAGCCTACAATTAAATACAACTACCAATGTAACAACTCTGTAATATTCTTCTGTGAACCACAGAAGACTAAACTACTTCTACATAACGTATTACAATGTACAAAGACTAATAATTCAACAAAATATCTATTACAAAATATCTATCAACTTGACATAAAGCTTGGCAGGACCTTTATCAACTAGCAGTATCTTCTACCCAGAAGGTACTGTTAGTACATCTTCATACTCTTCAAAATCAACTAGCAGGCTCTTTGACATATCTGGCAGGCTCTTTGACTTGAACATTTTATTCCCATCAAAAGTTCAGTTATGATTACATGCAGAAGATTGTCATCAAACGACAATATGAAAAGGAGTACACGTTCTTCGAAGCTGAATTTTCCGACTTCAATTTGAACGACATTGAAGACTTATATCTAGAAAAGATTCAAGGAAGAATGAGACGTTTCAAAACTAAACTGCAATATTCTTTCATCACGTCTCTTCTAATCTTCATAAGACGTTTAATAATTCAAGAAAGAGTTGAAGATCTCCAGTTAGGTATTGAAAGCTACCAAAGAAAACTCAACCTGACAAGACCACAACTTCAGTATCCTGGAATTCAATCAGCCTTACAGTACCAGCTGAAGAAAGAACCTGCCTTCGGTTTCACCTACAGGAGTGCTTATGGAAACGTCAATTTCATGCAATATGACGATATTCATAATTTCTGTGATGATGTACTGAAGACGGTACGCGATGGCTTACATGAGAGGTTGAGAGATCAAACGCTTGGAAAGAGTCAAAGGTGGATTTCCAAAGAGTCAAGGGAGTTTCGCAACTTCATCAACAAGATCAAAGAAATGATTAAGCGACGTGACCAGATCAGGCAGCTTGAAAGCTACGTTGGAGGCAGACCGAGCTTCCCAATCCAAACATTCCAAAGGCCCGAGTAGCTAAGCTTGTGAATTAATTGTGAATACCTTATGATTGATTTGTCATTATAATGGCTTTTGCATACATTATAGTGCACGACCCGATCTTTTAATGAAAGAAACCTAAGGTACGATTCAGTGCTCAATCCTAATATAAGGAGCAAAAGCTTGTTACTTTTGATTAGAATTAATCACATTTTATAAGTTTTTCATAATTCTTCTCAAAAGAACAAGTATTCCCTCTCGAAATCAAAACCTCAAAAAAGTTATTGCACTTATTGAGGGGGAGTACTTGAAACAATCCTTATTCAAAATTATAAGTTCTTTTTTATTTCTTCTCACAAACCTTAAAAAGCATATTTTAATCAAAATGTTATTCAAAAACAACATCAAAATGCTATTTTTGAGAGGGTGAAAAACAAAAGTGATAAAAATATGGTAACAAATGTGGAATCTCGTATGAGCTCGACTCAGATTTAACCAATGAATTGACGAAACTTAACTGTCATTATTCGAAAGGACTTGTCCTAGACGGGTAATAATTTCAAGCTGGTATAACTAGTGATGTAAGCGTGTCTCGAATAGGACTTGTCTATGTAGAGTGTACCATTTCAAGAGATTCTCTTTGAATGTGACCAGGACGGGTACTAATTTCAATCTTGTCTAACTAGTGATGTAAGCGTGTCTCTAATCGGTCATGTTCACTGAGATTCAATCAATTCAAATATGCAAACTCCACCCAACATGTGTAAATTTATCTTTAAAACTTATAAAGCACATGTGAAGTGGGTGTTTTTCTATTAAAGGAAAACTCTCAAAAGTGTTAACAAAATATTTTTTCATAATCATAAACACTTTGAAAGATTTTACAAATGGTTTTATGGCGTGTGATCAATAAATCTAGGATAATCATGGAGTTATAAGGTGATTATTGTTAGGTTTATGTCCTATTATCCGCCAGAGCCGGAGGGATCTACCCAAGGACAACACCAATAGTTTAGAACTAGAAGTCCTTAGGTATGATGGAAAAAAGGAGTAAAGAAATGAAAGGAGAAAGAAGGGGTTGAAGAATTAAAAAGAAAAGTTATGAAAAAGGGTGAAAAGAAATAGCCCTCCAAATGTTCAACCTTAGGGCAGAAACCGGGTTCGACTCATATGCTACTGTTTATTACTAAGGTAATATCAGTATTGAAGACAAGACGTCATGGACCTAGTGACGCACTGCACTAAACCTTCTAGCCACTCAACTTCTCTTAAAAGGACTTGTTTCATTCTCACGGGGAACCCTGCATAATCTATCGACTTCTCATTCAGAGTTGTGTTGATATTGAAACAGGAGACACCGCTCCAGTCTCCGACTACTAAAACCAGAATGCACTTATCGAGTCTAGAGCCACGAGATTCATCAAAAGATCTCTTAGGAACACTTAAATATTTCTACACTAGTTATTCAAACAATAAGAACACTAGTTGTGAATTTTAGAGTCCTTCGCAGATCCTAGCAATCTGCCAGAACATTTATGAGAGAATTCACACTTGTAATTCTCAGTGATTAAATGGAAATTCCTACCAGGGTCAACATCAAACAGCCCTGACAGCAGGTCACTTCGGTAATCCCTTGTGGGTTGCGCTTGGTGGTTACTTTATTCTTTAAACGGTCTACAGTCGTAGAGTAATACTTCAGTGTACTTCAACGACTCACCTGAATTGTGGATATACTTCGGTATATCTGTTGTAAGCCTTTCGATGGTATCCAATTTAGGAACAACCTTTGTTAGACCAATACAACAAAAAAAACCCAGTTAGGAAACCTGTTAAGTATGCTGAAATGTACAGGTCACAAGGCCCTAGGGGAAACCAGAGAAACTGGAATAATTAGAAGTCCCAACAGCTAGGAAGTGATTTTGTGATGTACAATAAAGCTTGTTTTGTCTGTGGAAGTTTTGACCATGCGAAGGCTGGATGTAATTACCATCAAAGGGAAAGGATGGTATCTGGGAATACAAGGGTATATGGGAATACTTATACAAGGAAGAATTATAATTATTTTGCTAAAAAGACACACCCTATTGCTCACAGACACATGGCTCCAAGAGCAGTTTTAATGAAAACTAACTTAAGACCACTTAATACTATTAGGCCTTTTAATACTGTTCATCCCAAAACTACAGCTTATAGTGCTAGACCAATGTCACATTTCTCTAAATCAGCCCAATCAACTGTAAAGAGGCCCTTTCAAACAAAAACAACTTTAACTAACAATAATTTCAGTCAAAAAGTTAATACTGCTAGGCAAGTAGTTAATAGTGCTAGGACAAATTCAGCAGTAGTAAATGTTGTTAGGGCAAATGGGAATAATATTGTTAAGGCCTCAGCATGTTGGGTTTGGAGACCTATCAAACTTGATAGTGCATCAGTTACTTTGAAGAAACATAATTATATTGATGCACGAGGCATATCCAAGTCAGTAATGGCTTGGGTCCCCAAAGGAAACTAATTTCCTTATTTTTATTTGTAGGGTCCTTCACAACAAGAAGATCAGGGATATGTTGACAGTGGATGTTCCAGGCACATGACAGGGAACATGTCCTATCTCTCAGATTTCAAGGAATTTGATGAAGGATATGTTGCCTTTGGGGGAGGAGCTAGAGGAGGAAGAATTACTGGTAAAGGAACTATTAAGACTAGTAAGCTTGATTTTGAAGATATGTACTTTGTCCAAGAGTTAAAAATTAACCTTTTTAGTGTCTCATAGACGTGTGACGAAAATAACAGTGTTGTTTTTACTGACACTGAATGTTTTTTTTTGTCTCCTGACTTTAAGTTACCTGATGAGAGTCAGGTTTTACTTATACTTTCTAGAAAGAACAACATGTATAGTGTTGAAATGAGGAATATTGTTCCTAAAGAGAGTTAACTTGTCTTGTTGCAATGGCCACATTGGATGAATCAATGCTATGGCATAGGAGGCTTGGTCATGTAAATTTTAAAACCAATAATAAAATTGGTAAGGATAATATTGTGAGAGGTTTACCTTTTAAACGTTTTAAAAATGACCAAACTTGTGTTGCTTGTCTTAAGGGGAAAGCAACACAAAGCCTCTTGTAAGACCAAGATTCTGAACTCTATTACGCGGTCTTTATTCATGTTGCATATGGACTTGTTTGGTCCAACTTTTGTGAGCAGCTTAATGAATAAGAAATATTGTCTTGTTGTCACTAATAATTTTAGCAGGTTTACTTGGGTTTTCTTTTTAGCAACTAGGGATGAGACTAGTAGCATTCTTAAGAGCTTTATTACTCAGATGGAAAATCTAGTTGATAAGAAAGTAAAAATAATCATGTGTGACAATGGAACAGAGTTCAAGAATAGAGTTATGAATGAGTTTTGTGAAAAGAAAGGTATTAAGAGGGAATTTAGTGTAGCTAGAACTCCTCATCAGAATGGTGTTGCTGAAAGGAAAAATAGGACACTGATAGAGGCTGCTAGAACCATGTTAGCTGACTCTAAGTTACCTACTACACTTTGGGTTAAAGCAGTTAATACTGCTTGCTATGTGCAGAACAGGGTTTTAGTAGTGAAGCCTCATAACAAGACTCCTTATGAACTATTTAGAGGTAGAAAACCTAGTCTAAGCTTCATGAGACCATTTGGATTTCATGTTACCATCCTTAATACCTTAGATTATTTGGGCAAGTTTGATGGAAAGTCTGATGATGGATTCTTTATTAGGTACTCTATGAATAGCAAGGCTTTTAGGGTATACAATAATAGAACTAGGAAAGTAGAAGAAAACTTGCATGTTGAGTTCTTGGAGAATAAGCCTAGTGTTGCAGGAGATGGACCTAAGTGGCAGTTTGATATTAATGCTCTAACAGAATCAAGTACCAATTGCTGCAGGTATAAACTCTAATGATTTTTCAAGTTCAGTAGATGGTATTGGTACAGGTCAATCTAGCATGGAGACAGGGTCTAGCCAAGACTACCTTCTGATGCCACTGCAGAAAGATGGTTCAATGTTTAATTCATCTTCCAAGAATGTTAGTAATGATGAACCACAACCTTCTAGTTATGCTGGAAAAGAGGATAATGAAGGTATCAATAAAGAAAGTGAAATTTATGATCAAGAGAGGCCTGAAAGCAGTACTTGTGATGTTAATACTGATGGTCCAAATGTTAATACTGCTGGGCCAAATGTTAATACTACTAGTCCAATAGTTAATACTGCTCCACTTGAAGCCACACATGCTGATTTCTTTGGTGATGAAGTGGATATGAACAACATTCCTACCACATATCTAGCTCCTTCAACTCCAAATACAAGAATCCATAAAGATCATTCACTTGATAATGTGATTGGTGATGAGCAGTTTGGTGAAAAAACAAGGAGAATGACAAAGGCTACAAATGAACAAGGTTTTCTTAGTGCTGTTTATGAAGGGAAAACTCATGAAGACCTTCATACTCGTTTGTTTGCTTGCTTCCTATCTCAGGAAGAACCTAAAAGAATTGCCAAAGCTCTAAGTGATCCATTGATGAACTCAAATAAGTACATTTTATCATCATCATTTATCCTATTTATTTGACTTGTTTTATTATATTATATATGAGAATTGATACGTTAATGTTTACTTTTCTAATTCTCAGGTAAAAACAAGTATTATGTGAAAATTGGTGATTTTGGACTAATTATGGAGCAAAACAAGCAAGATGTTAAGAGTCTACTAAAATGTACAAGATCAAGATCATTCTGCTCCAGATACGCCGCATCATACTTCTTACATACGGCGCATCACTATCAAGATTTCACAAGTTATAATCCAAGACGGCAAAGGACATGCGCCGCATAGATAAATAGAGTTACGCCGCATCTTAAGGCGGTGTACGAATATTCCTGAATATATTAATCTTGGACCCCACGCGAAGTTAAGTCAATGCGCCGCATCTACTTATTCTATGCGCCGCATCTAACCCTCAGACAGAAACTATAAATACCCCAAGGCCAGACGAATTTCGAGACACTTAGAAACTTTAGAAACCGAAGACCGAAGAAACCCTAAGCCGAATTCAGACGTGTTAGCAGCACAAGACACACCTTGAACGAAGATACAAGAGCTGTAAGAAGGTCCTACATGTATTCAATTCATTAAGTAGTTTTGTTTTATTGTATTAGTACACTTTAATTCATCAAGATTGATGGGCCGATTCCATGTGACTACGGAAAATCATGGGCACCCCTTAAAATTGCTTTCCCATTAATTAAAGTTTATATGTTGATATCTTTGGTGACTTTTATTAGTGCATTGATAACCTCTGTGTCTAGCTGAGCATTGCTTGGGTCGCCATGCCCCTTCCTCGCCTATTTAAGAGACGCTAAATAAATAGGATAGACATAAGTAATCATTAAGGTTTTACTCGCCGATAAGATTAGAGCCAACGAGAAAGGGTTAATTATATACACTTCATATAAAACTAGCAATAAAACAAGTGACAAGCTACTTAATTATCAGGATAGGTCTTCTTATTGTCTCAAGTATCTATCTGTGTACGTGTGTGCTAATCACTGATTCGTGCTAATTAGTTTAGTTTACTATTTAATTATAACCAAACCGTGCCAGTCTCTCAGGCTAAAACCCCCCTTGCGTTAGATTAGGTTGTATAGCTAACTTAAGATATTAAAATACTGATTAGAATAACTAGATAATACGTTCCACTCTTAGTGATCGACACTCTACTTACCATTATAATCATACTGACCGGGTACACTGCTCGTTAAAGTGTGTGTTTTATTGATAAGTCGGCTAAATATAAATTTAAAACCACAACAACACCGTGGATATAAAAGAATTAGAGCAATACACACGCACATCAAGTTTTTGGGGCCGCTGCCGGGGAGTGAATTGTTATTATCTGTTAATTTGATTAGTATTTTAATTAGGTTTTTCTTTTTAATTTTTAGATTCTAACCACTAACCCCGTTGTATATTAGTTAAATTGCATTCATTGTATTATTTGCATATTTTCTGTTTTTGTGTGTTTTTATTTTCTTTGATTTTTATTTCTTTTTGTTTGATTTTATTTTTGTTTTTCATTTTATTTTTTTTTCTGTATTCTGCTATCGTTGTACTGAGCTGATACAAACGATACGGTGCATCTATTTTCATAGATACGGCGAATTGCGTTTAATTTTTATAAAATACAACGCGTTTAATAAATTCGATACGACGCATCTTTCCCCAAGATACGGCGTATTGTGTTTTTAATAAGAATTTTTCTAAACGATAACGCCATACGACGCATCTGTTTTTGCAGATACGGCATATTTATTATTTTAATTAAAAACAGTTTTCGAATTATTAAACAGATACGACGCATCGATTTTTATCGATACGACGCATCTTCTGAATCAAAAATCTTGTATTTTGAAACGTAATGAAAATACGGCGCATTAACTTTTGTTAATACGACGCATTTAATTTTAATAAATATAAACGATTTTTGATAATTTAAAATCTGATACGGCGCATTCTAAATTCTAAGCGGCGTATCTGCTTTCTGAATAAAAGTCATTAAATTTTAACGATTATAAGATACGGCGTATCCAACTTCTTGGAAACGGCGCATCGTCTGCAGATATCAGTAACTTTTATTTTTCGTATTCCGTTTTCGTTGTTAATTTTCTGATATATTACTTTCTTGAACATACCCTACTGATGCTTTTGTGATAGTTTCAGGAAGTGCATGACCAGGAGTTCAACTAAGAACTTGATTACACCTTTCGAAGATCTTGAACGAGCCTTGCATTCGCTTAAAAGACTTTTCAACACAAAAAGCTTTGATATCTCAAGTTCATTCGAGCTTGATTATTTTTCTGAAGAGAAAGAGGAAGAAGAAACAGAAAAAATGACGGAAAACACTACTATGGAGGAATACATGAACAATACCCGTGCTGATTACAGTTCAGGAGTTGCTAGACCAAAGTTTGATGAAAAGTCAAAGTTTGAGTTGAAGGGTCAGTTTCTCAAGGAGCTAAGAGAAAATGCTTTCAGTGGAACAGAACATGAAGATGCTAATGAACATGTTGAAAAAGTCCTCGAGATTGCAGATTTGTTTACTACAGAAGGAGTCTCTGACGATCAACTTATGCTAAGAATCTTTCCAATTTCGCTTAAAGGAGCTGCTAATAAGTGGCTAAGGAATGAACCTGCTAGTTCAATCACAACATGGGAAGATTTGAAGAGCAAATTCCTGAAAAGATATTGTCCACCTGCTAAAACCGCTAAAAAGATGGAGGCTATCAACAGTTTCAAGCAAGAGCCTGATGAAACTCTTTATCAAGCTTGGGAACGATTTAAAGACCTATTGATGAAATGCCCTCAACATTATCTAAGTCCAATGCAGGAGATAATATTGTTCTATCAAGGATTGGACGTGCCTACTAGACAAATCTTGGATGCTAAGGGAGCTATGCCTCAAATGAGTGCAGCCAATGCTAGAAAAGCTATTCAAGAAGCTACTGATCACTCTCAAAAATGGCACGACGGAACCTCTACTAGATCTAAGAGCAGCACTAATTTTGACGGGTTTGCTGCTATTCAAGCTCAATTGGATAAAATTAGTAGAGAAATGAAGAAGCGTGATGAGAAAGTTTATGCTGCCCAAGTTGGATGTGAAAAATGCGAAGGACCTCACTACACGAAAGATTGCCTAATAAGAATGAAAGTGAGACTTTTGAAGAAGCATACTACACATAATTTGGACAACCATTCCGACTTTCAGGAATATTTAGGGAAGCTACTCCGGGATACTATCAAAAGAACAACTTTAATTCCACTTATCAAGAAAGGAGGCAGACTTTGGATGACACTTTAAAGCAAATTATGGCCGATGCTGCTAAAAGATATGAAGAGAACACTGCTATGATCAAAGAAATCCGAGCCTCAACGGATACTATTACAAGAAATCAAGGAGCTTCGATCAAAGCATTGGAACAACAAATTGGACAAATGAGCAAAGTTCTTCAAGAAAGGGGATACGGAAGTTTACCTAGCTCAACTGAAACTAACCCAAGAGATCATGTCAAGGCCATAAGCACCACTGAGGAAGTCACGCCTAACATACCTAGAAGATTGATGAATGGTAATGATGTTGCAAAACCCGAATTTTTCTTTAATTCTTCAATCAGTTTAAGGAGGCTACTCAAAGAGAAGACAAGGATTGAAGAGGAGATCAAGGCTACAATGAAAGAAGAGAGCTCTGCAACTGACTTACATGCCTTGCCTCATAAAGAAAAGGACCCAGGAAGTTTTACTTTACCTTGTTCAATTAATGATATATCTTTCAATAATGTGTTAGCTGACTTAGGAGCTAGCGTTAGTGTTATGACCCTTAAGACATTCACTACCCTAGGACTAGGAAAATTAACACCAACTAAGTTACTTATTGAATTGGCTGATAAAATAGTAAAACAACCTGTAGGGATTGCTAAAAATGTGCTAGTCAAGATTGAGAAGTTTGTTTTCCCCGTAGACTTTGTTATATTAGATATGCCCGAGGATGTTAAGATTCCTTTAATCCTTGGAAGACCTTTCTTGTCTACTGCCCATGCTAAGATTGATGTGTTTAAAAGAAAAATCTCATTGAAGGTAGGGAATAATAAACTAGTCTATAAGTGCCAAGATCCTGCTAAAAGCATAATTAGAGGCATCTATGTGCTAGGATTAAGAGAACATATGGACCTCGATCTTGAAGCTAGGTTTATGGGAGAAACCTTGGTAAATAATGAATCACTTGAGACCTATAGTGGAGACTACATTGAATTAAATGATCTTAATTTACCATTAGGAATCAATGATCAATTTATGGAGGATTTAGAACCTGAAATTGAAGAAGGAGAAATTATGGATATACCCAGAATTAATATGATCAACACTAAGAATTATGATGAATTTGAAGGATATCCTAGTTTCTGTCATTATGGTAGAAAGATCCATGTGGATTGTGCATATAATTTACAATTTCCTTGCATGATAGGATTTAAACAGGTTAGTGCCAACTTTTTCCCTATTTTACCAATTAATGTAATATCAAAAGATTTCTATAATTCTATAATGAAAAACAAAATTGAGTATAGAGGGAAAAACGTTGTTGGAATATTCATGAATGTGCCTATTTTTGTTGGGAATTTAACTATTGTTGCAGATTTCACCGTGGTGGAAAACATGGATGCTTATCGTGATGTTGAGATGGGTGACGTGATCGTTGGGAAACCATTTTGTAAGGAGGTCGAAATTAACGCTAAAAGATTTGATGGAAAGATCACCTTTAAAAGTGGAAGCAACGTTATCACTTACATGATGCCTTGTGCTCACCCAAGGTTTAAACATGCCCCTTACAAATTTTGTTACAAATTTACACCATTTCTTTTTGTAGATGAAAATGACGCTGAGAAAGGGATCGAATATCCGTAACAAAAGATGAAAGGATTCTATAAATGTGTACTTGAATTGGGGCCGGAATATGTTCATGACGAAGTAATTCGCAACTACATCGTGCACGGACATGTGGGGATCAATAGATCAAAATAAGGAGCTGAACGTGAGTCTAACTTGAAGACTCTAGAATAAAGACAAGTGCTAACCGGGAGACAACCCGTAGAATTTTTACTTTTCATTTCTGTGTCGAGTCTGTCAGACCCGCAGAAGATACGGCGCATCTCTATCCTAGGATGCGAAGCATCGCCTGCACTGGTCATATCTTATTTAATTTTCTGCATTTTTATTTTTGACTTTAAAACTTTCTGTCAGTATTTTAATGCGGATCATCCCTGGTTAAGGATGCGACGCATCTTTTATTCTGGTTCGTATTTATTCCAGGCTCGATACAGCATATCTTCTTTCATAAGATACGGCGTATCGACTGACCTGATGATTTTCATTTTAATTTTTATGTTTTATTTTTACTAACTACTAATGTATTATGCAAGTTTGAACTTTCTTAACTCAGGTGTGTTAAAGTCTGAATAGTATTATAGATTCCTGCATTTCCTGTGGATACATCATTTTTGAAGCTTAAACGTTCTTATCCACAAGAAAGTTGATTTTTGCTCTTTTACGAATAATGGAGGATCATACCGAGCAAATCTCAGGGTAGTTTTTCTATTCTAATTCTTTTATTTTCCAGTTTTTAATATTTGACACAAACAACGAGGGCGTTGTTTAACTTAAGTGGGGGGATTGGAGAATTAGAACACTTACTTGTCCTAAACTTTTTCAAAATATGCTTAAAATGCGCTTAATATATCAAAATTTAAAATTTTTAGCATGTTTTTGTTTAAAGTCTAAATTACATAGCTGCACACATAACATTATTTTCAAAAATTGTGAACTTTTCAAAATTCACAAATCTATGAGTGTGCCGGTGACTTGTAAACTTTAGAACTTGGCTTGTATACTATTCGAGACCACCATAATAAGTATTATCTATATAATTGGAATGACTTGTTTAAATTGGTAAATTTCTAGGATTACACCCAAATAGCCTTTATATGTTATGTGATATTAACTAACTACATTGGTTAGTTAACCCCCGTATAAACCCTTTTGTTACTCTCACTTTTAGAGTAAGATACCCCTAGAAAAACACTCAGAGCCATTCCTTTCGTTTCTTACACCTTTGTTATAATGTTTCATTAACACCCTTACACCTTAGCCTACCCTGTAGATTAAAATCCGTGGTTGGTTAATTGCTTTAGGCAAAGTGTGTTTCCTTACATTACCTGTGTTCGCGTGCGTAATTCATTATCTTTGGTTAAGTCAGGAAATTGCACAATGCAATTGGTACGAAAGTAAATATTGTATATCTTTGAGTTTATTTTTCGTGTGTTTACTACTTTCGCTATTACAGATATTTCGGAAAGTATGAAGAGTATGAAAAAAAAATTATCCGGAAAGAAAGTGATAGAAAAGTTGTGGAATTTTACACATATGTTGATGTCAAAAAAAAAAATCAAAAAAATCAAAAAAATAGAAAAGAAAAAGAAAAAGAAAAGTTGGATGCTTGTTTTAACCAACTTATGTAAAGTTTTGTATTAAGTGGTCGATATCACCACTATTTGTTGTATATTATATTTATGGATTGAATGGGAGTTGGCCGTTATGGGAACGCCAACTAAGGTTTATTCTTTGATGAAAATCTTGTTGAGTATAATTCGTGTCTACCTAAAGCGTGTGTTTCAAGTGTTAAAGCGTGAGTTATTCAATGATATGAGTCTTATTCATGGGATGGTTGGGAAAGTGATTTACCACACTTAGGATTTTAATTTATCTGTTTTGTTTATTTTTCATTTTACACCAATTTGTATCACAAATATTATCCATACCCTATATCATTCTTTATCCAAACCTTTGATTTATTGAGATTAGGGATTTGAGCAATCTTAAGTATCGTAGTCGTGGATTCGGCTATATATTTATGATTTTGTCGCCCTTTTTGATATAATATTATTGGTAAAGATTACTTGGTCCTATCTTTAGCCTATTCAAGTTAAGGATTTGAGCAATTGCAAGTATCGTGGTCGTGGATTCGATCATGTATTTGTGATTTTGTCGCTTTTTCTGGAATTTGAGATCGATGGAGATTAAGAAGAATGATTAACCCTTAACCAACAAACCCTTTTTACCGCTTTAGACTTGTTATTGCTTAGCTTTAGTGGGGGAGATGCGTATACTTTCCAAGCTAATGATAGAATATTCGTCACGACTGGACAGTTAAACGATTAGATTTGCTTTTATCAAAATATTTTGTTTTATTTCTAATTCGTTAAGTGTTTGGTTGTGCAATTATGACAAAAACGAATACATGCTTAAATATAAAAATAAATCCTAATATCTTTTAGGATACATTTTCATTAAATTTATTCTAAGGTTTACTTGGGGACAAGTAAAGTTCAAGTGGGGGGATATTTGATGAACTCAAATAAGTACATTTTATCATCATCATTTATCCAATTTATTTGACTTGTTTTATTATATTATATATGAGAATTGATACGTTAATGTTTACTTTTGTAATTCTCAGGTAAAAACAAGTATTATGTGAAACTTGGTTATTTTGGACTAATTATGGAGCAAAACAAGCAAGATGTTAAGAGTCTACTAAAATGTACAAGATCAAGATCATTCTGCTCCAGATACGCCTCATCATACTTCTTACATACGGCGCATCACTATCAAGATTTCACAAGTTATAATCCAAGACGGAAAAGGACATGCGCCGCATAGATAAATGGAGTTATGCCGCATCTTAAGGCGGTGTACGAATATTCCTGAATATATTATTCTTGGACCCCACGCGAAGTTAAGTCAATGCGCCACATCTACTTATTCTATGCACCGCATCTAACCCTCAGACAGAAACTATAAATACCCCAAGGCCAGACGAATTTTGAGACACTTACAAACTTTAGAAACCGATGACCAAAGAAACCCTAAGCCGAATTCAGACGTGTTAGCAGCACAAGACACACCTTGAACGAAGATACAAGAGCTGTAAGAAGGTCCTGCATGTATTCAATTCATTAAGTAGTTTTGTTTTATTGTATTAGTACACTTTAATTCATCAGGATTGATGGGCCGATTCCATGTGACTACGGAAAATCATGGGCACCCCTTAAAATTGCTTTCCCATTAATTAAAGTTTATATGTTGATGTCTTTGGTGACTTTTATTAGTGCATTGATAACCTCTGTGTCTAGCTGAGCATTGCTTGGGTCGCCATGCCCCTTCCTCGCCTATTTAAGAGACGCTAAATAAATAGGATAGACATAAGTAATCATTAAGGGTTTACTCGCCGATAAGATTAGAGCCAACGAGAAAGGGTTAATTATATACACTTCATATAAAACTAGCAATAAAACAAGTGACAAGCTACTTAATTATCAGGACAGGTCTTCTTATTGTCTCAAGTATCTATCTGTGTACGTGTGTGCTAATCGCTGATTCGTGCTCATTAGTTTAGTTTACCATTTAATTATAACCAAACCGTGCCAGTCTCTCAGGCTGAAACCCCCCTTGCGTTAGATTAGGTTGTATAGCTAACTTAAGATATTAAAATACTGATTAGAATAACTAGATAATACGTTCCACTATTAGTGATCGACACTCTACTTACCATTATATTCATACTGACCGGGTACACTGCTCGTTAAAGTGTGTGTTTTATTGATAAGTCGGCTAAATATAAATTTAAAACTTGAATACTGCTAAAACCACAACGACACCGTGGATATAAAAGAATTAGATCTATACACACGCACATCATCCATCCTGGCTAGAAGCAATGCAGGAAGAACTTTTATAGTTTAAGCTACAAAAGGTTTGGGTTCTAGTGGATTTACCTAAGGGTAAATGGCCTATTGGTACAAAATGGGTGTTTAGGAAAAAGAAAGATGAGAGAGGCATAGTGATCAGAAACAAAGCAAGGCTTGTTGCACAGGGTTATACTCAAGAATAAGGCATAGACTATGATGAAGTTTTTTCCCCTGTAGCAAGAATTGAGGCAATAAAGTTGTTCTTAGCTTATGATTCTTTTATGGGATTCATGGTGTATATGATGGATGTGAAGAGTGGTTTCCTTTATAGTACAATTTAAGAAGAGGTATATCTTACTCAACCTCCAGGGTTTGAAGATCCCGACTATCCAGACAAACTCTACAAGCTGGTGAAAGTAATTTATGGTTTGCATCAAGCTCCAAGAGCCTGGTATGAAACCATGGCCAAGTATTTGTTGGAAAATGGGTTTCACAGAGGAAAGCTAGATCAGACATGGTTTAGCAAGAAGAAAAAAAGGGATATTTTGCTTGTCCAGGTCTATGTTGATAACATTATCTTTGGCTCTACAAAGAAGGAGATGTGTTCTGACTTTGAGAAACTGATTCATGACAAGTTTCAGATGAGTTCTATAGGAGAACTCACTTTCTTCTTAGAGTTGCAATTCAAGCAGAAAGAAGATGGGAATTTATCAGTCAGGATAAATATGTTGCTAACATTTTGTGGAAAGTTTGGTATACTGATGTCAAGACAGCTAGCACCCCAATGGATACAAACAAGTCTTTGCTTAAGGACTAAGATGGTGATGATGTTGATGTTCATCTCTACAAGTCAATGATTGGATCATTGATGTATCTTACATCATCTAGACCAGACATTATGTTTGCAGTATGTGCATGTGCAAGATTCCAAGTTACACCTAAGGTTTCACACTTGCATGCTATGAAAAGGATTTTTAGGTACCTAAAAGGCCAACCTAAATTAGGCCATTGGTATCCAAGAGATTCTCCCTTTGATCTGGTGGCATATAGTGATAGTGACTATGCTGGAACAAGCTAGATAGGAAGTCAACAACAGGAGATTGTCAGTTCCTAGGATGCAGGTTGATATCATGGCAGTGTAAGAAGCAAACTGTGGTTGCCAGTTCTACAACTGAAGCTGAATATGTGGCTACTACTAGATGTTGTGGATAAGTACTTTGGATTCTTAATAAAATGCGGGATTATTGGTATAATTTTATGCACACCATGATTTATATTGACAATAACATTACTAGTTGTATTATTAAGAATCATGTTTTACACTCTGAAACAAAACACATAGAGATTAGACATCATTTTATAGGAGACTGCAATGATAAAAAGTTAATTCAAGTTGTTAAAATACACACAGATAACAATTTTGTAGGTTTATTTATCAAAGGCTTTGATGTTGTAAGATATCAGTTGTAACACCCCGACCCGACAAGGGTAGAGATGTCACAACAATGGTGACATATCAGAAACATACACAAGCATACATCTTCAATAATACAAAGGAATACAAAGGTTACAAGAATTTTCAGGGAAATACAAAATTTACAAAGGAAACAAATATAAGTCTGTAAATATAAATTCTTCTAGTCATCTTTATAACAAAATATCTATCACGGTGTAGTCTTCTAAGTCCAATGGTACTCTCCACTCATACCCAGCTTCCTACTAAAACCTGCCGCAGGAAAAGAAATGCGGCTGAGCTACGAGAGCTCAGTGAACAGATATAACGGTAACAAAGCAGTAATAAGGAATAGTACAGAGTGTCAGAAATATAAGTCATGCAGATATAATCAGAGTTAAAGGATAAACAAAGGAGTAAGGATAAAGGGATAGGGAAACAGTGCAAGACATAATAAGGGACAAAGGTAAGTAAATGGATATGGTAAAGGAAAACAGTAATCCACCACGAGCCCAGAAACAGAGATATAATATATATAACCATGCCATCATCATCAATCAGAGGGGTGTCCTCTCAGTAACCAGATAATATGAGGGGTGTCCTCATGTATCAAATGGAGTAGCTAGCTCCCAGAGGTTGTGAAAGACGTGTATCGCACACACCATCAGTCACCAGAGATATAACAGATAATATAAACAGATAACAGAAACAGAACAAATCTAGGATGCATCCATACGCCCCAGGTGGCCAGAGTCTACCAATATACACCAAATCAGATAAAGTCAGGGACGGGATAGGTCATCTCTCTCCTACCCTAGAGTCAAGTCATCGGTGCATCAATGACAAGGACATGAACACCTCATGCCTAGTGAGTTGGCTCGGGTATCAAACCGTGGTCAGGGTCAAGTATCATGTCATAAACAGAGGGTCATGTCAAAAGGTTCAGATTATAAGGTCCATGTCAGATGTTACAGAAGTGTATATCAGAGGTTCAGAAATTAGATAGGTTTATATCAGAGTTTATAACAATGTTCAAGTCCAGGTTCAGAAATAGTATACCAGATTAATGCTTATATCAAAGTTCAAATTAAGTTTCAAAACAAGAGTTTATAACCAGGTTTAGAATAAGGTTCAAATCAAGGTTCAATAGGTCATATCAAAGGCTCATAATCAAAAGGTTTATAGATTCATAGAAAAGATTTTAATTCAAATGTTTCATATTAAACTTGTATCTAAAATAATCTTTCAGTGACTTTCATAAAATGATGTTTGGTAAAACCTTCTTATACATATAGTCTTTAAAAGAAATTTTCATAAAACCTTTAGTGCTGTTTATAACATCGTACTCAAAAGATTTTCAAAAACATTTTCATATCATTAAGGAAAGTTTCCAATTTCAGTTAAAATGTCAAAATGAATCTTCAGGGTATTCAGAGGTTTGCATATTCAGGTCACAAGGTAATGAGTCAAGTATCAAGGGTAAATTCAGAGTCAGATATCATGTCAGAATCAGAGTGTTATAACAAGTTAATATTTCAAAGGCTTTATAACCGATGGTTCAGAATCAAGTTTTATAACAGAGTTCATATCAGGAATTATAACAAAGGGGATCATATGAAAGGTTCAAAGTAAAGGGAATCATAGCAATGGCATCAATACAGAAACTGACAGATCAGAAAAATGAAAGAGATCATGAGAAACCTGTGAGAAGATTCAGAATATCTGTACCTTATACCGCAATGAAAACACAACAGAACAACAAGGTCGGAAGCAACTTCGACTTCAGCGGATCTACATGAATTCATGATCTATTTTATTAATAGCTTGTTCAATTCAGATTACTTATTTTAGTCGGCTTTTCATTTTTAGTAACTTTCCTTTTCAGGTAACTTTCCAAAAATAGCAACTTTCCATATTTAGTAACTTTCTATTTTTTTAGCAGGTTTCCAGAATTAGCAGGTATTACAAGTCGTTCATTTTAATCCATAAGTTTCCCATAATTACAGTTCCAATCCTTTAACTTTAACCATTTTACAAGTTAAACCCTTAAGTTATAATAAATTACAAATTAAACGTTATTATTAATTAAGTTACAAATTAATCCTTACAGTTTTCATATTTACACATTAAGCCTTCAATTATTCCAATTTACACATGAAGCCCCTTATATTAAGTATTATACGAAACCACCTTCAATTTACAGAATTTACACTTTTATTCCCCCTATTTTAATTGATTTCAAATCGAATTAATATAATTAAATATCTACCAAATAAACCCTCTAATCACCAATTTAACACAAAAAACCCCTCATAAAATATTTTATACATTTTTTCCCAGATCTAGACCACCTTACAAAAATATCCCATAAGTTTGAATAATTACAAAACACACCCTTAACTTTTTAAAATACAAATCGTATACTTTGTAATTACACAAAACAAGCCCTAATTTTTCCCATCATATCAAATCATTGCAACAACCTTAATTTAGCATTAAATGACCAGATGTCATCATTGGAACCCTAACCCTAGCTCCCTTCGAATGAGTTTTTCTTTTTTTTTCCTTTATTTTCTTTAAAAAAAAATAACCCGGTTTGTAAAATAATTAGCCACGAATTTTTTGAGCTTCCACAATTCGAACCAATATTTTTCACAGGTTATATGATGCATAAGGAACTCATAAAAATTATATAACAAGCCCGGAAAAATCGTATAGCATATTTTAGATTTTATGTATGTTTTTTTTATCAATAATTACCACGACATATTTAAGCCTCTACAATTCGTTCCATCATTTTTCCCAGATCATATACTTCATTTTAGGTCCAAATAAAATAAACATATCACCCAAAAAATTCGTATGACTGGATTTGCATTTTATGTGTGTTTTTTATCTCAAAATTTCGTACGATCATATTAACTTGCATGATTCGATTCTACCAATTTTTATGAGTCATGTATGATATAAGTAACATCAGAAAAATACAAAATTGATTTTAGTACGTGTAGATTTAGGCGCATGAATTATTACCTCTCGGAAGAAAAATTCGACTAAGAAAAATATCCCACGATCAAACCAGCGAATCCACAACCCTATGCTTATTTTTCCTAGCTCCCTTAGGCCTTAAAGATCACCAGAAAAATACCCACTTGATTCCAGAAAATCGGATGAAGGAGAAGAGAGTTTTTGTTGTAGTTTTAGGGTTTTCGAATGGGAATTAATTGGAGAATGGCTAAATAAATGGCAAGCCGTGTCAATGGGGAGGGAAAGTGCATAAAACTCGGCCAAAATCAATGGGTAATCACAAGTTTCTGATTTTGTGTGGTTACCTAATTTAAATTTGATACTTATCTTATTTAAATGATTTATAATTACAAAATAATTAATTTAAATGTATTTTCGGTACATAGAAGGTATTTTGGTGTGATATATATATTTTTGTACATTTCAAAAATATAAAAATGTTGTAGAAAAATTTATTTTACCTCATATGTTGCTCGTTACCAAAGGTTTGGGATTAACTTGGTACTTTATATACTTATTAATCAAATTTCAAGATTATAGGGGCAATTAGGTCTTTTTACATGATTTGAAGTTTTGGGTATTACAACTTCTTCCCCTCTAAGAGAAAAATTTCATCCTTGAAATTTGAAGTCGCAAGGTTAGACAACGTAGTTGCAAATCGTAAAATGTCGTCGCTATCAATTCTGACGTCCGGGGCGGTTCTTCTAGAAGGATCTTCAAAACAAATGGTTTCTCATGAATCGATCAAAACAAGATGGGTTCAGATTCCTCAGAAGGAGACAAATTAGGTTGATTCAGAACAAAAGGTCCATGCAACATAAAATGGACGATAGGTGAATCTTCAGAAAGCTCACATTGAATACGAACAAGATTTCAAATCAAATTGACTGTGTCAACAGTATGGAGCTCTTCAAAGAGTTTTCAAGATTCATAACTAAGGTCAACAGAATGCAGAACGAGAGTCCAAACTCATCCAGATATTTAATGAACGGAAACAGAGTATACGCATAGGTAAAATGAACCTAATGTCTCACTAATCACGGATAAACCAACGGAGATCAGATTCTAAACTTCTTAGGTACTCCCCCATGATATCCTATGGCCACAATGAGTGCACGTTATATGGTGTAAGTATTATCACGTTGATCAGGCGTCATAATACTAGCACCACATAAATATGCCTTCATGATGATCATACTTTATCTCGAGTCGTGAGTATAACAACCTATCTTAATCCACCTAGTACTTCTACAGTCTCAGAGTCAACCAGATCAAAGTCATAGTCAAGAGAGAAATAACAAGATTTTCCACAGTTCGCCAAAATTCTTCAGAACAAAACCATCATCGAACATACGAAAATAAGCACGGGGCTGAAATGCTTCTAGGAAACTTAAATCATTAGCGGATCTTATCATGATATAATGAAGCTTAAGGGAGTCAACGGAAATGAAAATAATCGTCAATAACTTCGGTCTTCACAGAATCAATTCTTCCAAACATAAAAGGTCTGTTTCAAAAATCCGTTCATTCAAAACATTCAATCTCTTCAAGTCCGGTCAATCTGTCTTCGTTTGTCCATCAAGTTGGGAGTGAAACAAAATCATGAACTTGTGTCTGGTTCATCATGCGTCCTGCAGCTCTTCTTGGAATGTGATGGAGTAATGTGAATTTCTGGCACGATCTTTAAGTTTCTTCATCATCCAGTCTGCTTTCGCTCTCAATTCATCTTAGTACAACCAAGATGAAAAGGGAAGTGAGACCGTACGTCTTCATCAGCTCCAGGTTCGCCGTCTTTCTGCTGCATCGCCAACACTTCTGTCTTGTAAGGAATGTCTTCACTCTTCAGGGTAGTCACCGCTGTTGTCAACTCCAGGTCAGGTAGCGAAGTAATTCTTCTGATGCGTTTCTAGTTGTCTTGATGCATACGCAAAACCTTCTGTGTTGCAAGGGAGCATAACCGAGTCTCTTTCTGAAATGTCTCAAAATTTGTTCCGTCTGAAGGTATGGAAACAAATTTCTATTTCAGCTTTCCAAAACTCCGTTCTCAATCAGACTAAGCTATTTCTCTCTGGTCACGAAATTTATCAAGGGTAACGCAAGTTGTAAACGTCTTTCAGAATTCTGATGCAAGGTTCAAAAGATTTCAGTTTACCATTTTGTTATCGGTCTTGACCATTCGGTGATAGTTTCAAAATTTTTGGGATTTAAAAGGGATATTCTCAATCAAGAAAAACCGTTGTCTCAATCTCTCAGAATGCAGAAGTGCTCTTCAAATTTCTCACAAAGTGCAAAAATGATTCTCATGTGCTTCTTCGTCTCCGAATGTACTATTAAGTCATACAATGACCATTTGCCCAAGTACTCACGAGAAAACATTCATTTATCAAATTTACAGAATAGTCAGAGCTTTAGCTAATACTACTAGCGTTACAATCCGTCATATCAGTCGTTACAAATACGGAAGGCGATCTCAAGAATAACCTTAATTCATATTTCCATCTAAAGGAAACTTCGCGCTCTGAAATTGAATAGATATAAAGTCATTTCGGGGTGAAGAAAATAAGGGTTCCAAATGGCAACACGGTTCAGCATCCAGAAATCAATACATATCTCTTGTCATCATCCTTCTTTATCGCGAACGAGAGTGAAATACGCCAAGAAATACGCTTAAGAAAACTTACTTCACACTCCGGTAGGAAACTTGGTGGTTCAACCAGAAATCGTGCTCAGAAAACTCAGGGTGCCGAATATTTCTCAAGATAAGGTTCATTCATTGGTGTACGAAATAGGTTTAAGGAAAACTTCATAACCGTGAAAGTAACATACGAGTTCCAGAGTGATAGCGATAGCAGAAAGTTTAACAATCGGTAATCATGGTAGGGAGTTCAAATTGTTTCAAACGCCAAAGGTGAGGCATAGGAGGATAGTTTTCAACCAACCAATCCTTTATCAGAATAAAATCGGAGTTAACAGTCCACAGAAAGACAGATCAACAAAGCAAATCTTATCGTCCAAAATGAGAGGGAAACATTCTTATACTCGTGGTTAAACACCACAACACATCTCATAGGGACAGAGATGGTTAAGACGAAATCAAATGGTGTCAGAAATTTATAGATGCTTATCAAGAGACAAGAGACAATTAACAGAAGGTATCAAATGCTTATCAAAAGCAGAAGACAAATAACAGAAGGTGTCAAGTACGTCATCGCCAAGGAGATTTTTAGAATGCCCGAAGAGGCATCTAAATGATTAACAGAAGGATCAGAGGTCAGAGTCGGACTCTGCAGACAAGGATCAAATAGTGTCAGGCCATATTATGCAGTTCTCAATGCCTTCGAGATTTATTTAATTCTCAAATCTTGGGTAGTGCAAAGCATAAGCTTTCATTTTCTAAAAGTGATCTTAACAGACTTAAATCAAAAGTAGGGCACGAATCAGAGTGATGCGGAAGCAAAATACTTAAACAAATGCCTTATAGTCTACCCATTCCTCACTGGTCAAAACTTGAGTTCATATCAAGAAATCCTAAAGCAAGTTCTCAGGGTGTTCTCCTATGTTCTTACAGTGGAAGCCTAATGGTCCAGCACTCACAGGTCAAGGGTAAATGTATTACGAGTCGCAGCCTGTCTCTGATACCATAAATTGTAACACCCCGACCCGACAAGGGTAGAGATGTCACAACAATGGTGACATATGAGAAACATACACAAGCATACATCTTCAATAATACAAAGGAATACAAAGGTTACAAGAATTTTCAGGGAAATACAAAATTTACAAAGGAAACAAATACTAAGTCTGTAAATATAAATTCTTCTAGTCATCTTTATAACAAAATATCTATCACGGTGTAGTCTTCTAAGTCCAATGGTACTCTCCACTCATACCCAGCTTCCTACTAAAACCTGCCGCAGGAAAAGAAATGCGGCTGAGCTACGAGAGCTCAGTGAACAGATATAACGGTAACAAAGCAGTAATAAGGAATAGTACAGAGTGTCAGAAATATAAGTCATGCAGATATAATAAGAGTTAAAGGATAAACAAAGGAGTAAGGATAAAGGCATAGGGAAACTGTGCAAGACATAATAAGGGTCAAAGGTAAGTAAAAGGATATGGTAAAGGAAAACAGTAATCCACCACGAGCCCAGAAACAGAGATATAATATATATAACCATGCCATCATCATCAATCAGATGGGTGTCCTCTCAGTAACCAGATAATATGAGGGGTGTCCTCATGTATCAAATGGAGTAGCTATCTCCCAGAGGTTGTGAAAGACGTGTATCGCACACACCATCAGTCACCAGAGATATAACAGATAATACAAATAGATAACAGAAACAGAACAAATCTAGGATGCATCCATACGCCCCCGGTGTCCAGAGTCTACCAATATACACCAAATCAGATAAAGTCAGGGACGGGATAGGTCATCTCTCTCCTACCCTAGATTCAAGTCATCGGTGCATCAATGACAAGGACATGAACACCTCATGCCTAGTGAGTTGGATCGGGTATCAAACCGTGGTCAGGGTCAAGTATCATGTCATAAACAGAGGGTCATGTCAAAAGGTTCAGATTATAAGGTCCATGTCAGATGTTACAGAAGTGTATATCAGAGGTTCAGAAATCAGATAGGTTTATATCAGAGTTTATAACAATGTTCAAGTCCAGGTTCAGAAATATTATACCAGATTAATGCTTATATCAAAGTTCAAATTAAGTTTCAAAACAAGAGTTTATAACCAGGTTTAGAATAAGGTTCAAATCAAGGTTCAATAGGTCATATCAAAGGCTCATAATCAAAAGGTTTATAGATTCATAGAAAAGATTTTAATTCAAATGTTTCATATTAAACTTGTATCTAAAATAATCTTTCAGTGACTTTCATAAAATGATGTTTGGTAAAACCTTCTTATACATATAGTCTTTAAAAGAAATTTTCATAAAACCTTTAGTGCTGTTTATAACATCGTACTCAAAAGCTTTTCAAAAACATTTTCATATCATTAAGGAAAGTTTCCAATTTCAGTTAAAATGTCAAAATGAATCTTCAGGGTATTCAGAGGTTTGCATATTCAGGTCACAAGGTAATGAGTCAAGTATCAAGGGTAAATTCAGAGTCAGATATCATGTCAGAATCAGAGTGTTATAACAAGTTCATATTTCAAAGGGTTAATAACAGATGGTTCAGAATCAAGTTTCATAACAGAGTTCTTATCAGGAATTATAACAAAGGGGATCATATGAAAGGTTCAAAGTAAAGGGAATCATAGCAATGGCATCAATACAGAAACTGACAGATCATGAGAAACCTGTGAGAAGGTTCAGAATATCTGTACCTTATACCGCAATGAAAACACAACAGAACAACAAGGTCGGAAGCAACTCCGTCTTCAGCGGATCTACATGAATTCATGATCTATTTTATTAATAGCTTGTTCAATTCAGATTACTTATTTTAGTCGGCTTTCCATTTTTAGTAACTTTCCTTTTCAGGTAACTTTCCAAAAATAGCAACTTTCCATATTTAGTAACTTTCTATTTTTTAGCAGGTTTCTAGAATTAGCAAGTATTACAAGTCGTTCATTTTAATCCATAAGTTTCCCATAATTACAATTCCAATCCTTTAACTTTAACCATTTTACAAGTTAAACCCTTAAGTTATAATAAATTACAAATTAAACCTTATTATTAATTAAGTTACAAATTAATCCTTACAATATTCATATTTACACATTAAGCCTTCAATTATTCCAATTTACACATCAAGCCCCTTATATTAATTATTATATGAAACCACCTTCAATTTACAGAATTTACACTTTTAGTCCCCCTATTTTAATTGATTTCAAATCGAATTAATATAATTAAATATCTACCAAATAAACCCTCTAATCACCAATTTAACACAAAACACCCCTAATAAAATATTTTATACATTTTTCCCCAGATCTAGACCACCTTAAAAAAATATCCCATAAGTTTGAATAATTAAAAAACACACCCTTAACTTTTTAAAATACAAATCGTATACTTTGTAATTACACAAAACAAGCCCTAATTTTTCCCATCATATCAAATCATTGCAACAACCTTAATTTAGCATTAAATGACCAGATCTCATCATTGGAACCCTAACCCTAGCTCCCTTCGAATGGGTTTTTATTTTTTTTCAGTTATTTTCTTTAAAAAAAAAACCCGGTTTGTAAAATAATTAGCCAAAAATTTTATGAGCTTCCAAAATTCGAACCAATATTTTTCTCAGGTTATATGATGCATAAGGAACTCATAAAAATTATATAACAAGCCCAGAAAAATCGTATAGCATATTTTAGATTTTATGTATGTTTTTGATATCAATAATTACCATGACATATTTAAGCCTCTACAATTCGTTCCATCATTTTTACCAGATCATATACTTCATTTTAGGTCCAAATAAAATAAACATATCACCCAGAAAATTCGTATGACTCGATTTACATTTTATGTGTGTTTTTGATCTCAAGATTCCGTACGATCATATTAACTTGCATGATTCGATTCTACCAATTTATATGAGTCATATATGATCTAAGTAACGTCAGAAAAATACAAAATTGATTTTAGGACGTGTAGATTTAGGCGCATGAATTATTACCTCTCGGATGAAAAATTCGACTAAGAAAAATATCCCACGATCAAACCAGCGAATCCACAACCCTATGCTTATTTTTCCCAGCTCCCTTAGGCCTTAAAGATCACCAGAAAAATACCCACTTGATTCCAGAAAATCGGATGAAGGAGAAGAGAGTTTTTGTTGTAGTTTTAGGGTTTTCGAATGGGAATTAATTGGAGAATGGCTAAATAAATGGCAAGCCGTGTCAATGGGGATGGAAAGTGCATAAAACTCGATCAAAATCAATGGGTAATCACAAGTTTCTGATTTTGTGTGGTTACCTAATTTAAATTTGATACTTATCTTATTTAAATGATTTATAATTACAAAATAATTAGTTTAAATTTATTTTCGGTACATAGAAGGTATTTTGGTGTGATATATATATTTTTGTACATTTCAAAAATGTAAAAATGTTGTAGCAAAATTTATTTTACCTCATATGTTGCTCATTACCAAAGGTTTGGGATTAATTTGGTACTTTATATACTTATTAATCAAATTTCAAGATTATAGGGGCTATTTGGTCTTTTTACATGATTTGAAATTTTGGGTATTACATGAGTACTTGGTTGCAAGTATTGGAATGCTAAATCCTTAAAGTTTTAATCTCTTTGTGTCTTTGTAGTGTCTTTGTAATGTTTTGTAAAGGATTAGTACTGTTAGATGTTAATACTGCTAGTGCAAATTAATACTTTTGTGTTAACTTGTTATTCATACTTAATACTGTTATGAAGAAAATGCTTTGGATTATATTTTCTTGGTTTTAGACTAACATTTGTAGGATAAGAAAAGCAGTATGGTTGGAATTGATGTTATGTGAAGATTCATGATGAAAAGAAAAAGTGGTGGATTGCTTGATGGAATGTTGTTGCTAAATGATGGTGCAACTCATTAATGATAGAGGGGATTTAGGGATCACTTGACAAGGGTTAACATCTAAGTTGAGAGTTTCTTTAAAATATTTTCTTGAAATAAACTTATACTGAATACGAATTGATGATTTTTTTAGTTAGTCAGATTGTAACTGATCTAGCTCACTCTTTACCATTCTATCATTAAGATAGTGTGTTAGTATAAGGACATCTGGTTTAGAGAACAATGAGAAAAAATGAATCTAATACATTTGTGTTAGAGGTAACACCTGCCACGAGCTGGAAACCCTATCAAGAAGGCTCTTTTAATGAGTCTATCTGATCATAGGCAGTATTTATACTGAAATCATTGGTTCTCACACAACCAGAGGTTAAATGCAACCGAAATAATTAAGTATCTTCCTTTACACTTAATCCCATCAAAATTTATGAGTGCAGTATTGTTTTATAAGGAAAATGGGTTAATGCTACTGAGAATTTTTATTTATTTATAAAAGTTTATACTTCTAGGAAAAATTTTGTACTGCTAGGTTAAAATTAGTACTACTGGATAACCGTTAGTTTTGTTTGGCAACAACCGTTTTTTGATTGTAGCCGTTGAGATATTTTAGTCAATTACTTCGCTTATAGGTTTCTTAAAGTGGATAATTCATAATCTAAGCTAAAGAAACGATTTCTTAAGTCGGTCCAATCAAAGACCTATGTGCTATCTATATAATCCCAATTGCTTCTGCCAAACACACATACTCTCATAAACGATCATAACCTAGAACTCTAATCTTAATGGCGAATTTGGAATTTTGTGATAAATATAACATGGTCGCCTACTTGTAGAAACCAGAGGGAAGTCAAGGATTTTACCAGATAGTGGATTTTCTCAATGCCAGTCACATAAGGTATGCTCTTATAGAAAATCCTACTATTTATGTTTCTCCAATCAAATAGTTTTGGCAGACTGCTACTGTCAGAACAATTGATAATGGGGAACAAGAGTTAACCGCTACAATAGATGACAAATTCATGACTATTACTGAGTCATCTATTAGGAGGCATCTCAAATTCGCAGATGATGATGGCATTAGTTCTTTTCCAAATACTGAAATTTTTTAAAACCTTTCCTTGATGGGGTATGTGTCAACTTCTGATAAATTAAATTTTCAAAAAGAACACTTTTCCCCTCATTGGAGATTTCTCATTCATACCATATTACATTGTTTAAGTCACAAGAAAACTTATTGGGAACAATTTAGTAGCAATATAGCAACTGCTATTATTTGCTTGGCCACAAAAAGGAAGTTTAACTTTTCCAAATTGATTTTTGATTGCATGGTGAAAAACTTGGATAGTAAATACAAAATTTTAATATATCCAAGATTTATTCAGCTGTTTTTGAAGAAAAACAAGAACCTGCTTCTATCTCACAATAGTTTTATATAAAGCTCCTACCCTTACTCAAAAACTTTTTAGTAATATGAAGATGCTTTCTAAGGGTTATAATGAGGTAGAAGTTCCATTGATTTCAGCAATGCTTGTACAAAACCAAAACATTAAGGGTGAAGGATCAACAATCCCAATTGAGTCACATCACACACCCATAAGTTCTCCATCAACCTCTCAACCTCCAATTTCACAAACCTATAGGAGGAGAATCAGACAGGAATCTGTGGTTCCTCAGTCCAGATCTCCTACTCATACCAATGTAGCAGATGAGGCTGTCTCTGATAGAATGGTGAGGGCTGCCACTACTGCCTCTGGCTTAGAAGCTGGACAGGCCAGTGGGAACATAAGTAAGACCCAAACCATGGCAACACTTACTGATTCAAGTTAGTCTGTGTTGGAATTACGTGTAAACATTATAAACTGTCGGTCATTTATGTTTGTACAAGGTCGTATATTATAAAGCTTGTATGTTAGTTACAAGGCCCACTCATGAAGCAAGCCCATGAGCGACCCATTACTTGTTGCTAGGGCAATGCCCCATGAATGCTATGTAACTATAAATAGCCCTTCTCTTTATGAGAAAGGTGTTGGTTCTTGGTTAATGAATCATTTCCTATTACAAATACAAATTCCTTCCATCACTCTCTCTCTCTCTCTCTCTCTCTTAGTTTCTATCTCTAGAAATATGTATTCACACCAAGTAACAATGGTAAATTAGGGAACCAAAAAGTGGTATCAAACACCTAGGGGTGTTTAGGTAGTGTTTTTTAGTGGTAAAGTTTAAATTTTTTTTGGTTTTTCAACCCCTCATACCATACGTTTTCTATATACAAAAGTTTTGAATTTTTGAGGTTACGAATCAAAAAGTTTGCAACTTTCCATTTAGATTAGATTGATTTAAGGTTAGTTTCATGGTTACTATGGTTTAAATTTGTGGTCTCAAGTGTTTTCTAGAGTTTCGAAAAATCTGCAAAACTTACGTTTTTCTGAGTAGTTAAAACCCGTTTTTCACTTAGTAGTTAAAATCCTTATTTTCCGAGTAAGGTTTTCGGCAACTGACTCCGAGTACGGACATTCTGAGTAACTATTTTTATTAACATTTGGAAACATTACTTTGTCCGAGTATTGGGTTGACTTCGAGTAAGATGCATCCAAGCAAGTATTATCCGAGTAAGTAATTTTCCGAGTACGGAACGGTTACTATTACTTCATATTCTTTCCAAGTACGAACCAAAACTTTGTCTAAAATTCACCAACACTCATAGTAAGACCTCTCTGAGTAACAAGTGTGAAAGTCTCCGAGTATCTACCTCAGAACACACTTAATTAAACCTTAACACTTCACACCTAAATTATCCTTAAAATATCAATATCATTGTTACTACTATGTCTCAACCACCTTACTTCAACTATTATTGATGAGTATGCAAATACTCATCGTTTCTTTCACATTTAAGCTACAGAAACAGTCAAAAACACTTTAAAAAGTCTAAAAATGTATAAAAATATCATCTGACTGTGTTTTTATAAGTTTCAGGGAAAAACAAACAATAAATGGCATAATTTGCATTTTAGTCCCTGAACTTTCATAATTTGGCAAATCTAGTCCCTAGAATCTAAAAAAAATGGAATTTTATCATTCAAGGTCCCTAAAATAATCTTAATTGTCAAATTTGGTCCTTGAATGATTGTTTGGGCAAATTACAGAAAAGGTCCCTGAACTTTTTAAAAAATGGCAATTTTGGTCCTTTGGGTTTTTAAAAATGGAAAAATGCAAAATTGATCCTTGTGTTATTGGATTGTGGCAACATTGGTCCTTGTGAGCAGTTTGGAGTGTGTACAGCTTAGTCCTCATCTTTGGGAAAGTTACAAAAATGGTCCTTGTTATTTCATAAACCAAATCCGGATCCAAACTACAATACCCAAACCCAAAACAAATAATTAACCAACCCATCCCACCTATTAAACTAAACCCAGCCCAACTCCCTAATTAAAACATAACCCGGCCCAACCCTTAAATAAAAATACCAGGTCAAACCAGGGTCAAACCAACCCTGGTATTCCTTCTTCCTCACAACACCCCGCCAAAACCAAACCATCTTTACTGCTTCAAACCACCATCCACCTATCACTTCCACTTGCACCCCCAGTCACTAATCTCTCCCCTCCACCTCCACAAACACCCAAATTTCTTTAATTGTAAAAAACCTGCTTAAACAACTTTTGTCCTGTTTTCCCGCCAAATATGCCACTTGGACGATTGTGATGAAATTAGCCAAACCAAAGGTCAAGATGTGGTGGGATATGCTCAGAGATGTCGACAAGGAGATAAAAGTCTATAAAGAAAGGATGGAAAGCAATGTGAGAGATTATCTAGTGTAATTTTTATTAGCTTATGTCGAATTAATGTTGTTTTAATTTTCAAGTATTAATTTTATTTCTCAAGTACTTGTTTAAGTAATTTCAGTGTTTGTAAACCTATTATCAATAATAAATCTCAGTTTTAAAGTTTGAAATCCGTGTATGCAATTTCTTGTGCAAATTTCATGTTTCTTTGAATGTTGTTATTAATATGGTTATTGGACTCATAAGCTCATGTAAGCACCTGATATAGCTTCTAAAAGCTATTAGAAACCTTAAAATTCAGTATTAGATATTAAACTCAAAAAAATTCAAAATGAGACAAAAAGAGTGAAAAATCAAAAATCAATGAAGATGTTTGAAGATGGCTGGAGCAAGGGAAATTCTGGATTGCCCTTGGGTTAGAGGCTTTGTGGAAAGCCCATAGGAGTGATCTTAAGTCCTTGTTCTTGGTTTCAAGCTGGATCACAATTGTAAGCCTTTTTAGTCAATATTTGCATATCACTGTATAAGTTAATTTTTGCTTAAAATCTTTGTGTTTTCTAGTCTTTGCGGTGTTGTTAAGTCATAATCTAGCTTAAATCAGCTAGCTTGTTCACTGAATTGGCTTGTTGCTAAAATATCATCATAATAGTCAAAAGAGCATTTTATTCATTTCTGAGTTTTATGCTTATTTGGTTGTTGGTTAATGTTTCTTAAGTCTCATGATAGGATAATATAAGGTCTTGAATCAGTTGAATGGTTTAAATCTTTGAAATTCTTTGGAAATCACCAATTCTAAGTTTATAAAGGGTGTTTGGATTTGCTGATCAATTGGTAATCCTGTGCTTCCTAGTTGGTGTTTGTTGTTGTTATCAGTCACAATAGTATCTAACAACTCAGAGATACAAGAAAAACATGTCTTTGTTTGTTTAAAAGTCAAAATCACTTGAAATCCTTCATTAGTTGATCACTGTTGGATTTTAACTTGTGAAATTCACCAAAGTTGTTCAATACTTGTTATAGTAGCTTAATCTAATCTTATTCTAGCTTAATTTATCATAATCAGTCATTAGTTCAAGATCAAAACTCACCAAAGTCAATCATTGTGTTTTTCTGTAAAAGTCAAAACATCAGGTTTAGCCCAGTTCTGAGTTGCTGATCTTGGGCAAAATTGGACTTCAATTGGATTGATTGTGATGGGGCTTTTAGGTTTTTAGAGTACCCAGTAGTATAGAGAAGATTTTGCCCCCATTAGGTTGCCTTTAAACAGCTTATTTGAGTGCTTAATCTAGCCTGCAAATTGGTCTTATTCCTGAGATTTCTGTGTTAAGCTTCACAACAGTCAAGTGCTTAACCTGCTTAATCTCTTGTGCTCATTTGTGTTTTTTTTTAGTTGTTTTGTGTTTATTTTAGTATATTAATCTGTTCCTGAACTTTTGGCATCTTTTATTGCTTTTTAGCTTATTTTGTGTTTATAAGCAAACTGCTTATTAGCCCAAATCAGCCTTTTAGCCTTAGATAAGTTCCACTTTTAATTTTCCTAGCCTTTTAATATTAATTTAGACTTAACTTAAATTTTTCAGATTTTTCCTAAGTTATTTGATATTTTTAATCTTTTTAATTAGTTTAAAATAGTAATTAAATCATAATAAATAGAAAAATAATCAGAAAAATATAAATCCAATTTTTATAATTTTCTTTTGTCATTTTTAATCTAGGAAAAATATAATCTTATTTTTAAACCTTAAGAAAACCAAAAATATAAATATAGTGATAGCTTCTATTTAATAGAATTTATCTTTTTAAATTTTAATTAAGTAAGTTTCATTTTTATAATTTTCTTAGCTTCTATTTACCTTAAAGTATTTATATAAAAATTTTCAGATTTTTCTTTGATCTTTTAGTATTTATTAGAATTTTAATTAGTTTAAATAATTATTAAATAGTTTTTAATAAATAATAATTAATTAATAAGTCAAATAAATAATTTTCTTTTTCCAATAATTTTCTTTTATTATTAGGATTGTAAAAATATAATTTTCATATCTGTAGGCCTTTTATTTATTTAATCTCACTTTTTATTTTGTACGTTTACGTTTATTTAAACGTACGTTTTTAGATTTAGACGTTTTAAGTAATTTGGTTCCCTTTATTTATTTCAATAGCTTGTTTTAAGCTATTCTCTTTTATTTCCTTAGTTCAATAATTCCAAAACCCTTTCCCATTCAATTACACTTGATCACAAGCCGTTTTTAAAGCACAATTTCACATCTCGCTGGGACTTAAACGACCCGGGGATAAAACTATACTCCTTGGTTAAATTGTGACCTCAATTGGTTTGACTTTGTTTGACCACATCCGTGGTTGATTTAAGTTGACTGCTTTAGGACCAATCAAATTTTGGCGCCGCTGCCGGGGAGGTGTGCTGCGTGTTCTAAACGTTTTGCAGTATCGTGTCTTTGAACCCCAATCTGTGTATATCTTCTCTCTCTTGTATATTTATCATATATAAAGCAAAACGCTTGTGAAGTTAACTCATTTAACGGATCAAGTACCAAAAATATCGTATTCCTATTTCCCATAAAACCATATAAAAAACAAAAATATTTTTCTTTTCTTTTCTATATATAATATCATATAAAAAATAAAAACATCAAAAATATTTTCCATTTTCTTTGTTAAATAATAAACAATAAATAAAAATTACCATCGAGAACCAAGACTGAGTACTACCTAACTGGGGGTACGGCCATAATAAGTTCCCAAACCTAAGATAAAAACTTGCCTTTGTATCACTTGCGAATATCGGCTCACCTTTAATTGATAAACAAACTCTAACGGAGGTTCTAGGATAGTCTGACATTAAATTGTCGGACTGAAAGAAGCGGGTTTTTAAGGAGCATTTAATTGCCCACCTCTGCTTCTCCGCCACTCTGTGCGTTTATCTTTTAGAGAGCTACCGTATGCCTGTTGATTATTGGTTTAAGTTCACTTGTGTTTTTTCTCGATCTTGATTTTAATTGAAAATTTTTGTTTTCATATTCCCTTTTCAAAAACAAATAGAATCCAAAAAGAATCTTCTTACCCCTTTTCTGAGTTTCCTCCACTATAAAGGATTCTTAGACTCGTCTTAGTGCATGCGCACTCGTTCTTCTAGGTCATCAAGCCCTCTCCGTGAGCTTGGAAACATACCTCGAAGACGTCGTAGACGTTCTGCCCCATCAGTCGTATCTGAGGAACGTACTGATCCTGTCGTCATGGCAGATTTGCCGATGAATGAGCTTCTCCAAGCACCCATCGAGGGTTTTGGAGATGCCATTGTTGTTCCAGCTATTGTAGCTGAGAGTTTTGAGCTCAAAACCGGGTTACTGAATCTTGTAACCTCTAGCCAATTCTACGGTTTTGAGAGGGATGATCCTCATGCTCACATTCGATGGTTTAACAAGATTACATCTACCATCAAATACAAGAACATCCCGTCTAGCTCAATCAAACTTCTTCTATTCCCATTTTCTCTCGAGGGACAAGCCCGGACATGGCTTGAAAAACAACCCCCTCGTTCAATTGAGACATGGGAGGACTTAGTTACAAAGTTTGTAAACGAATTCTTTCCACCGTCTAGAACGACAAGTCTTAAAAATGAAATCATCAAATTCACACAAAGATTTGATGAATCGTTTAGTGACGCGTGGGATCGTTTCAAAGAATTGCTTCGTAAATGTCCTCATCATGGTTTCACCGAGTTGATGCAAATCGACACTTTCTATAATGGTGTGAGCCAATCAGACCAAGATTCTCTCAATGCCTCCTCAGGAGGTAACTTTTTGAGCAAAACTGTCAAAGAAGCTTTAGCGATTATTGAAAATAAGTCTAAGGTCCGTACTGCACGAACAAAGCCATATCATTCTCAGGCTAGTGCCGGTCCTTCTACTTCATCTCCCGTGGGTACTTCTAGCACCGATGCTAAGATCGACAAACTCACGGACGCTATTCAAGCTTTGGTTCTCTCAAGCCAAAAGAAAGTCACTTTCACACAAAATCCTTCACATGCTGAAGTGAAGAAAGTGGAAGTCTGTGTTACTTGTGGTGGTCCTCACGCATACTACGACTGTACTGCCACCGATGGTAGTCCTTTTGAAGTTAATGCTATAGCCGATACTTCAAATCAGGGAGGTAATCAATACCGTCCTCAAATAGAACCAAGTTACCGAGCTAGCACCTACCAAGGACCACCCAGTTTTAATCAGAACCAGAATTTGCAAAACCGGAACCAAAATCAACCTCGAATGAACCAAGGTTATCAAAACCAAGGGAATTTCAATTCTGGACAGAATCAAGGTTTCCAACACCAAGGAAACTTTAACCGAAACAATTACAACCAGGGAAATCATTTTCAGGGAAATGGTAATCCAAATCAAGGGAATTTTCAACATCAAGGTTATAATCAAAATAACCGAATGCAAAATTTCCCTAATCAACATCAAGCCATTCCAGCCCCACAACCATCATCTGATGAGTTGTTGAGGCAATTCATGAAAGCTCAAGAGGACACAAACAGGTTGTTGGTCAGCCAGATCTCTGAGATTAAAAAATCTTTAAATGATCAACCTTCGGGCTCAGGAAAACTTCCGAGCAACACGATCGCTAACCCGAAGGGCGATGTTAAGGCGATCACAACCCGAAGTGGTGTTTCATATGAGGGACCCACTATTTCCACTACCACTTCTTCTTCTTCCCCCAAGGTAGTGGGAAGTGAGCCTGAGGTGACTAAGGACCAGGTACTTCCTACTAATAACAGAGGTACCAACAACGTCCAACCTCAAATTGTCCCGAAACCCAAGACTAAACCTCAAGTTGTCTTTGAACATCCTGAAACCCCGGTTGAAAACCCTAAATCCAAACCTTCTATTCCTTACCCATCACGTTTAAATGAGCAAAAGTTCTGCGAAAAAGCTAGTCAACAAATGGATAAATTCTTCCAAATTTTTCAAGAATTACACTTTGACATAAGCTTTGCGGATGCTATCATTCTGATGCCCAAGTTTGCATCCACAATCAAACACTTGTTAAGCAACAAGGAAAAACTGTTTGAAATGGCAAAGACTCCATTAAATGAGAACTGCTCAGCAGTTATCTTGAAAAAGCTTCCCGAGAAGCTTGGAGATCCTGGAAGGTTTCTACTACCTTGTGTCTTTCCAGGAATGGTTGAATGCTATGCCTTGGCCGATCTTGGTGCAAGCATCAACCTGATGCCTAAATCAGTATGGAAGAAACTTTCTCTTCCTGAACTTACTCCTACCTGCATGACTCTTGAGCTTGCAATCGTTCAATATCTCGTCCACTTGGCATTGCTGAGGACGTATTTGTGAAAGTAGGAAAGTTCCATTTTCCAGCTGACTTTGTGGTTGTTGATTTCGATGCGGATTCCAGGGTTCCTCTCATTCTTGGAAGAGGATTCCTAAGAACGGGCCATGCTCTCATAGATGTATTTGAGCATGAAATCACATTACGTGTGGGTCATGAAGCTGTTACCTTTAACCTCGATCAAACTTCGAGGTACTCCTCAAATTATGATTCTGAATCGATTAACCGAATCGATGTCATTGATATTGTTTCAGAGGAGTACTCTCAAGAGTTTCTTGGTTATTCTCATAATTCTGTGAGTGGGGATACCACCACATCTTCTCTACCTGTCATTTCCGACTCTTCCCCTTCTCTCACTCCGTTTGAGGGAAGTGATTTCAATTTGGAAGAGATCGAGGATTTTCTCAAGTGTGATTCATTCCTAGAGGGGATTGATGACGCTGAGATTGATCTGGAGGGAGATATTCTTCTTCTTGAGAAATTGTTGAATCAGGACAATTCTCCTCCACTCCCTCCCGTTGAACTTCATAATGAGGAAATCAGATCAGTTGAGAAAACTGATGAATTTCCTGAGGTCGAACTCAAAGACTTACCGCCTCATCTTGAGTATGCATTTTTGGAGGGTAATGATAAATTACCCGTCATTATTGCTAAAGATTTAAGTGATGAGGAAAAGACTGCTCTAATAAAGGTCTTAAAGTCACACAAGCAAGCCATTGCTTGGAAACCTCCGACATAAAGGGTATTGACCCTGAATTTTGTACTCACAAGATTTTAATGGAGGATGACTTTAAACCAGCAGTCCAACATCAAAGAAGGGTGAATCCTAAAATCCACGATGTTATCAAACAAGAGGTTCTCAAACTTCTTGATGCAGGATTGATTTATCCCATCTCCGATAGTCCTTGGGTTAGTCCCATTCACTGTGTTCCAAAAAAGGGTGGCATAACTGTTGTCACAAATGATGAAAATGAGTTGATTCCAACTCGATTGGTTACGGGGTGGCGTGTTTGCATTGACTATCGTAAGTTAAATGATGCCACCCGTAAAGACCATTTTCCTCTACCTTTTATGGATCAGATGCTTGAGAGATTAGCAGGGAATGAGTACTATTGTTTCCTTGATGGTTTCTCGGGTTACTTTCAAATTCCCATTGATCTACAAGATCAAGAAAAGACTACCTTCACATGCCCTTATGGAACCTTTGCTTATAAACGTATGCCTTTCGGCTTATGTAATGCTCCAGGTACATTCCAGAGGTGTATGATGGCCATATTTACCGACATGATTGGTAAAACAATGGAGGTCTTTATGGATGACTTTTCGGTCATTGGGGATTCGTTCCAAGCATGTCTCTCCAATTTAGAAAACATGTTGAAAAGGTGTAAAGACACCAATCTTTGTCTAAATTGGGAGAAGAGTCATTTTATGGTCAAAGAGGGCATTGTCCTCGGCCATAAGATATCAAAGAACGGGATTGAGGTTGACAGAGCTAAAGTTGATGTCATTGGTAAATTACCTCATCCCACTACCGTCAAAGGTATTAGGAGTTTTTTGGGTCATGCCGGTTTCTATCGTAGATTCATACAAGATTTTTCTAAAATAGCACGGCCTATGACTCATCTCCTTGAAAAGGATGCTCCTTTTATCTTCTCACCCGAGTGCATCAAAGCTTTTGAAATATTAAAGAAAAAGCTTACTGAGGCACCCATTCTAGTTGCCCCCGACTGGGATTTTCCCTTTGAGCTCATGTGCGATGCAAGTGATTTTGCTATCGGTGCAGTCCTGGGGCAACGAAAAGCCAAACACTTTCAGCCTATTCACTACGCAAGTAAAACCATGACTGAAGCTCAAACTCATTACACCACTACAGAAAAAGAATTGTTAGCTGTGGTGTATGCCTTTGAGAAGTTTCGGCCATATTTAATCTTGACAAAATGTGTAGTGTATACGGATCACTCGGCTCTCAAATATCTCTTTGCAAAACAAGATGCAAAGCCGAGATTGCTCCGTTGGGTTCTCCTCCTGCAAGAATTTGATATCATTATACGTGATAAAAAAGGAGCTGAGAACCTAGCTGCTGATCATCTGTCCCGATTAGAAAAACCCACACCAAGATGTTTTCGAGAAAAAGGAAATAAATGAAACATTTCCTCTCGAGACACTCAATGCGGTTACTTTTCGTGGAGATTCTACTACCCCATGGTTTGCCGACTTCGCAAATTACCATGCGGGCAACTTCATAGTGAAAGGGATGTCTACCCAACAGAAGAATAAATTCTTCAAGGATGTTAAACATTATTTTTGGGACGACCCCTACTTATTCAAAATCTGTGCGGATCAAGTCATCCGACGGTGTGTGTGACGGACAGGAAGCTATTGACATTCTCAAAGCTTGCCATGCTGGACCCACGGGGGGCCATCATAGTCCAAACTACACCGCCAAAAAGGTGTTTGATTCCGGGTTTTATTGGCCCACAATCTATAAAGATGCCCAAGATCTCATCAAAACTTGTGAAGCTTGTCAGCGTCACGGAAATATTTCACAACGAAATGAAATGCCACAAAATGCAATTCAAGTCTGTGAAATCTTTGATGTCTGGGGCATTGACTTTATGGGGCCATTTCCATCATCTCGAGGAAATAAATACATTCTCGTGGCTGTTGACTATTTGTCAAAATGGGTTGAAGCAAAAGCTTTACCCACTAATGATGCCCGAGTGGTTGTAAAATTCCTGAAAGCTCTGTTTGCCCGTTTTGGAACTCCACATGCTATAATCAGTGATCGTGGTACGCATTTTTGCAATGACAAATTTGATAAAGTCATGCAAAAGTATGGTGTAACTCACCGACTTTCTACTGCGTATCACCCACAAACAAGTGGGCAAGTTGAAGTTTCAAATCGAGGTATTAAAAGAATCTTGGAAAGGACTGTAGGAGAAAATCGTGCATCCTGGTCGGATAAATTGGATGATGCACTATGGGCCTTTCGTACAGCCTACAAAACACCCATCGGGTGTACACCTTACAAGCTTGTGTACGGAAAGGCATGTCATCTTCCGATCGAATTAGAGCACAAAGCCTACTGGGCCTTGAAACATGCTAACTTTGACCTTCAAACTGCGGGTGATCACCGTAAAGTTCAAATGAATGAATTGAATGAACTGCGTGATCAATCTTACGAGAACTCTTTAATCTATAAAGAAAAGACAAAGAAGATTCATGACTCTAAAATAAAGAACCGCGTTTTCAACGTTGGTGATCGAGTCCTTCTTTTCAATTCAAGATTGAAGATTTTCTCGGGAAAACTCAAATCCCGTTGGTCTGGTCCATTCACTGTTACAAAGGTTTATCCATATGGTACCGTTGAGTTATCTCAAAATGACGGTCCAAATTTTAAAGTGAATGGCCATCGGTTAAAGCACTACTTTGGAGAGGACATACCATTCATGGTTGTCCCGGATCTTCAAACTTTCCCCATGAACCAATAAATGCGGGGATCGAGTCAAGCTAGTGACTCGGTGATCAAAAACATTAGCCCGCACCATATGGGTTTTCACCCATATTTCTGACTTCTTTTATTTTCTAACACCCAAGTGTGGGGGAGTGCCCACAGGTTGTATATATGTAAATACTACAAGCAAGCAAAAAAAAAAAAAAAAAAAAAAAAAAAAAAAAAAAAAAAAAAAAGTGTGTGTATATATAAAATAATGGCTATTCAGTATTTCCCTTTCACGTTCTAAGTATTGGTTTAACAGCCGGTTCTTTGAATATTGAGGGCAATATTCAGTTCTAAGTGTGGGGGGGAATTCTTGCGAATTTGATCAAATGTAACATCTAGTACCCCCATTTTAGCCAAAATTTTAAAATTTTTTCTCACTTAGAACTCAGAAAATGGTTATCAGTCCGCCATGTCTAACCCACATAAGGATTGGCTAATCCAGGAGCAAACGGCTCTTGGTAAAGATATATCAAATCCGTTTATGGCTTGCAATTTGCCAAAAATTGTATGGTTTTCGACTCACCATATCTTTATAAGTGAAGAGTTGGCTAGCCCGCAAGGTTATGGCTTGTGGTAAAGGCATTGGAATACCATAATTGGTAATCAGCTCACCAAAGATAATATTGATAATTTATCTAAGAGTTGGCTAGTCCAGAAGCAAACGGCTTCTGGTAAAGACAAATCAAACCCGTTGAAAGCTGATGGTTTGCTCAAAATCATTTGGTTATCATTGTACCAAAGTATCACATACTAAAACATTGACTAGTCCAGAAGCAAACGGCTTCTGGTAAAGATAAATCAAAACCGTTTACAGCTGGTGATTTGCTCAAAATCACATGGTTATCAGTGTACCATAGTTCTTACTTGAACTGAAACATTTGGCTACTCCAGAGGTGATGGCTTCTGGTAAAGAGATACATCCATAAATTTTTGAAAAAAAAAAAAAAAAGATTGCTAGGGACTAGCAATAGTTTAGTGTGGGGGATTGATGAGTATGCAAATACTCATCGTTTCTTTCACATTTAAGCTACAGAAACAGTCAAAAACACTTTAAAAAGTCTAAAAATGTATAAAAATATCATCTGACTGTGTTTTTATAAGTTTCAGGGAAAAACAAACAATAAATGGCATAATTTGCATTTTAGTCCCTGAACTTTCATAATTTGGCAAATCTAGTCCCTAGAATCTAAAAAAAAATGGAATTTTATCATTCAAGGTCCCTAAAATAATCTTAATTGTCAAATTTGGTCCTTGAATGATTGTTTGGGCAAATTACAGAAAAGGTCCCTGAACTTTTTAAAAAATGGCAATTTTGGTCCTTTGGGTTTTTAAAAATGGAAAAATGCAAAATTGATCCTTGTGTTATTGGATTGTGGCAACATTGGTCCTTGTGAGCAGTTTGGAGTGTGTACAGCTTCAGTCCTCATCTTTGGGAAAGTTACAAAAATGGTCCTTGTTATTTCATAAACCAAATCCGGATCCAAACTACAATACCCAAACCCAAAACAAATAATTAACCCAACCCATCCCACCTATTAAACTAAACCCAGCCCAACTCCCTAATTAAAACATAACCCGGCCCAACCCTTAAATAAAAATACCAGGTCAAACCAGGGTCAAACCAACCCTGGTATTCCTTCTTCCTCACAACACCCCGCCAAAACCAAACCATCTTTACTGCTTCAAACCACCATCCACCTATCACTTCCACTTGCACCCCCAGTCACTAATCTCTCCCTCCACCTCCACAAACACCCAAATTTCTTTAATTGTAAAAAACCTGCTTAAACAACTTTTGTCCTGTTTTCCCGCCAAATATGCCACTTGGACGATTGTGATGAAATTAGCCAAACCAAAGGTCAAGATGTGGTGGGATATGCTCAGAGATGTCGACAAGGAGATAAAAGTCTATAAAGAAAGGATGGAAAGCAATGTGAGAGATTATCTAGTGTAATTTTTATTAGCTTATGTCGAATTAATGTTGTTTTAATTTTCAAGTATTAATTTTAGTTCTCAAGTACTTGTTTAAGTAATTTCAGTGTTTGTAAACCTATTATCAATAATAAATCTCAGTTTTAAAGTTTGAAATCCGTGTATGCAATTTCTTGTGCAAATTTCATGTTTCTTTGAATGTTGTTATTAATATGGTTATTGGACTCATAAGCTCATGTAAGCACCTGATATAGCTTCTAAAAGCTATTAGAAACCTTAAAATTCAGTATTAGATATTAAACTCAAAAAAATTCAAAAGTGAGACAAAAAGAGTGAAAAATCAAAAATCAATGAAGATGTTTGAAGATGGCTGGAGCAAGGGAAATTCTGGATTGCCCTTGGGTTAGAGGCTTTGTGGAAAGCCCATAGGAGTGATCTTAAGTCCTTGTTCTTGGTTTCAAGCTGGATCACAATTGTAAGCCTTTTTAGTCAATATTTGCATATCACTGTATAAGTTAATTTTGCTTAAAATCTTGCTTAAAATCTTTGTGTTTTCTAGTCTTTGTGGTGTTGTTAAGTCATAATCTAGCTTAAATCAGCTAGCTTGTTCACTGAATTGGCTTGTTGCTAAAATATCATCATAACAGTCAAAAGAGCATTTTATTCATTTCTGAGTTTTATGCTTATTTGGTTGTTGGTTAATGTTTCTTAAGTCTCATGATAGGATAATATAAGGTCTTGAATCAGTTGAATGGTTTAAATCTTTGAAATTCTTTGGAAATCACCAATTCTAAGTTTATAAAGGGTGTTTGGATTTGCTGATCAATTGGTAATCCATGTGCTTCCTAGTTGGTGTTTGTTGTTGTTATCAGTCACAATAGTATCTAACAACTCAGAGATACAAGAAAAACATGTCTTTGTTTGTTTAAAAGTCAAAATCACTTGAAATCCTTCATTAGTTGATCACTGTTGGATTTTAACTTGTGAAATTCACCAAAGTTGTTCAATACCTTTTATAGTAGCTTAATCTAATCTTATTCTAGCTTAATTTATCATAATCAGTCATTAGTTCAAGATCAAAACTCACCAAAGTCAATCATTGTGTTTTTCTGTAAAAGTCAAAACATCAGGTTTAGCCCAGTTCTGAGTTGCTGATCTTGGGCAAAATTGGACTTCAATGGATTGATTGTGATGGGGCTTTTAGGTTTTTAGAGTACCCAGTAGTATAGAGAAGATTTTGCCCCCATTAGGTTGCCTTTAAACAGCTTATTTGAGTGCTTAATCTAGCCTGCAAATTGGTCTTATTCCTGAGATTTCTGTGTTAAGCTTCACAACAGTCAAGTGCTTAACCTGCTTAATCTCTTGTGCTCATTTGTGTTTTTTTTAGTTGTTTTGTGTTTATTTTAGTATATTAATCTGTTCCTGAACTTTTGGCATCTTTTATTGCTTTTTAGCTTATTTTGTGCTTATAAGCAAACTGCTTATTAGCCCAAATCAGCCTTTTAGCCTTAGATAAGTTCCACTTTTATTTTTTCTAGCCTTTTAATATTAATTTAGACTTAACTTAAATTTTCAGATTTTTCCTAAGTTATTTGATATTTTTAATCTTTTTAATTAGTTTAAAATAGTAATTAAATCATAATAAATAGAAAAATAATCAGAAAAATATAAATCCAATTTTCATAATTTTCTTTTGTCATTTTTAATCTAGGAAAAATATAATCTTATTTTTAAACCTTAAGAAAACCAAAAATAGAAATATAGTGATAGCTTCTATTTAATAGAATTTATCTTTTTAAATTTTAATTAAGTAAGTTTCATTTTTATAATTTTCTTAGCTTCTATTTACCTTAAAGTATTTATATAAAAATTTTCAGATTTTTCTTTGATCTTTTAGTATTTATTAGAATTTTAATTAGTTTAAATAATTATTAAATAGTTTTTAATAAATAATAATTAATTAATAAGTCAAATAAATAATTTTCTTTTTCCAATAATTTTCTTTTATTATTAGGATTGTAAAAATATAATTTTCATATCTGTAGGCCTTTTATTTATTTAATCTCACTTTTTATTTTGTACGTTTACGTTTATTTAAACGTACGTTCTTAGATTTAGACGTTTTAAGTAATTTGGTTCCCTTTATTTATTTCAATAGCTTGTTTTAAGCTATTCTCTTTTATTTCCTTAGTTCAATAATTCCAAAACCCTTTCCCATTCAATTACACTTGATCACAAGCCGTTTTTAAAGCACAATTTCACATCTCGCTGGGACTTAAACGACCCGGGGATAAAACTATACTCCTTGGTTAAATTGTGACCTCAATTGGTTTGACTTTGTTTGACCGCATCCGTGGTTGATTTAAGTTGACTGCTTTAGGACCAATCAATTATCATCCTAAACAACAGTCGTATCCTCAACAACAGCAGTATCCTCAACAGCAGCCGTATCCTCAACAACAATTATTCATGCAAACAACATCAATTCTTCCCACAACAATAATTCCCTCAACAACAACCATACCAACAACAACCAATGCAATCTTACCCACTTTCGACAAAACAACCACATTGGTTTGATCAAATGTGTGAGGCCATCAGCAGCCAACAATATAGACATGATGCTGGATCACTTGAAACACCTCTAATGCTCACTCCTGGAAATTATGTTCAATGGGAAAGTCGATTCTTAAGGTTCACAGAACTCAAGAAACCTCATGGCAAATATATGAAAAAGGTTATAATTTAAGGTCCATTCCAGATGCTAACTACAACGGTTCCAGGAGATGCAACTGCTATTCCTCCAAGACCTAAAACCGTGACCCCTGTTCCTGAGACTTAACTTACTGCAGAGCAAATACTTCATCGTGAAGTAAATGAACTTGCAATGTCATATATTCTTCAGGGAATACCTAATCCGATTTTCCGAAGCATTGATGCTAAAAAAACAGCTAAGGATATGTGGGAACACGTTCATGATTAAATTAGGGGAGTCACTAGAGTCTTAATGGAAGAAATTGAACTGAACCAAGAAGACATGGAATCCAAACTTTACTTCGAATATACAATGTTCATGATTGAATCAGGGGAGTCACTAGAGTCTTATTACCATCGGTTCACAAACATCTTTACCCTTGTCGGGTTGGGGTGTTACAATTATGGTATCAGAGAGACAGGCTGCGATTCGTAATACATTTACCCTTGACCTGTGTAAGTTAGGACCACTAAGTTTTCCCTGTAGGCGCTCGTAAGACAACCTTGAAAATTTCGTTTAGGATTTCCCTATAAGGACGTAAGTTTTGACCAGTGAGGAATGGGTAGACTATAAGGCATTTGCTTAAATAACTTTGTTTCCGCATCACTCTGATTCGTGCTTTATTTTTGGTTAGAGTCTGTCGATATCACTTTTGGAAATCGAAAGCTTATACTTTGCACCACCTAAGATTTGAACCTGATCTAAATCGTGAAAGCATTGAAATTGCATAATGATTGCCGACACTGTTTGATCCTTATCTTCATATTCCTTTTGTTAATCTTTTGATAAAGACCCGCATTTCACTCTGATCATTTTGTTAATCACTTTGATGCCTACTCGGCATTCTGAGAACCTCTGTGGCGATGACGTACTTGATGCATTTTGTTATTTGTCTTTTGCTTTGGTAAACGTCTATAAATCTTCCAACACTATTTGATTTCATTTCATCCATCCTCGTCCCTATGAGAAGTCTTGTGGTTGTAACCACGAGTATAGGAATGTTTCCCTCTCACTTTTGAACGATAAGTTTTGCTATGCTAATCCGTCTTTCTTTGGCTAGTTAACTTAAATTTTATTCTGGCAAGGAATTTGTTGAGTGATCAGTCAAATATTGACAACTACCCTTCTATGTCTCACATTTGGCGTTTGAAACAATTTTGAACTCCCTACTACGATTACCGATTGTTAAACCCTTTGCTATCACTATGACTCTGGAGACTCGTGTGTTACGTTCGCGGTTATGAAGTTTTCCTAGAACCCATTTCGTACAACAATGAATGAACCTTATCTTGAACGTTATTTGGCACCCTGAATTTCTTGAATATGATTCCTGGTTGAACCACCAAGTTTTCCACCGGAGTGTGAAGTAAGATTTGACATGATATCGAAATATTGTCTAGTCACTAAGTGAAGGTGTCTTTCTGATGTGTCCGAGATCATACCAGTTGATTTGAGCAACCGGGAAGACCAGTAGCCGAAGATCAAGAAGTGAGTTTGCTTCAGTGTATCTTCTGGGCGTGTTTTAGTTTCGTTCGCGTTAAAGAAGGATGGCGACTTGAGATAGCTGAACCGTATTACTGTTAGAAGCTAATATTCCTCCACCCTGAAACGACTATGTGTTTGTTTAATTTCAGAGCGCGAAGTTTCCTTCTGATGAGTTGATTCTATTCTTGGAATCGACCCCCCCATATTCGTAAACGACTGCTATGACGGTTAGTAACGCTAACAGTATTAGCTAAAGCCCTGACTGTTTTGTGAATTTGATAAACGATGTTTTCTCGTGAGTACTTCGGCAAATGGTCATTGTATGACTTAATTGTACATTCGGAGTCGAGAAAGAATCATTTTGCACCTTGTTAGAAAGTTGATGATCATTTGTGCATTCTGGGAAATGGATATTTGTTAAGAGAACGGTGTTCTTTGCCTGACCTGGAGTTGACGACAATGGAGACTACCCTTGTGACACCCCAACCCGACAAGGGCAAAGATGTCACAAATACATGGTTTCATATCAGATACAAGCATTCAGGAAATAAAAATAGCGGAAGCTTTAACATTAAAATTCAAGAAAATAAGTCAACACGACTTATATCAAGTGCAAGACAGGAATAACAAAGTACAAAACAGAATCCAAGTGCCCAAACAATAGCACAACAGAAATAATATCCAAATGGTCACACTAGAAGGACAAGGTCTAAACTTCACACAGGTTGCTCTCATCCCCAAGCTAAAACCCAGCTCCTAGCTTAAATGTACCTGCCGCAGGAAAAGAAATGCGGCTGAGCTACGAGAGCTCAGTGAACAGATATAACGGAAACAAGCAGTAATAACGGAATAATAAAGTAAATGAAATAATACCAGGAGTAACAAGAGTCAGGAAAAGGAATACAAGAGTTATGCAGACATACCAGGAATTTAGAATGGTTACAATGGTGAAAGTGAATGAAACCAGAACCCACCAAAATCCCAAGTCAAATCAAGTCAGGTCAAATGTCAGGTCAAGTATCAGGTCAAGTAACAGGTCATAAGGTTACAAGGTTTCAGGTAAACAGAAATCCTCTACGAGCCCAAAACTCAAAATCAATCTCAAAGTCAAACCATATCAAGTCACATATATCAGGGTGTATGGAGGGGTGACCTCAGCATACCAAGTACAGGGTGAGGGGATACCTCCAGGGGTTGGAGTCGCGAACTCCCAGGGGTGTGAAAGACGTGTATCGCACACACTCGTTAGTCACCAGGATATAACAGGAATCATAACAAATCAGGACATGTCTAGGATGCATCCATGCGCCCCCGCAGGCCACAGGGTCTTCCTCTACATAACAAATCAAATCAGGTCGGGGACGGAACAGGACATCACTCTCCTGCCCTAGAGTCATGCCACCGGTGCATCAATGACATGGACATGAAACCCTCATGCCTAGTGGGTGGCTCGTAGTCTCAAACTGTGGGTCAAGGTCAGGTATCAAGTCTCGGGTGTCAAGTCTCAGGTATCAAATGTCAGGTGTCATATCAGGGTTCATATCAGGATTCATATCAGGGTTCATATCAGGGTTCAGGACAGGATATAATGCAGGGGTTCATCATTAGGAGGTCAATATCAGGAAAGGTCAGATATTAGAAGGTTCATAATAGTTTATTATAAGAAAATCCTTTTTACAATAGTTTTAATAATATGGTCCTTAGAACAGTTCAAAATAAAGTCTTTTAAGGAATGTTTCAAAACCTCTTCATATACAATTTTAAAAGTAGTTATAAAAATCCTATGAACCTTTAAGTATCCAAGGTCTTAATTATCCAGGTTATCAGGGGTGAACAAGTCATGTCAAGTATCATAGCAGAGTTCAAGTCAAGGTTCAAGTCAAATGGTCCATATCAAGTGTATCAGGGTTCAAGTTCAGGTTCATGACAAGGTTCAAGACAAGGTTAAAGCAAAGGTCCAAATCCATGGTTCACAACACAAGGGAAAACATAAAATGAATCAGGAATCAAAATGAGACGAAGGCTCTTTACAAGAAGAGCAGAATATCTGTACCTTATTCAAAAGCAAGCAAAGAACACAAGAGTAGCAGACAGGGCTCAAGATCACTCTTTCCTCGAACCTAAAGGAGTAGAAAATATAAATACGAAAGGGGTTCAGTCATTTTCCCATTATAAGTAACTTCCACTTTTAGTAACTTTCTATTTTTAGCAGGTTTCCACAATTAATAAGTTGCCATATTTAGAATATTCAAATGATACAAACGAAGTTACGTCTTCAATTAGCTTCTTATGGGAGGAACATTCATTTTAACTCATTATACAAATTTTAAGATCAAATATGATAATCTTTCATAGTTTAGGGTTATTAATGCAAATTTACCAAAGTTAAAGGTCCACATTTGAAATCTTATCATTTTACCTTTCAAACACTTATGCTTTCCAGAATTACATGTTTAGCCTTCAAGTTCCATAATTTACAAGTTACACCCCTTTACTTTATTAATTTCAAATTAAACCTTATACTTTTATTATTTACCATTTAATCCTCATCTTAGTTACATTACACATCAAGCCCTTTTATTTATTCAATTTACAGAAAATACCCTTCAATATCAATATGTTACAAACAGCCCTCAAGTTTTAGGTAATTTACATATTTAGTCCTTGTACTTATTTAAATACAAATCGAATTATATAATTAGCCATAATTACATATTAGACCCATAAATACTCCAATTTACACAAAACACTCTTAGCATTATTATTTACACAAAACCACTTCAAGTTTCCAGAAATTACATTTTTAGTCCCTCGTTTTATTTATTTTCCAATTCGAATATACATAATTTACAAATTACATTTTAATTCCAAAACTTCCATAATTTACAAATAGCACCCTCAAGACATATTTTATTCATATTGCCCTGGTTTTATAGAGTATTACAAAAATGGTCTACGAATTTTAAAAATTACAAATCGCCCCCTTAACATTTATTTTCCAATCGGTTTAACATTTTATGTACAAAATCAAACCCTAAAAATTCCCAATCATCATCTCATCATTATATCATCATTATATCATGATTATTTCCAGATTTCATTCAAGATAAACCCTAGGTAAATCGGTTTCACCATTTTTCCACAATTTCTCTTTTTATTTTCTAAAAACCGATCTAACATAATTTCCAAAACTCACAAATTCGACATCCACAAATCAAGCTATCATTTTTCTCATGTTATATGATGTATAAGAGACCCACGAAAAATATATACAAGGCTCATAAAAATCGCATACATGTTCTATAGAATTAATTCGATTCTAGGGTTTATAAGCTTATTAATTTTTGTTCGATCATAGTACATTGCATGGTTCGATTCCAGTATTTTATACATGTTATATGTGATCAGGAGAGGGTTAGAAAAATACCAATTCGATTATAGAACAAAGGATTCACACGTTTTGATTTTCTTTTTCTCGGTTGCACTTATTCGACCCAAATAAATCACCAACACCAAATGATCGACCCTAGGAGTGTGTAGCTATTTTTCCCACCTTCTTGGCAACCCTAAGAACTCCAGAAAATTTGCTCTTGATGCTGAAAAATTGGATGGAGGCGTGGATGATTTTTTTGAAGGTGGCGGCACTTTGTTTTTAGGGTTAATGGGGTAAAATAAATTAGGGATTGGTTATATCTTTTTAGGACCGAGATTTGGGGAGGGTATAAGGGCCAAAGAACCGGCCTTCACAAAAGCCCATCATAGTTTTCCTTTTATTTTGCATTTTCCTAAATTAAATGGTATTTTAAATGGTTTATAAATGATAATAATAGTGTAATTAAATTTTCGGTACACACAAGGGTATTTTGGTCATTTCATAACTTGAATAAATATTAATCGAAGTCGTAAAAATTATTTTGTATCATATCTTGTTCGTTTCCAGAAGTTTGGGATCGTTTCGGGACTTTAATTAAGCTTTAATTAATTTTTAAAGTTTTCAGGGGCATTTTGGTAATTTTTGCATGTTTTAGATTTTCGGGTTTTACAACTCTTCCCCTCTAACAGAAAAATTTCGTCCTCGAAATTTGCAAGGACATAGAAATGAAAGAGAACGGAAAACAAAACAAGGACATACCAGACGCCTTATCTGCCTGGTCACGAGGATGCGAGAAAACACGACCGGTAGTAGGAGTAGGAGAAGGAGGGCCAAGATATTTCTCAAGTGGTTCCGGATTCCGCCTCGGACAATCTTTCAACTTATGCTCCCTCGAACCACACCTAAAACAAGCTCCAGAAGTCGTACGACAAAACCCCGTATGATTCTTCCCACACTGTGGACAACTAGCCGACCCCTGACTGTCGCTGCGCCCCCGACGATCGCCATCCTGCCTAGAAGCTGACCTTGAATCCCGACCTCGCTGATCATGACCATGGTCTGCCCGATCTCGTGATTCCAAACCCCCACTAGACTGCCCCTTCCGCTCATAATTCTGGTTCCGATGACTCTTATAATCCCTACTCTGGTCCTGCTGACTCTGCCCCTTGGAATGCACCCGATTACCGTCCCTATCACGCTTATTAGCCACCCTGTCCGCATGTAACAACTCGATGTTACGCGCGGCGTCCTGAACTCCAGCCACATCCTCAAACGGAGTGTTAACAATCCGGTCTAACACCCACCCCTTTAAAGCCCATTTGAAATGACGAGCCTGCCGTATAGCATCACCAGTGACCTCTGGCCCAACGAAACTGGCCAGACGCAGAAATCGTTGCATAAACTCTCCTGACGACTCCTGATCACCCTGACGAATCGACCCGTATTCCCTTTCATACCTTAGCTGCTCCGACAAAGGAATATACTGTCTATAAAACACCTCGATGAAATCCGCCCACGAACAAGTCTCAGCAAAATCATCCCCTTTTGCCTGAACAAGAGCAACCCACCAATTTTGGGCATCACCTTCCAGTTTGAATGTGGCCAACCGAGTTTTAAACTCGTCAGCACATCCCAGAACACGAAACAACTTCTCGATATGTGTGATCCAGTCCTCTGCTTCATGAGCAGTAGCAGCGGACCTGAAAGAGAGAGGCTTAAGCTTGTTGAACCTCTCGATCAACACATGGATACCAACGGGTGGAGCAGCGGGAGGAGCAGTGGGTGGAGTCTCGGGTGGAGCATCACCACCACCACCACCACCACCAGAAGAACCTGCACCGTTCCTGATGTTATTGGTGACCTGAGTTACCACTTGAGGAATAGCGGCAGCCACAGCAGCGGATATCATAGCCTGAAAATCAGGGGTTTCCCCTTCACCATTCCCATCAGTGTATTGAGTAAAGCGCGTATTCACCATCTGAACGATCACAAAAAGGATTAGCAACTCAGGTAGAATATGACAAGGCAAAACAGGAAAATATGACAGAGCAGAATCAAGGAAAGATGACAGAGCATAACAGGAAAAGAGAGTGCGCGAAAGGAAACCTAATGTCTACCCAATCCTCACAGGTCACGAGCCTAAGCTCTAAGGGTTTCTGAAACCTTAGCTCTGATACCATAAATTGTGACACCCCAACCCGACAAGGGCAAAGATGTCACAAATACATGGTTTCATATCAGATACAAGCATTCAGGAAATAAAAATAGCGGAAGCTTTAACATTAAAATTCAAGAAAATAAGTCAACACGACTTATATCAAGTGCAAGACAGGAATAACAAAGTACAAAACAGAATCCAAGTGCCCAAACAATAGCACAACAGAAATAATATCCAAATGGTCACACTAGAAGGACAAGGTCTAAACTTCACACAGGTTGCTCTCATCCCCAAGCTAAAACCCAGCTCCTAGCTTAAATGTACCTGCCGCAGGAAAAGAAATGCGGCTGAGCTACGAGAGCTCAGTGAACAGATATAACGGAAACAAGCAGTAATAACGGAATAATAAAGTAAATGAAATAATACCAGGAGTAACAAGAGTCAGGAAAAGGAATACAAGAGTTATGCAGACATACCAGGAATTTAGAATGGTTACAATGGTGAAAGTGAATGAAACCAGAACCCACCAAAATCCCAAGTCAAATCAAGTCAGGTCAAATGTCAGGTCAAGTATCAGGTCAAGTAATAGGTCATAAGGTTACAAGGTTTCAGGTAAACAGAAATCCTCTACGAGCCCAAAACTCAAAATCAATCTCAAAGTCAAACCATATCAAGTCACATATATCAGGGTGTATGGAGGGGTGACCTCAGCATACCAAGTACAGGGTGAGGGGATACCTCCAGGGGTTGGAGTCGCGAACTCCCAGGGGTGTGAAAGACGTGTATCGCACACACTCGTCAGTCACCAGGATATAACAGGAATCATAACAAATCAGGACATGTCTAGGATGCATCCATGCGCCCCCGCAGGCCACAGGGTCTTCCTCTACATAACAAATCAAATCAGGTCGGGGACGGAACAGGACATCACTCTCCTGCCCTAGAGTCATGCCACCGGTGCATCAATGACATGGACATGAAACCCTCATGCCTAGTGGGTGGCTCGTAGTCTCAAACTGTGGGTCAAGGTCAGGTATCAAGTCTCGGGTGTCAAGTCTCAGGTATCAAATGTCAGGTGTCATATCAGGGTTCATATCAGGATTCATATCAGGGTTCATATCAGGGTTCAGGACAGGATATAAATGCAGGGGTTCGTCATTAGGAGGTCAATATCAGGAAAGGTCAGATATTAGAAGGTTCATAATAGTTTATTATAAGAAAATCCTTTTTACAATAGTTTTAATAATATGGTCCTTAGAACAGTTCAAAATAAAGTCTTTTAAGGAATGTTTCAAAACCTCTTCATATACAATTTTAAAAGTAGTTATAAAAATCCTATGAACCTTTAAGTATCCAAGGTCTTAATTATCCAGGTTATCAGGGGTGAACAAGTCATGTCAAGTATCATAGCAGAGTTCAAGTCAAGGTTCAAGTCAAATGGTCCATATCAAGTGTATCAGGGTTCAAGTTCAGGTTCATGACAAGGTTCAAGACAAGGTTAAAGCAAAGGTCCAAATCCATGGTTCACAACACAAGGGAAAACATAAAATGAATCAGGAATCAAAATGAGACGAAGGCTCTTTACAAGAAGAGCAGAATATCTGTACCTTATTCAAAAGCAAGCAAAGAACACAAGAGTAGCAGACAGGGCTCAAGATCACTCTTTCCTCGAACCTAAAGGAGTAGAAAATATAAATACGAAAGGGGTTCAGTCATTTTCCCATTATAAGTAACTTCCACTTTTAGTAACTTTCTATTTTTAGCAGGTTTCCACAATTAATAAGTTGCCATATTTAGAATATTCAAATGATACAAACCAAGTTACGTCTTCAATTAGCTTCTTATGGGAGGAACATTCATTTTAACTCATTATACAAATTTTAAGATCAAATATGATAATCTTTCATAGTTTAGGGTTATTAATGCAAATTTACCAAAGTTAAAGGTCCACATTTGAAATCTTATCATTTTACCTTTCAAACACTTATGCTTTCCAGAATTACATGTTTAGCCTTCAAGTTCCATAATTTACAAGTTACACCCCTTTACTTTATTAATTTCAAATTAAACCTTATACTTTTATTATTTACCATTTAATCCTCATCTTAGTTACATTACACATCAAGCCCTTTTATTTATTCAATTTACATAAAATACCCTTCAATATCAATATGTTACAAACAGCCCTCAAGTTTTAGGTAATTTACATATTTAGTCCTTGTACTTATTTAAATACAAATCGAATTATATAATTAGCCATAATTACATATTAGACCCATAAATACTCCAATTTACACAAAACACTCTTAGCATTATTATTTACACAAAACCACTTCAAGTTTCCAGAAATTACATTTTTAGTCCCTCGTTTTATTTATTTTCCAATTCGAATATACATAATTTACAAATTACATTTTAATTCCAAAACTTCCATAATTTACAAATAGCACCCTCAAGACATATTTTATTCATATTGCCCTGGTTTTATAGAGTATTACAAAAATGGTCTACGAATTTTAAAAATTACAAATCGCCCCCTTAACATTTATTTTCCAATCGGTTTAACATTTTATGTACAAAATCAAACCCTAAAAATTCCCAATCATCATCTCATCATTATATCATCATTATATCATGATTATTTCCAGATTTCATTCAAGATAAACCCTAGGTAAATCGGTTTCACCATTTTTCCACATTTTCTCTTTTTATTTCTAAAAACCGATCTAACATAATTTCCAAAACTCACAAATTCGACATCCACAAATCAAGCTATCATTTTTCTCATGTTATATGATGTATAAGAGACCCACGAAAAATATATACAAGGCTCATAAAAATCGCATACATGTTCTATAGAATTAATTCGATTCTAGGGTTTATAAGCTTATTAATTTTTGTTCGATCATAGTACATTGCATGGTTCGATTCCAGTATTTTATACATGTTATATGTGATCAGGAGAGGGTTAGAAAAATACCAATTCGATTATAGAACAAAGGATTCACACGTTTTGATTTTCTTTTTCTCGGTTGCACTTATTCGACCCAAATAAATCACCAACACCAAACGATCGACCCTAGGAGTGTGTAGCTATTTTTCCCACCTTCTTGGCAACCCTAAGAACTCCAGAAAATTTGCTCTTGATGCTGAAAAATTGGATGGAGGCGTGGATGATTTTTTTGAAGGTGGCGGCACTTTGTTTTTAGGGTTAATGGGGTAAAATAAATTAGGGATTGGTTATATCTTTTTAGGACCGAGATTTGGGGAGGGTATAAGGGCCAAAGAACCGGCCTTCACAAAAGCCCATCATAGTTTTCCTTTTATTTTGCATTTTCCTAAATTAAATGGTATTTTAAATGGTTTATAAATGATAATAATAGTGTAATTAAATTTTCGGTACACACAAGGGTATTTTGGTCATTTCATAACTTGAATAAATATTAATCGAAGTCGTAAAAATTATTTTGTATCATATCTTGTTCGTTTCCAGAAGTTTGGGATCGTTTCGGGACTTTAATTAAGCTTTAATTAATTTTTAAAGTTTTCAGGGGCATTTTGGTAATTTTTGCATGTTTTAGATTTTCGGGTTTTACAACCCTGAAGAGTGAAGACATTCCTTACAAGGCAGAAGTGTTGGCGATGTAGAAGAAGAAATTCTAGTCAAGATGGCGAACCTGGAGCTGATGAAGACATGCGGTCTCACTTCCCTATTCATCTTGGTTGTACTAAGATGAATTGAAAGCGGAAGCAGACTGGATGATGAAGAGATTTAAAGATCGTGCCAGAAATCCACATTACTCCATCACATTCCAAGAAGAACTGCAGGAGGCTCGACGAACTAGACACAAGTTCCCGATCTTGGTTTCACTTCCTGACTGATGGACAGACGAAGACAGATTAACCGGACTTGAGGAGTTTGGATGTGTTGAATGAACGGATTTTTGTAACAGACCCTTTATGCTTGGAAGAATTGATTCTATGAAGGCCGAAGTTCTTGACGACTAACTTTCGTTTCCGTTGACCCTCTTAAGTTTCGTTATATAGTAATAAGATCCTCTTATGATTTAAGTTCCCTAGAAGCATTTCAGTTCGTGTTCATTTTTTTCGTATGTTCGGTGATGGCCTTGTTTTGAGAGATTTTGGCGCATTGTGGATGATATGATGCTTGTGACGGCGTACCTCACTTCTGCTAGGCAATCTGGGATTTTAGATACTCTTGTGAATAGTTTTGTTTTTCCTCTTGAATATGGCATTCGATTTTAGTTGACCTCTGAAACTATAGAAGTACTAGGTGGATTAAGATAGGTGGTTTTGATTACGACTTGAGATAAAGTATGACCATCATGAGGGCATATTTATATGGTGCCGGTATTATGATGTCTGGCCAACGTGATAATACTTACATCATATAACGTGCACTTTTTGTGGGCATAGGATATCCTGGGGAGTACCTAAGAAGTTAGAATTTGAAATTCCGTTGGATTATCCGTGATTAGGGAGACTTTAGGTTCATTCTACCTATGCGTCTACTCTACCTTCGTTCGTTAAATATCTGGATGAGTTTTGGACTCTCGTTTTGTATTCTGTTGACCTCAGTTATAAATCTTGAACTCCCTTTAGAACTCCCTACTGTTGACACAGTTAATTCAATTTGAAATCTTGTTCGTATTCTATATGAGCTTTCTAAGATTCGCCTATCGTCCATTTTATGTTGCATGGACCTTTTGATTAAGATCAACTAATTTTGTTTCCTTCTGCGGAATTTGAACCCACCTCGTTTTGATGTGAGTCATGAGAAACTTTTGGTCTGAAAATCTTTTGGAAGAACCTCCTCAGGCATGAGAAGGTTGTGATGATCTTTTACGACTTGCTACGACTTCATTTAACTTTGCGACTTCAATTAACTTTGCGACTTCGAGGACGAAAATTTTTTCTTAGGAGGGAAGAAGTTGTAAAACCCAAAATTTGAAATCTTGCAAAATGACCAAAATGCCCCTGAAACTTTAAAATTTAATTAAAGCATATATAAAGCACCAAATTAATTCTAAACCTTGGTAATGAGCTACATATGAAGTAAATTAATTTTGTGGCTACATATTAGTAATATACAATGTACAAAAAAATTATTTTTGGGTCTAAAGATGCTGCTGTTCGAGAAATACACTAAGTGTAACTCTGCTGATCAGTTAAGTGACTCTGCTGATTAGACTAAAACTCTGCTGTTGGGTAACTCTGCTGGAATAGGATAATAAGCAAAGTGTAACTCTGCTGCTAGACTAGTTACTCTGCTGCTTATTAGATATGTATAGTATGTTAAGGATAAGTATAGAAAAGATACGTAAAGATATTTTTCTTGTATAGAAAGTCTTGTAAACCGACTAGGACTCCTTACTGATGCGCATGATGTGTCGTTGCGGTTTAGCAGTTTTAATGCCTACTCAAGTTTTAAATTTATATTTAGCCGACTTATCAATAACACACACACTTAACGAGAAGTGTACCCGGTCAGTATGAATATAATGGTAAGTAGAGTGTCGATCACTAAGAGTGGAACGTATTATCTCGTTATTCTAATCAGTATTTTAATATCCTAACGCAAGGGGGTTTCAGCCTGAGAGACTGGCACGATTTGTTTGCAATTAAATAATAAAATAAACCAATAGGCACGAATCAGCAAGTAGCACACACGTACACAGATAAATACTCGAGACAATAAGAGGGCTGTCCTTATGATTAAGTAGATTGTCACTTGTTTTATTGATAGCTTTATATGAAGTGTATGTAGTTAACCCTTTCTCGTTGGTCCTATTCTTATCGGCGAGTAAACCCTTAATGATTACTTATGTCTAAAAGTTATTCCTAAGTGATCAATTTAGTAATAACCGTAGGAGCCACATTATTTTCCGCAGTCAAATGCCCGCAAGCCACTAATAAACACAGCGGTTATCAATGCACTAATAAGTAGTAACCAAAGACATCAACATATAAACTTTAATTGATGGGAAAGCAAGTATTAAAGGGAGTGCAATCTTTCGTTGTCACATTACACAAGCCACCAATCCTGATGAATTAAAGTTTGCTAACACAATAAAACAAAACTACTTAATGAGTTAAACACATGCAGCACCTTCTTACAGCTCTTGTATCTTCGTTTGGTGTGTCTTGTGCTGCCTCCTTGACTGAATTCGTCCTAGGGTTCTGCTACTTCGGTCTTCGAATCTAATTTATTCCTCTGACAAAAGCTCCGGAATTCGTCTGGTCTTGGGGTATTTATAGTTTCTGTCTGAGGGAAGATGCGGCGCATCTAGTAAGTAGATGCGGCGCATTGACTTAACTTCGCGTGGGGTCCAAGATTATAATATTCAGGAATATTCGTACACTGCCAGAAGATGCGGCGTAACTCCATGATTAGATGCGGCACATGTCCTCTTGTATCTTGGATCGTATCTGGTGATATCTTAATAGAGATGCGCCGTATGTAATGAGTGAGATGCGGCGCATCTGAGCAGATTAGTCTTGATCTTCTTCATTTCAGTAGACTCATTAACTTCTTGCATGTTTTGCTCCATAATTTAGTCCAAAATCGCTAAGTTTCACCAAATGCTTGTTTTTACCTGAGAATTACAAAAGTAAACGATTAAGTATCAATCCTCATACATAATATAGTAAAACAAGTCTAATTAATAGGATAAATGATAGTAATAAAATGTACTTATTTGAGTTCATCAAATATCCCCCCACTTGAAGTTTACTTGTCCCCAAGTAAACCTTAGAATTTCTCTTATGAAAATGTATCCTAAAAGATGTTAGGATTTATTTTTATATTTAAGCATGTATTCGTTTATTTCATAATCACACAACTAAACACTTAACGAATTAGAAGTAAAATAAAATAAGTCGATAAAAGCAAATCTAATCGTTTAACTGTCCAGTCGTGACGAATATTCTATCATAAGCTTGGCAAGTATACACATCTCCTCCACTAAAGCTAAGGAATAACAAGTCTAAAGCGGTAAAAAGGGTTTTCAGGCTTAAGGGTTAATTATTTTCTTTCACTATCGATCTCAAATTCCAGAAAAGGCGACAAAATCACAAATACATGATCGAATCCACGAACACGATACTTGCAATTGCTCAAATCCTTAACTCGAATAGGCTAAAGATAGGTCCAAACTTCACCAATAATAATATATCAAAAAGGGCGACAAAATCATAAATACATAGCCGAATCCACACTACGATACTTAAGATTGCTCAAATCCCTAATCTCAATAAATCAAATGTTTGGTTGGATAAAGAATAATAAAGGGCATGGATAAAATTTGGGATATAAATTGGTGTAAAATGAAAAATAAACAAAACAAATAAATTAAAATCCTAAGTGTGGTTAATCACTATCCCAACCATCCCATGAATAAGACTCATATCATTGAATAACTCACGCTTTAACACTTGAAACACACGCTTTAGGTAGACACGAATTATACTCAACAAGATCTTAATCAAAGAATAAATCTTAATTGGCGTTCCCATAACTGCCAATTCCATTCAATCCATAGATATAATATATAACAAATAGTGGTGATATCGACCACTTACATAACTTTACATAAGTTGGTTAAAACAAACTTCCAACTTTTTTTTTCTTTTTCTTTTCTTTTTTTTTTTTTTTTTTTTTTTTTTTTTTTTTTTTCCAAACATAGACATAGATGTGTAAAATTTCACCACATCACTATAATGATAATTCTGGATAATTTTTCCATACTTTTCATACTTCAGAAATAACGGTAATAGTGAAAGTAGTAAACACACGAAAAATAAACTCAAAGATATACAATATTTACTTTCACTCCAATTGCATTGTGCAATTTCCCGACCTAACCAAAGATAATGAATTACGCACGCGAACACAGGTAATGTAAGGAAACACACTTTGCCTATAGCAATTAACCAACCACGGATTCTAATCTACAGGGTAGGCTAAGGTGTAAGGGTGTAACGAAACATTTTAAACATAGGTGTAAGAAACGAAAGGAATGGCTCTGAGTGTTTTTCTAGGGGTATCTTACTCTAAAAATGAGAGTAACAAAAGGGTGTATACGGGGGTTAACTAACCAGTGTAGTTAGTTAATAACACATAACATATAATAGGCTATTTGGGTGTAATCCTAGAATTTTACCAATTTAGACAAGTCATTCCAATTATATAAATAATACTCATTATGGTGGTCTCGAATAGTATACAAGCCAAGTTCTAAAGTTTACAAGTCACCGGCACACTCATAGATTTGTGAATTTTGAAAAATCACAATTTTTGAAAATAACGTCATGTGTGCAGCTATGCAACTTAGATCTTAAACAAAAACATGCTAAAAAATTTTTAAGTTTGATATATTAAGCACATTTTAAGCATAATTTTTGAAAAAGTTTAGGACAAGTAATTGCTAAGTGTTCTAATTCTCCAATCCCCCACTTAAGTTAAACAACGTCCTCGTTGTTTGTATAAAAGGTTAAAAACTGGAAAATAAAAGAATTAGAACAGGAAAACTCCCCTGAGATTTGCTCGGTATGATCCTCCATTTGTATAAGAGCAAAAATCATCTTTCTTGTGGATGAGAACGTTAAAGCTTCATACTTGATGTATCCACAAGAATCCAGGAAACTATAATACCACCAACACTTTAAAACACACCTAAGATAAGAAAGGTTCAAACTTGCATAATACATTAGTAGTTAGGAAAAATAAAACTTAAAAATTAAAACTGAAAATCATCAGGTCAGTCGATGCGCCGTATCTTATGGAAGAAGATACGCCGTATCGAGCCTGGAATAAATACGGATCAGAATAAAGATGCGCCGCATCCTTAACCAGGGATGCGCCGCATTAAAATAAACTGATAAATAGTTTTAAAGTCGAAAATAAAAATGCAGAAAAATTAAAATAAGATATGACCATTGCAGGGGATGCGTCGCATCTCAGGATTGAGATGCGCCGTATCCTCATGCGGGCCTGACTGACTCGACACAGAAAACAGAATAATAAAAATTCTCCGGGTTGTCTCCCGGCCAGCACTTGTCTTTATTCCAGAGTCTTCAAGTTAGACTCACGTTCAGCTCTTTATTTAGTCCTTGTCACGGTCCATCCTTCTTCCTTCATTCGAAAGATGTTCCCGTATAGCTCCGCAACGTTTTCTTCCGTTCGACTTAATCTAATATAACTCTTGGTCTTTACTGCAACATATTCCTCATCGGGTCCCAAAGAGTATTTGATGATTTTAAATTTCTCAGTAATCATTGCGGGTGGCTTATTGTAAGGGATCCCAAGTAGTTGACACTTTCTTTTGGTGAATTCTTCTTCGTCCTTGTCAACAAACTTAAAATAAGGATCCTTAATCAAATAGTCATCTAATTCCTCAATCAACGACTCATTATTATTATCATCTTGAATCGCCTCCCATTCTCTTTCCAAATCATATTGTAACCGTCGACTAAGCTTCGTGAAATCATCAAACTGTTTATGCACCCATTCCCAGAAAGTAGTATCCGATGTCCCCTTAAGTCCTTTCAAGCGTTCAATTCTACCCTTTTCTTGCAAAGCCTCCGCCTTTTGTGGGCAGTCTTCAACATTATCGTACCACTCATAATCTTCAAAGGTTACATCGTTTCCAACCCGTTTCATCCCAATTATACTTCCCCCATTACAGGTTCCGTCATTTTTATAATCACAGGTCGGCCAAACACTACTTCCGTCCTTGAAAACGAAGGGTGTACAGGTGTGATTAATGTGCTCAAATTCCCATGGTTTATCCCAAACCCATGGTACTTGGTCATTCCATTCATAGTACCAGGTGTTTTTGAAATCGTCATAAGTCTTAAATCCTGGTAGATCTCCAGTAAGCACATCATCGTCGACTTGAAGAAGGTAGTTAAATTCCTTGAACTGCTTGCACAAGGGTGTCTCATAATCGAACACATCAATGTCAATTCTGAAAAGTTCTTCAATGCCCTCATTGATTGTTGAATCATGAAGTGACGACCCATAATCGCTTTCTACTTCTTCGTCTTCTCCTCTCATCCAATATACCCATAATGCATCCTTAGTAGCTCGATCCATGCTCTTATGGTTATTAAACTTACTAGCCAACCATTCTGAAAAATCAACATCGTTAGGATCGTGGTTAACGTCAAAGCAAGCCTTTCCAATCATATTCTTTTTTATCTCCATGAACTCGTTAAATTGCTTCTTTAAAACTCCGAGTCAACCATGAAGTCATAATCTGCTTGACTTCATTTGCAGGGGCGAATTCCGGACTACCATATTTAAGTTCTAGCCAATCATTGAGGGAGAGATCAATCAATCGTACCAACCTGCCATGAAATAGTAACTCCGCCAAAGCATAAATTCCATCATTGTCCAGATATTTCTCATTTAATCCCCAGTACTGCTCGGAATATGGCATGTAAGAGTTTTGGGTATTGCCTCCACCACAGCTTTCGTTGCTTGAATCCATGTATGCAAGATAGAATTTCCCATCATCTTCTTCGATAGTAGTCCAGTTCAATCCTTTGGATTCAACGATAGGCCATAAGAGCGACAATTCTTCTCCAGTGTACCTCACAAATACATCATAAGAGAATACCTCTTTGTCAATGTTGCATAAACGCATGAATTCCTTAAAAGCAGCTTCAAGAGGAGTCTCCCAAGAGAATAAATCTGCATCGATCATGAGCACATTGAATGAATCTGAAAACAAGCATTCCTTAGCAAGATATCCGTTAACTGACATGTCTTCCATAGCAAAATCTGTCATCCAAGGTAAAATCATCAGTAGGATTTGTTCGCTAGAAGAGAAATTAACGAATATAGAAACGGATATATGAATACAAATAGCTGATATCTGCAGACGATGCGCCGTATCCAAATAGTTGGATACGCCGTATCTTATAATCGTTAAAATTTAATCAGACTTTATCCAGAAAATAGATACGCCGCTTAGAATTTATGAATGCGCCGTATCGAATTAATTAATCAAAAATCGATATTTATTTAAAATTAAATACGTCGTAATAACGAAAGTTAATGCGCCGTATTTTTGTTACGTTTAAAATACCAGATTTTTGATTCAGTAAGATGCGCCGTATCGACAGAGATCGATACGCCGTATCTGTTTAATAATTCGCAAACTGTTTTTAATTAAAATAATAGATACGCCGTATCTGCTAAAGCAGATGCGTCGTATGGCGTTAACGTTTAGAAAATTTTTTTTTATCAAAAACAGATACGCCGTATCTGCTAAAGCAGATGCGTCGTATTACTTTATCGCTTAAAAAAAAATTTCTTATTAAAAACAGATACGCCGTATCTTGGGGAAAAGATGCGTCGTATCGAATTAATTAAACGCGTTGTATTTAAAAAAAAAATTAAACGCAATACGCCGTATCGTTTGATTTAGCACAGTACAACAATAGCAGAACAGAAAAAATACGAAAAATAAAAACAAATAAAAACACACAAACAAAAATAAACACAAAAACAAAAATAAAAGCAAACAAATAACACACAAAACAACAAATATGCAAAATAATACAATGATGCAATTAATCTAATAAAAAGAAAAACCTAATTAAAATACTAATCAAATTAACAGATAATAACAATTCACTCCCCGGCAGCGGCGCCAAAAACTTGATGCGCGTGATGTGTCGTTGCGGTTTAGCAGTTTTAATGCCTACTCAAGTTTTAAATTTATATTTAGCCGACTTATCAATAACACATACACTTAACGAGCAGTGTACCCGGTCAGTATGAATATAATGGTAAGTAGAGTGTCGATCACTAAGAGTGGAACGTATTATCTCGTTATTCTAATCAGTATTTTAATATCCTAACGCAAGGGGGTTTCAGCCTGAGAGACTGGACACGATTTGTTTGCAATTAAATAATAAAATAAACCAATAGGCACGAATTAGTAAGTAGCACACACGTACACAGATAAATACTCGAGACAATAAGAGGGTGTCCTTATGATTAAGTAGATTGTCACTTGTTTTATTGATAGCTTTATATGAAGTGTATGTAGTTAACCCTTTCTCGTTGGTCCTATTCTTATCGGCGAGTAAACCCTTAATGATTACTTATGTCTAAAAGTTATTCCTAAGTGATCAATTTAGTAATAACCGTGGGAGCCACATTATTTTCCGCAGTCAAATGCCCGCAAGCCACTAATAAACACAGAGGTTATCAATGCACTAATAAGTAGTAACCAAAGACATCAACATATAAACTTTAATTGATGGGAAAGTAAGTATTAAAGGGAGTGCAATCTTTCGTTGTCACATTACACAAGCCACCAATCCTGATGAATTAAAGTTTGCTAACACAATAAAACAAAACTACTTAATGAGTTAAACACATGCAGCACCTTCTTACAGCTCTTGTATCTTCGTTTGGTGTGTCTTGTGCTGCCTCCTTGACTGAATTCGTCCTAGGGTTCTGCTACTTCGGTCTTCGAATCTAATTTATTCCTCTGACAAAAGCTCCGGAATTCGTCTGGTCTTGGGGTATTTATAGTTTCTGTCTGAGGGAAGATGCGGCGCATCTAGTAAGTAGATGCGGCGCATTGACTTAACTTCGCGTGGGGTCCAAGATTATAATATTCAGGAATATTCGTACACCGCCAGAAGATGCGGCGTAACTCCATGATTAGATGCGGCGCATGTCCTCTTGTATCTTGGATCGTATCTGGTGATATCTTAATAGAGATGCGCCGTATGTAATGAGTGAGATGCGGCGCATCTGGAGCAGATTAGTCTTGATCTTCTTCATTTCAGTAGACTCTTAACTTCTTGCATGTTTTGCTCCATAATCAGTCCAAAATTGCTAAGTTTCACCAAATGCTTGTTTTTACCTGAGAATTACAAAAGTAAACGATTAAGTATCAATCCTCATACATAATATAGTAAAACAAGTCAAATTAATAGGATAAATGATAGTAATAAAATGTACTTATTTGAGTTCATCACTTACGCTATAAAAGGAGGATCTAGGGTTAAGGTAGATATACGTATCATTATTGTTTTACACTTCAAGGTTTCTTGTAACCCTATTGCTATCGAGCAATCGTATTAATATATTGAAGTGTTGTTTGAGAATTCGTTTGTGCTTAATTCTTCTTAAGATCAAATATTAAGTTCCGCATAATATTTGATATACAACTCAAGATCAGTTTCTATACCGATTGCTTTAGGTTTATATCTAAAGTAATTAATAAGATCGTGAAGCTCAACTGGGATCAACAATTATTTTGGCACCTCGCATTGTACCAAAAATTTTATAAATTATTTATTTATATTTAGGAAAACCTTTAAACTAGATAATTACAATTAAATTAGGAAGTGATCAAGGAAATAAAAAAAATCTGATATTTTTAAAGGGTGGGCCGATCCTTTAGCCCTCCCCTCCCCATTAATTTCGGCTCTTCCTTTTTTTTTATAACCAATCCCTTTTATTTTCTTTGAAAAACCGAAAACCCTAAATCAATCGACAAACAAAAATCCCTATCATCACCATCCGATTTTCTGGAGGAGTTCTTGTATTTTTCTGGTGTTCATCTGAGTTTAAAGAAGCTATGAAAAATAAGAAATGGGTTGTAGGAGCCTTGGTTCGATCGTGGTATTTTATTGTTCGGTTTAATCCATACGAGAGGTAAATAATCCCTACAACTGATCCGTACATTCTAAATTCAATTTAGTATTTTTTTTAATGTTATTTAGATCACATATAACTCATATAAATTAATAAGAACGAATCATGCAAGCTTGTTTGGTCGTACGAAATTTTGAGAATAAAAACACACATAAAATCCAATTCGATCCATATGAATTTTTTGGGTTACAAATCTAATTTTTCTGGGTTCCATAATGATCATATAACTCTGTAAAAATAACCTTTTGATTTGTGGAAGCTTAAATCGATCGTTTTGAATTATTGTATATATCGTGTTTTAAGAAAAATGAAAGAAAAAAGGGAAAAACCTAATCATGCAATTAGGGTTTATGTTTTTGTGATTGGATCTGATCATTTAATGCATGGTAATGATTGTATAATGATTATTGGGTTATTGGAAAAATTAGGGTTGAGTTTTGATGATTTAAAAAGTTTACCGATTTGAAAATAAAATTAAAATGGCGTGTTTTGTCAATTTTGAAACTTGTGGGATATTTTTGTAATGTTATTTAGATCTGTGTAAATGTGTGAAAATTATAACATGAGGGTCCTAAGTGTAAATATTGCGAGAAAAGGATTTAATGGGTAATTTAGTGTCGAAGTGAAAAATATTTAAAAAGGAGGGACTAAAAGTGTAAGTTCTAGAAACTTGAAGGTGTCTCATGTAAATAATGATATGAAGGGTGTAATGTGTAATTTTGGATATTTAAGGGCTTAATATGTAATTATTAAAATATAGAATTCGAATTGTGTTTGTGGAAACTAAAAGGACTTGTTTTGTAAATTTTTGAAACTTGAGGATCATTCGTACCATATATTAAAATAAGAGCTATATTCTGTAATTTGGTAAAATATAGTGCTTGGTGTGTAAATATAAATATAGTAAGGGTTAAATTGTGATTTATGTAATTATAAGGTTTATTTTGTAAATTAAATAACTAAAGGGGTATAATTTGTAAATTGCTAAACTTAAGGGATTAAAGGTGTCATTCTGAATAACTTCAGTATTAAATGAGTAAATTGAGATATTTTCATGTTAGACCTTTGACTTTGGAATATTTACAATTAAAACCCTAAAATATGGAAACTTGTTATATATAACCTTAAACTTTGGTAACTTGCTAAAATATACATTATGTCCATAATATTCCTAATTAATGACTTAACCTAATTACTTTGTGAAATTTGTCTAATTATGGAAATGGCTATTTTTGGAAACTTAATAAATAAGGAAACTTTCAAAAAATGGAAACTTGCTAATTTTGGAAACCTGCTATAAATGGAAAGTTACTAAAAATGGAAAGCCGACTAAAATAAGAAATCTGATTTGAAGAAGATATTAATAATAAGACGACCATGTATTCGTGTAGATTCGCGAAAGATGGAGTGTTTCCGACCTTTATAGTTCTTGATATGTTTGCGCTTGCGGTATAAGGTACAGATATTCTACCCTTTTTCAGTAAGGGTGTTTTCCCTCTCATGACTTATTGATCTTGTTTCGTTTTAAGATTCCCTAAGCCATTTCTATGTTCCCCTACACTTTGGTTCGTTTGTTTGATTCATTTTGACTTTGATGTTCGACATGACCCTTTTGCTTTGAGCCACTATAATGATCTATTTGATATTCATTCGTTACCTTGTGATATTAGTATTCGAGACACTTGATACTTCGAAGGATCATTTGAATTTGGTAACTAGATGTGAAAACCTTTTTAAATTATAACATGGGAAAGTTTTGAGGAAAACTTATTTTAAAATGATGTTTATGAAATATGCGATACCACTTTTATTTGGAATTTTACTAAACTTTATGAAAACTACTTTTAAAGATTACTTTTGTAAAAACAGTTATTAAAGATAATTTAATGAAAACCATTTGATAAAGATTTCTTAAAATGAACCAGTTGATTATGAACTTTTGATCAGTTCATTTGGATTCATTTGACTTTGATATTGGATATGACCTTTGCCATGAACCTTTGATATTTAGACTTTGACTATGATTCGATGACTTTGACTATTTAAACCTTTGCTATGATTTGGACCTTTGACCTTTGACCCTTCAGTTTGATACCCGAGCCAAACTTGTTTCCTATCCATGAAGGTAACATGGCCGTGTCATTGATGCACCAATGGCATGACTCTAGTGTGTTCGAGTTATGTTACACACCGTCCCCATTTGCTACTACATGCGCGCTTTATTATTTATTATGGCCAGTATTATTGTTCGGGGGGCGTATGGATGCATCCTAGATTTGTTTTGTTTCGAGGGATATATCATGATTTGATTTGATTTGATTTGGTGATTGATGTTGTGTGCTATATACGTCCTTCACATATTTGAGAGGTCGCTCCTCTATGGTTACTGATGGTTACTAAATTTGATTTGTTTGGGCTCGTGGTGGATTATTGACCCCTTTCCCTTTCTTACTTTGTACTCTTTGACTATACCTTTGTAAAACCAATGCACCAAATTATACATGTTCGTTATCTTTTGCTTTCGTTTTCGTTTATATATATCTGTTCACTGGGCTTTTTAAGCTCAGCCGCGTTTCTTTTCCTGCGGCAGGTTTTGGTAGGAAGCTGGGAATGAGTGGAGAGTACCTTGGACTTAGAAGACTTGATAGTTATTCTGGATTAGAGTTGATTAGAAGATATTATATTTTTAGAATTTGTATTCGCATTTGTAACCTTGTAATTTCAGTATTTCATTTGTAACCTTTGAGATTCTTGTATTACTATAAATGTATGCTTTGTTTTGATCTGATATGAAACCATTTTTGTGATATCTTTACCCTTGTCGGGTTGGGGTGTTACAAATGGCCCTTTACCAACTTATGGTGTAATTGCACCATTACCTAAACGATGTCTTGTACTTAGGTACTTTGATAAGTTTATGGAAGACGTCAAACTTTTAGAACAAGAAATTGAACGTAACTCTGAGATAAAAGTTTCCACTTTTCAATCTGCTTATGAAAAAGAAACGAGAGAAATTTTTCAAAAACAAATTTTACCATACGTTCAACATTTACGTCTTTGTGCTACACACTGGGAACATGAACTCTAAAGAGAAGTAACATCCATGTTGAACACTTTCAATACAACAAAAAATTCAATCTCAAAACAAAAACGTCGAAACAAAGTTTTACAAAATGAAGATGATCGACTCTTGGAAGATGTTCTAAGTTCTGATATTATCTCTGTGGTTATGAATTCAATTTATGAGTGTTGCAATTCTATGCTTGTTGATGATCACACTGCTGACACTGAAACGTTGAGACACGAAATTGAAACTTTAAAAAGAGAAAATGAGAGAATCATTAAACACAATGATGATGTGCAAAGTAAACTCCCAACAAAAAAAAATTCAATTTAATCAGAAGCTACAATGGTGTCAAACTCAGAGTCTTGATTTCGAATTAAAATTGCAATGTCAAAATGAAAAGATGTCATTTCAAAACCGTCGCACATCCAAAGTTGAGAATCTTGATGATGAAAATGTTGTTTTAAAATGTCAAATTTTCAAATATCAAAAGGAAATCGAGCATTTAAAAACTGAGTACAAAACCATTTATGACTCTTTGAAAAAGACTCGGTCTCAACTTTTGAAAGAAAATGCTGACTGTAGAAAAAACCGTGACGAAACTGTTCGCTTAAATAGAGAACTTGAAAGTCAAGTACAATAAAAGAAATGCATCATCATTGAATTAAATGAGAAAATTAAGATACTAGAAAAAGGAAAGTTTGTTAACACAAATGTGATTGCACCGGGAATGTACAAAATGGACACAACACCTAGGCAAACATCCCTTCAGCCTACTAATTTGAATCCTTCTACTTCTACAGGAATAGTCCCCACTACTAGCTTTAGCAAATCAAACCGTAAGAGCAACAAAGAAGAATAGGATCTGGCAACGTAGAAGTAGAAAACTAGAAGTCCCAGAAGTAGAAGATCAACTTAGGAATTTGAATAAAACGCATGTTGCGTCTGATTTAGATTCAAACTTAAAAACTTGTAATTCTAATATCGAAGTAACACATGCTAAGACTTTCAAGGTTTTGAATGTTAATGCATCTTGTGTATTTTGTCATAAAAGTATGTTATCTGGTGATCATACGAAATCTGTTGCAAAATCTCTTTTATCTCGTAATAGGAAAGTTATAGCTGGCAATACCTCTAGGCCCACTAATGCTTCTAAGTCTGTGCTAGGAAAACTGTTAGGAATATAAATATTCAAATGAAGACTGAGTCACCCCGTGTACTCAGTAGCATTGAATAGCTCGTAGGATTATATTAGTAAGTTAATATAGTTTAGTTAATATAGAACTTGTGGAGTGGGTCGGGTCTTTACCCACTGTCAGCTTGCTCCACAGCCCACTCGGGGCACAACTACTAGTACTATAAATACCCCTCTCCGCCTATGGAGAGGGTTGGAACTCCTTCACATTTTCACATAATATAATTTCACATTTTCTCCCTCTAGTTCCCAACCTTCTTTCTCCCTCTAAAACCCTCTAAAGATTCAGCCAAATCCACCCTATTTGTGTGTTATATGTTTATGAATATGCTACAATTGGTATCAAGAGCCATGGTTAGGTTCGTGTAAGAGCATATTCAGATTCGTGGTGTGGATTTTTGGTTTTTTTTGGTTCGTATAAAATAGTGAAGAAAAAACCTTGCTTAATCTTTGTTTGTGGTTAAATCTGTGGAAAACTTGTACTTTTGTATTCATAGAACTGCTTTACATCTTCCTTGATAACAGACAACTTGGTTAGTGTCTGTTTGGGGAAGATTTGAAGAGGTTTTTGGCAACGGTTTAGCTTTCGGAAGAGTTTTCTTCGCAGCGGTTTGACCTTCGGTGAAGGATTTCTTTGCAGCGGCTTCACCTTCGGTGAAGGATTTCTTTGTTAGCGGGTTGGTCTAAATCTCTGATAGCGGTTTGGAATATAACCAAATTAGGAAAAGGACAAAACGTACTAAAAAGGACGGTTTGTCCACTTGCGGTTGCGGTTTGTCAGTTCTTGTCTCTAGCGGTTTGTCATTTAGCAACAGCGGTTTAGATCGTAGCGGTTCAGGATTCAGCGGTTTAATCTTCAGCTGGTTGAGTCTTAGCGGTTCTGGTCTTAGCTGTTTAATCTTCAATGGTTTAGGTCTTAGCGGTTCTAGTTTCACCGGTTTAGCTCTCAGCGGTTTAGGTCTTCGCGGTTCTGGTTTCAGCGGTTTGATCATAGCGGTTAGGTTAATTACTGCGGTTTGAGAATAGCGGCTTGGTATTCAGAAGTTGCGGTTTGACTTAGCGGTTTGTTGTGTATGTCAGCGGTTTAGATATAGCGGTTTGGTCTTCAAGTTTAGTGGTTAGATATTAGCGGTTTGCTAGGGTTTTAGCGGTTTGATACTTACTGTTTGAATAGCACTTCAGCGGTTTTGGAATTGCGGTTTGTTATTGAATTTTGTAAAATCCCGCGAAAGAACTCATTTATCGGTTTAAATCTCAAGAATTGTAAAATCCCATATACAGTATGGCAACCATACCAAGCACTGCATCTGATGACATTCAAGCAGCTGGGTCCGATACCCGTCCTCCTATGCTTGATAGGATGGACTATGAGTCATGGGCACAACGAATACGGCTTTACTGCTTGGGCAAAGAAAATGGATTTAATATTCTCAAATCCATTGATGAAGGACCATTTCAGATGGGCACCACCAGAGATGTTGTTACTACTGGTGATGAAGGAACTATCACTTTGGGAATCGACATTGTCATTCAAGGTCTGCCCAAAGAAGAGGTATGATACAGATATTAGAGCCTCAAAAATTGTCATTCAAGGTCTGCCCAAAGATGTTTACAAACTCATCAAATTCAACACTGAAGCAAAAGCAGTATAGGACAATGTAAAAATGCTGCTGGCTGGATCAGAACTCACAAAGGAAGATCGTGAGTCACAACTGTATGATGAGTTTGAGCATTTTAAGATGAACCCTGGTGAGAACATTACAGACTACTATGTGAGATTTCATAAGTTGGTAAAAGACATGAGGATCATTAGAATGACTATGCCCAACATCCAACTTAACTCAAAGTTTGTAAACAACATGACTCCAGAATGGGACAGATTTGTTACTGCAGTAAAACTCAATAAAGGTCTGAGAGAAACAAACTATGAACAATTGTATGCCTATCTACAACAACATGAGAAACATGCTTCTTATGATCGTCTGTTGAAAGAAAAACTCAATCCAACTGCATCAAATGATCCACTGGCATTTGATGCAAGTGCTCAGCCAATCAACCAATTGTCATCTGACCAAGCTTATCACCATCCCTATTCATCACCATCTGCTATGAGTCCACAACTGGATTCAGGTTACGCTCACACCGACAAAATGATTGATAACCTTACCAACCAAGTATCCTTACCTGTTCAACAATTTAAAGCAACACTCCCTCAGACTAACAATCAACTCAGAACCTCATCAAACCCACACAATCTGGCAATGGTGGAAGATTGAAGAATTGTAGTTCAAAATGTTCAGGGGAGGCAAAACTTGAATCAAAGGAACATGGGTCGAGGTAATGTGCAGATTAGAGTAGGGAATGCAAATCAGGGGCAGGGGAAACAACCTAAGTGTTATAACTATGGTGGACTTGGACACATTGCCAGAAACTGAAATCAACCAAAACGTCCTCAGAACTCAGACTATTTCAAGGACAAGATGTTGTTGATGCAGGCTCAAGAGAATGGAGCTGTGTTGGACAAAGAAGAAATGTTGTTTCCTGCTGGCGATGGGGGAAATACTTTTGATGCCGATGTGGACGAACAGCCAGTTCAGGACCTTGCACTTAATGATCCCAACATTTTCAAAGCTGATGATTGTGATGCTTTTGACTCTGATGTGGATGATGAACCAACAGCTCAAACAATCTTCATGGCTAATCTGTCCTCTGTTGTCTCCTCACCTCAACAAGCTGGTTCCTCCAATGCATCTGTGATTTCTGAGGTACTAAAGCTTTATGACACATATGACGTGGTTGATAAACAAAAGATTCCCAACGAAGTACTACAGACAGATGGGGTTGATTCAGATACTGTTGACATGGGAAATAGTAATATTATTCCATATGAACAATATGTGAATCAAAACAACGTGTCTGATGTACAAGGTGGTGCATCTTTTGTTTAAAATATTGCTTGTGTTGTAGATAATGCCTGTGTGGTAGATAATGCTTGAGAGTGGCATGAAAACACTGAGTTTTTCCCTGATGACCCTTTGACCACTAGACTAAACATATATAAAGATCAGGTGGCAATTTATGAACAACGTGCTAAATTTGAACTAACTGAACGTGAGCAGAAAATTGATAGTCAAATGCGTACACTTATAACTGAGCGTAACTTAAGGGAGGAAACATTAAAACAAGAGTTGAATTCTTTACAAAAATAGCTGGATCAAACGGTTAAACAAAAACAGGAGGCCCTAGAGCATGTAAATACACTAAAACAAGATTTCAAGGAAAAAGAAACACAACTCTTGAATGATTTCTCAAGACTTAAAAACTTAAAGAATAAGCTTGAAAATAAGTTGTACACGCAAGACCAATCTAGAAAAACGGTTCAAATGCTTCAAAAGCACAAAAAGTTGTGTGATAAACACAATGTAAGTAATGTAGGTGAACCTAAATTAGCTCTCCTTAGGTAAGCTAAAGTAACCCAACCTGCCTTATATGATGCCAATGTGATGATTATGCCTGGTCGTGCCCCACCTGATGTTTCATCTTTAGAAGAGAGTAATGACATAGATGTGAGAAATAGAGAAAGAATGAATGAGAAAATAAAGGATCCCAAATGCATAGCCAATCGAATAATAGTCAAACCCCATGATTATTGTGAGGAGAATCGATTGACTGTGTTTGCACCTCAAAAGAAGTTAATGCCTGAACAAATATTTTGGTCTATAGATATGGAAAAGAGAAAGGCCGATGAGCTTGAAGCCAAAACTCCATCCCTTAGGAAAATTGCAGCTGCGACGGTGTATCCTCCCAATACACCTAGGCATTTGGTTCCTTTGACTCTTCCTACTAAATGTAAAACCTTAATTAGCATATATGTACTTTGTCAACTATTTGCTGATTTTGATAAAACATGTAAGAAGAGAATTACACCAACCGAAATTACTAAGGGAGAAAGGGGTTTTGAACAGACAAAAAGGTGTTACTTAACTGAGGTCATCCCATTCTTTAAATTACTCAAGGAACAGTTTGAAGGTGCAAAACGCTCTTGAAACTGAAGTAAATGAAATGAAAGTAATGTTTAAAGATATGGAAAATGAGGTAGCTCAAAATGCGATAGAACTTAAGTGTCGTGAGATCGAGAGAAAGAACATTCTCATCACCAATGAGAATATGATTGCTAGATGTATTGCACAGGATATATTTTATACTGCCACTGATTCTGCTTTAGCTGCCTGTCAATTTCATGAGTATTCTATTGCATTGAATGTTACCCAGAATCGTGTTGTTGAGCTTGAGGGGGAGAATTTGAAACTGCAAGAGAAAATTCAAAATGATGACCATGATAACATGGTCAAGCGTTTTTCAAAACTAGAAGTTGATCATCTTAATTTAAAATTAAAATATCAACACTTAGAAGAAAAATGTAAAATATCAAATGCCAAGACATCTTTGGATGCTCCTGAATTTGATACATATTTTGAATTGAGTAAATGTGATGAAAAAATTCAAGCTCACACTAACACGATTCGACAGTTGAGGGCTCAAATTGCCTAATTAAAGTCAAATAAGAGTGAAGCAATTGGCACCAATAAACCATCGTCTTTGGATTCTCAGAATTTTCACTATCAGGACACTATCAATAAGTTACATGGTGAAAATGAGTGTTTTCGAGCTGAAAATTCAAAAATCAAACAGCATTACAAAGAGTTATATGACTCAATTAAAGTCACACGAAACAGTCATAATGAAAAATAACTTCTTTGTTACATGAAATTGAGAATCTTAAGACTCAGGTGAAAGGAAAAATGCCAATTGACACTTGTGATCAGGTTGCTCCAAAGGCTTCTGTTGTTAGAAAGTATGATGTTGATGTTGTGCCTATTCCAATTCCCCTTAGGAATAATAAGTCTGCCCATCAAATTTATCTTAATCACCTTAAGGATAGCCTGGATATACTTCGTGAGATTGTAGAGGAGGATAGGATAGAAAGACCACTTGATAAAGCAGTTGTGGATGCCTGCTTCCTCACTAAAAGGTCTCAGGAATTTTTAGAGTACGTCATTGGCACTGGCCCTAAGATTGATAACAACAGAGATAGATTTGTTGTATCATCATCTACGACTAAAAACAAGCAAGTAACCTTTGATCTACCACTGAGAACATCAAAACCCAGTAAATCAAAGTCAGGTAAGCAAATGATAGTAAAACAAACTAATGTTCCCATCATTACTTCCACAGGAGTAAAATGTGACACCAAAGCTAGCGGGTCAAAGCCTAGAGGTAATGCAAGGAAAGATTGGACTGCGCCGGCTAAGAGTGGTCACGAGAAGAAAGTAGAAGCCCAACTTAGGAACAATAAGTTTGCAATGAGTAGAATGAATCGTGTTGATTCTAGTATCAAAAGTACTGTAATTAATTCTAATTCTAATGCTGTCTGTAAAACATGTAACAAATGTTTAATTTATGCTAATCATGATGATTGTTTTGTGTCATTTTTGATGTGTCCTGTACAACTCCATGTTAAGAATGTTAGGAAAACTGAAACAAATAAGAAAGTTTGGAAGGCAACAGGAAAAACGTTTGCAAATGTTGGGTATCAATGGAGACCCACTGGAAGGAAGCTCACTTCAGGAGATCAGTGCCCCTTAACTAAATTGAATAACCATAAAGTTGTGAAGGTTAAGGAATGGAGACTAACTGGTCGAATGTTTCCTTTAGTGACACAATGCCCTACTACTAGGTCAATTGCTTCCTCTAGTGTAATTTCCACTGTAGATACAGTTTCATCTATGAAACCTGTAGTTTCTGAATTTGTGTGTGCTAACCAAACGGACCCCAGCTGTACGTGGGGATCCACATTTTTCAGTTATCCATCGTTTTCTGTCTTCAAATGCAGGTCGTACAAATCGTCCTTTGGTATTTGGACTCAGGCTGCTCAAAACATATGACTGGGGATCGCTCACGGCTCAAGAATTTCGTGAAAAAGTTTATCGGGACAGTTAGATTTGGAAACGACCATTTTGGGGCAATTATTGGTTACGGAGATTATGTGTTTGGTGACAGTGTAATTTCCTGAGTATACTATGTGGAAGGACTAGGACATAACCTGTTTTCTGTTGGTCAATTTTGTGACTCCAATCTTGAAGTTGCTTTTAGAAAACACACTTGTTTCGTCAGAGAGTTTGATGGTGTTGATCTTCTTAAAGGCAGTCGTGGTACCAATTTATACACCATCTCAATTGAAGAAGTGATGAGGTCCTCTCCTATATGCTTGCTTTCAAAGGCCTCGAAGACTAAATCATGGCTTTGGCACCGTCGTTTGAATCACTTGAACTTTGGCACCATAAATGACTTGTCTCGCAAGGATCTTGTACGAGGAATGCCCAGACTAAAATTTGAGAAAGATCATCTTTGTTCTGCATGTGAATTGGGCAAAAGCAAGAAACATACTCACAAACCCAAAACCATCAATACCATCATGGAAGTTCTTCACACCCTTCACATGGATATATGCGGACCAATGAAGGTGCAAAGTATCAATGGAAAGAAGTATGTTCTGGTGGTGGTCGACGACTACTCTCGGTTTAAATGGGTAAAGTTTTTGAGAACCAAGGATGAAACTCCAGAGGTTATCATTAAACTAATCAAGCAGTTACAACTAAGGCTGAACAAAACTGTCAGAATCATCCGGACGGAAAATGGAAATGAGTTTGTTAACCAACAACTCAGTCAATTTTATGAAGATATTGGCATAACTCATCAGAAAAGTGTTGCACGCACTCCTGAGCAAAATGGTGTTCTTGAAAGACGAAATCATACTCTAGTGGAAGCTGCAAGAACTATGCTAATATATTCTAAGGCTCCAATGTTTCTTTAGGCAGAAGCAATTGCTACTGCGTGTTACAGCCAAAATAGTTCCTTGATACACACTCTTCACAACAAAACTCCTTACGAGCTGTTACATGGGAAGAAACCAGATCTTTCCTTTCTTCGAGTGTTCGGTGCTTTGTGCTATCCGACAAATGATGGTCAAGATTTGGGAAAGCTAAAAGCTAAAGCAGACGTAGGCTTCTTCGTTGGGTATGCACCAGATCGCAAGGGGTATAAAATCTACAACAAGAGAAACCGAAAAATCATGGAAACTATTCACGTTACATTCGATGAGCTGACTGAGGAAACGGCTCCTAGACAAACCAGTTCTGGACCCAAACCTAATCTATTGACACCTGGACCAACTACTCCAGGTCTTGTACAGAATCCCACGCCTACAGTTCCTTATGTACCTCCCACCAGTGAAGAGTTTAAGAAGTTATTTGATTCGATGTTTGACGAATATTTTGAGTCACCGACAGTAAATACCACAACGGAAGTTCCACCTGTACCTCCTGTTGTTGATGCTCAAATTCCACAGAACTCAGAAGGTCCATCTGTATCTGTATCAATCAGTCAAGATGCTCCACCTGCCAGTCAATCGCCCTCATCATCAAATATTCAGTCTTCTTCAGTACAGCAAGGTTCTTTAGAAAACAATTCTTTTGAAGTTAATCCTTTTACTCCTGTTGATGATGATCCGTTTGAGAACATATTTGCTCCTGAGTCTTCAACTGATACATCTTCTTCAGGAGATCACAACACGGCAACATCAGTTCAAAACCCTCAACCCCACGATCATATCAAAAAATAGACCAATGATCATTCAATTGACAAAATCATTGGTAATCCTTCACGTCCGGTATCTACACGAAAACAACTTGCCACTGATGCACTGTGGTGTTTCTTTAATTCCGTGCTATCCAAAGTCGAGCCAAAATATGCTAAAGAAGAAATGTCCAAATACTGTTGGTTCAACGCTATGCAAGATGAAATTCATGAATTTGATCGGCTTGAAGTATGGGAATTAGTGCCTCCTCTAGAGTGTGCAATGATCATTGCTCTAAAGTGGATCTTCAAGGTGAAACTCGATGAGCATGGTGATGTTCTTAAGAACAAGGCACGACTAGTTGCAAAAGGGTATCGAAAAGAAGAGGGCATAGACTTTGAAGAATCTGTTGCTCCGGTTGCACGAATTGAAGCCATTAGAATCTTTCTCGCAAATGCTGCTAGTCAAAATATGATAGTCTACCAGATGGATGTCAAGACGGCTTTCTTGAATGGTGACTTAAAGGAGGAAGTCTATGTGAGTCAACTAGAAGGATTTGTGGATGCTGATCATCCCACTCATGTCTATCGCTTGAAGAAGGCCCTCTATGGCTTGAAGCAGGCACCTAGGGCATGGTATGACACGCTGTCCAAGTTCCTTCTTGCAAACGGATTTTCCAAGGGTGTTGTTGATCCCACGCTATTCACCAGGATGGCGGGCAAACATCTACTTCATGTTCAGATATATGTAGATGACATTATTTTTGCCTTTTCTGATCCTAGTGAATGTGATCGGTTTTCAAAGGAGATGAGTTCTAAGTTCCAGATGTCGATGATGGGACAAATGTCGTTTTTCTTAGGTCTGCAAATCTATCAAAGTCCCGGAGGCATCTTCATTAATCAATCCAAATATGCAAACAAAATTATGAAGAAGTTTGGATTTGATTCAAGTGATTCTGTTGACACTCCCATGGTTGAAAGATCAAAGATGGATGAAGACCTCTCTGGGATCCAGGTTGATCAAAAAAAGTATAGAAGTATGATTGGATCCTTGATGTATCTCACTGCTAGTAGACCTAATCTTCAGTTCGTTGTATGTATGTGCGCTCGGTACCAATCCAAGCCTACCAAAAAGCATCTGGAAGCAGTGAAAAGAGTATTCAGATATCTTCAAGGCACTGTTCATATGGGTCTCTGGTATCCTAAGGACACTGCAATGGAACTCACGGCTTATGCTGATGCTGATCATGTCGGGTGTCAAGATACTCGTCGAAGTACTTCGGGGGGAGCTCAGTTTTTGGGGGAAAAGTTGGTTAGTTGGTCTTCTAAAAAGTAGATGAGCACTTCTATATCTTCTATAGAGGCCGAGTACATTGCTATGTCTGCTTGCTGTGCTCAAATCCTATTGATGAGATCACAACTTTCGGACTATGGCTTTGCATACAACAAGATTCCTCTGTATTGTGACAACAAAAGCGCTATTGCTCTTTGTTGTAACAATGTCCAACACTCCCGGTCGAAGCACATCAATATCAGGCGTCACTTCATAAGGGAACAGGTTGAAAAAGGGATTGTTGAACTATACTTCGTGAGGACGGAGTTTCAGTTGGCTGACATCTTCACCAAGGCACTTCCGAGAGAACGGTTTTAGTTTATTCTCCCTCGTCTTGGTATGAAGAGCTTAACACCTGAAACACTCAAATGTCTTCAAGAAGAAAGGAGGAGTAAAGGATTGGCTGCACATATCCTTGTGTATACGTGTATATATCTTAAACCAAAAAAGAAAATAGAAAAATATAAAACCAATAAAAGCACTAAAAATCAGAAAAACATAAAATACCAAAAATAGTTCTTCTAGGCATGTCTTCTGTTTATCGATAACATTTACGGACCTAGAAATGTCATTCAATAATGACACGGGACTTTAAATGAAGCTCTAGCAGAAGTTATACTAACCGGTTAAAACATGTCTAAATGGCTTGCAGTTACTTCATACTTCAACCCGCGCTTTATGATGGGGAAAGCATGTCGCCAAAAGGACGACTGTTCGTCCTACTGGGTGATGTTCACCTGGGCATGGATTACTTTATATCCATGTTTCTTCGAACTGATGTATGTTTAAGTGCATCATTTTTTGTGGAAGAAGAGAAGTCTTCTTTACACCACAAACTCCTTCTGTTCTATGATTCTTCAAGAGAGTTTTGGTCTTTCACAAGGTGGTAACTGGACATAAATTTTTCACAAATTCTACACACTCAATTGAATGACTACATCTCTTTAAATAGAAAACGGGTCATTAATTAAGGGGGAGAGTATTTGTTCAAATTTCGGACACCTTTTTAAGCATTGTGCAACATCAGCAGTGATACTCTCTCTTGGTTTAAGGGGGAGCATAGTATGCTCCATAATCAAAATACATTTAAACCTGACCACATTTTCTCCCAAATTTTCTAAACATATTTAAATCAATTGGGATCACAAATCTCAAATGGTTTGAAATTTTTGATCGGGGGAGAGAATGTGATTTAAATATAAAATTCTGATGAAAATGTGATTATTTGGTCTTTAATGTAAGCTCTCCCATATGTGCCAAACTCTTTCGTATATCGATGCACATATTGAGGGGGAGAAAATATCACTACAGCAAAAAGGATGCGACATCTCATGTGAATCAGACCTTACCAATAAATTGACGAAACACAAACTGTCATTAATCGAAAGGACATATCCTAGCCGGGTAATAATTTCAAGCTGGTCTAACCAGTGATGTAAGCGTATCTCGAAGAGGATATGTCTGAGTAGAGTGTACCGTTTCGAGAAACTTTTTGTGGATGTGACAAGGCCGGGTAATAATTTCAAGCTAGTCTAACTAGTGACGTAAGCGTGTCTCGAACCGGTCATGTTCACTGAAAGTGGATCAATTCAAAAAGTGCAATCTCTACCCAACATGTGCAAATTTTAAATTAAAACTTATGAGCACATGTTAAGGGGGAGCCTTTGAATTATAAAACTCTCAAAGTGTTAGCAAAATGTGTTTCATAATCATGAACATTTTGAGAGATTTTTCATGGATTTTGGTTTATGGCAACATAGGATAGTCATGGTGTTATAAGGTGGCTAATGTTAGGAAAACCGTCCTATGATCCGCCAGAGCCGGAGGGATCTACCCAAGGACAATACCAAATAGCTAGTATTAGAAAGTCCTTTGGTATGATTATGAAAAAGGAGTAATATGAGAAAGGAGAAAGAAGGGGTTGAAGAATTAAAAAGAAAAGTAATGTGAAAGAGTGAAAAGAAATAGCCCTCCAAATTATTCAACCTTAGGGCAGAAACCGGGTTCAATTCATATGCTACTGGTTGTTACTAAGGTGACGCCGACCCAGTGACGCACTGCACTAAACCTTCTAAGCCACTCAAGTTCTCTTAAAAGGACTTGTTTCATTCTTACGGGGAACCCTGCATAATCTATCGACCGCTCATTACGAGTTATGTTGATATTGAAACAGGAGACACCGCTCCAGTCTCCGACTACCAAAATTGCACTTATCGAGTCTAGAGCCACGAGATGCATTATAAGATCTCGAGATGCATTATCGAGTCTAGAACACGTGTTACTTCTACACTGGTTGGTCAACATTAAGGATGCCAGTTGTAAACTTATGAGTCCTACGCAGATCTTAGCAATCTGCCAGAACATTTATGAGGGAATTTACAAATGTAATTCTCAGTGATTGAATAGAAATTCCTGCCAGGGTCAACATCAAACAGCCCTGAAAGCAGGTCACTTCAGTAATTCCTTGTGGATTACGCTTAGTGGTCGTGGCGGTTTCAAACAGTTTACAGTCGTGGAGTGGACTCTAGCGACTCACCTGATCGTTGATTTACTATGGTAGATCTTGTAAGCCCTATATGGGTTTCTGATTTAGGAACGACCTTGGTAAGGATTAGACAGGGTTTTCACACTATGCTGTTAACAATCTTGAAGTCTGAACCTGTAAGTACCGGACGTTTTATTGCTAACTGTCGTATGCAGGAATACCTGGCGGTTGCAGCTGGTTGCCGAAGAGATGCCGATCCATCACCCCATGCTCACACTTCACCATTACAATCATAGAAATCATGATGACCAAAAGACCTTCAACACAGCTTTCGCAACTCGGATGCTGAAAATCATGATTCAGAAAAGTGTGAGCATGTCGATTCAAAGATTACACTATCACATGGAGACAATACTGCAAGAAGATGACTTGAAGACGCATGTTGGATGATAACGTCGAAGAATACTCAAAGATCATGCAAGACAAAAGATCAATCATCAAAGGTTCACTGCTGAAGGCACAAAGATTTATGATGTTGAAGAATCAAGGACTATGAGCTATGAAGTCAAGTTCCAAGAATAGAATGCCAGAATTCAAAATGTATTTTCCGGGGTAACCTCCCTTAGGGGGAGATTGTTAGGAATATAAATATTCAAATGAAGACTCGGTTACCCCGTGTACTCAGTAGCATTGAATAGCTCGTAGGATTATATTAGTAAGTTAATATAGTTTAGTTAATATAGAACTTGTGGAGTGGGCCGGGTCTTTACCCACTGTTAGCTCGCTCCAAAGCCCACTCGGAGCAAAACTACTAGTACTATAAATACCTCTCTCCACCTAAGGAGAGGGTTGGAACTCCTTCACATTTTTACATAATACAATTTCACATTTTCTCTCTCTAGTTCCCAACCTTCTTTCTCTCTCTAAAACCCTCTAAAGATTCGGCCAAATCCACCCTATTTGTGTGTTATATGTTTATGAATATGCTACAAAAACCTCCAGCTGTAGTTTCTCTAAATGCCTTAGATACTCCCATAGTTGCGAAGATAAATCCTCAGATAGTGCAATCACCTAGCAAATTCACTAAGACAAAAGCACAGAAAAATTGGACATGGCAATGTTGGTTACAAAGGACACCTAGTTTTAAATGGATACCTAAAATTGTTAATGTGTGTTTTTCTAACCCAACGGAACCCACAAATGCTTTGGGTTCGACCCTTACCATTATTCCATTTTCGTCGTCTTCGTGTGATGCAGGTGATCCAAATCGTTCTATGGATTGTTGATAGCGGTTGTACCCAACATATGACAAGAAACCTCAAGTTGTTAGTAAAATTTCTTGCAACGTTCATCGGCACTATCAGATTCGGGAACGATCATTTCGCTGCTATCGTGGGCTATGGAGATTATGTCAATGGAAACATCAAAATTACTCGTGTGTATTACGTCGAAGGCCTTGGCCATAATCTTCTCAGTCGGTCAAGTCTTTAGACATTCTCTATGTCTAATATGATTGCTTCTTCTCCAATATGTCTGCTCTCCAAAGCAAATTCGACAAAATCATGGTGATGGCACAAACATCTTTCTCATTTGAACTTCAAAACCATGGCTGAACTTCCACGTCACAAACTAGTCGACGGCCTTCCAAGATTCCGGTTTTCCAAGGATAACTTATGTCCTGCATGTGAACAAGGAAAAAGCACTCGCGCAGGCTTTCCCTCTAAAACAGAACCTAGTACTGATCATGTTCTTCAACTACTTCACATGGATTTGTGTGGCCGGATGTGCGTGCAAACAATTAACGTCAAACGTTACATTCTTTTAATCGTTGATTACTACTCTAGATGGACTTGGGTTTATTTTCTCATAAGTAAAGATCAAGCTCCACCTATGATCATCACCTTTCTCAAGAAAATTCAAGTTCAGCTTCGTAATACGGTCAGAAAAGTTAGAACAGACAACGGCACTGTATTCAAGAATGGAACTCTTTGAGCATATTCTGAAGTAGTAGGAATTGAACATCAAACATCCATTGCAAGAAGTCCAGAACAGAATGGGGTTGTTGAAAGACGCAACAGGACGTTAATGGAAGCTGCAAGAACGATGTTGATTAATGCTCAACTTCTAGATTACTTATCGGTTGAAGCTGTCTTGACTGCATGTTATACTCAAAACCGCTATATGATCAACCAACGCCACCACAAAACACCTTATGAACTTGTCCATAATCGAAAACAAAATATAAAATACTTTCATGTATTTGGTGCTCTTTGTTACCCAAATAATGATCGCGAAGACCTTGGCAAGCTCATAGCAAAAGCTGACATCAGTGTGTTCATTGGATACTATGAAAATTCTAAAGGCTTTCGCATCTGGAATCATCGTACTAGAGAAATAGTGGAAACTATTCATGTTAATTTCAATGAGCTTACAGATATGGCTTCTAAGCATAACAGCTTAGGAACCGCAACCAACCGTCTTAACTTTCCAGATCAATCAGCTTCACCTCTTTTACTCAAACGTGAAGAATTGGAAACACTGTTTGCCCCACTATTTGATGATTCTTTTGCAAGTCGTGCACCAAGTGTATCTACTAGTTCCGCTGCACAACCTGATAATATTCCAATACCTGATACATCTGCTCCTACAACAACTGTTGCTACAGATGCACCTCCTACTGAATCTCCATTAACAGTAGAACAAACTTGTTGATCCCAGTTGAATACTTGATCGAATCCCTTAGCTTGTAAAGGTTTAGCTATGCTAGATAAATCTAACACAACTATGTATAGAAACTGTCTTGTGGTTTATCAAACACAATGCGGAATCTTGTATTTGATATTAAGAAGAACAATGAATATCACACTAAACACTTCAATATTATTAATTATACGAATACTCTCTGAGTATTAGGGTTACAAAACCTTGAAGGTCTATCGCAAAACTATCTTGAATCGTATCTCTATCAATGCCCTAGGTCCTCCTTTTATATACTAAGGAGTCCTAGTCGTCTACAATAACTTTTTATACAAGATAAATCTCAATAGAATCTTTTCTATATTTATCTAAACATACTTTACATAATAACCGACTCTAATACACTAGCAACACAAACAATGTAATAGCAATACTAAGTGTTCTAGCAGTATTAATCTCGTAGAAGCATTAATCTTCCATTAGCAGTATTAAATTTGTAACCAGCAAAATTAACAACTTGTTGTATTTCCTTTGTAATTCCTGAGCAGTCTTAACTATGACAGCAACACTAACTTCATGAAACCTTTAAAACCCAAAAATCCTCCCCTAAACTTGATATTTTCTTTCAAAATCATCAAGTTTCATTCTAAGCTTGAACCTTCACCAGGAGGATATTTCCAAACACTTACTTTCTCATCTTCTTGTAATCAGCCCCATAAAATTGTTTCTTCATTTTCCTGAGAAGCTGATTTACTATTTCACTCCATTTCTCAGTTTGAAGTCTAACATATCCATTAAGCATCATATCAAGTGTACTCTTTGCCAAAGGATATTCTTTCTCTACTTGCATGTAAATTTGAAGTCCTCCCCTCAGCATTACAGTGTAAACTCCACATGAGTGATACAGCTTCCAAAGAGTAACTTTGGTACTTTTGTATTGCTCTTTCCAAACTCTATCTTGTTAGGAATATAAATATTCATATGAAAGACTCGGTCATCCCGAGTATCCTTTAGGATTATGTTAGCTCGTAGGCTTATTAGAATTAGTTTAGTTATCGTATTATTTGTGGAGTTGGGTCGGGTCTTTACCCACTGTCAGCTCACTCCACAGCCCAAGTGGGGCGTTTATGTTTGTACTATAAATACCCTCTTCCCACCAAGGGAGAGGGTTGGAGCTTCTTTCAATCTAATAGATTACAAGTTTCTTTCTCTCTCTAGAACTCCCATTCTCTCTCACTCTCTCTCACTAGATTCGACCTAGCTTAATCTTGTATGTGTGTTATGATTTTGAATATCCTACAATTGGTATCAAGAGCCATGGTTGATTAGTGGTAATTGTTTCCTTGTTTTCTTCTTTGTTCTTCTTAGCTCGAACTCAAACACAAGACAACTCACAAGTTGTGATGTGTTTGTGGTGTTAGTTGTTAAATCTTGTACTTTTGTGTTCACTACGATCCCTTTTATCATTTCCTAGTTGCCTACAGCAGATTTAGTGGTTTTATTTTGAGTTTTGAAGAGTTTTCTTGCTTGCGATTTGACTTACGGTAAGAAGTTCTTTGTTGCGATTTGTGGTACGTTGGGATTGTTTGTGTTGCGATTTGGTAAGTTTATGTTCTGAGTTTTGGGTTGTTGCTGAAAAAGGGAAAAAGACAAAATAGTACGAAAGTGACAGCTCATTGCAGTTTTACTGGTCAAATGTGATTTGACCATAGTTTGATTGTGTTTTGTCCATTGCGAGTTGATAATTAGGTTGCGTTTTGAAGATTTTCTTGGTCAAACTAAAAGTCAACTATGTTTTTTCCTTAAGTCTGTTGCGTTTTGACTGGTTTGGTCCACATTAATCAAACGCTGGTCAGAAATTTGTTTTATTTATCCAAAAAGGTTAAGAAAAAATAAAAACACAATAGTTTCATTTCTATTCTTCATTCGGTGTAAACTAAATTACAACAACAAATCCAAATCCAAACCGCAACATAATCAACAACATAACAACAAGCTACACTTGTTCATACATCAATCAACATTCTGTTTAACTAGATCTTAACAACAATCAATAAAAAAAAAAGGATCTCAGTTATCTCTTTTGTAACTAAGTTTCGTCCAAAGACAAGAGCCCAAATAGAAAACATAATCATCGATCGTAACGTGTTTATGTCCGAAACATACAAGAAAGAACAAAACTAAGTCGTTTCATTCATTCTTTCTTTCAGTTAAACAAAACAAGACACGCAATTGAATAGTATCATTTGAGATCTCAGTTGTGTTCAACTTGTATATAAATCTTTAAAAGATCTTAAGTGTTTTGAACAACAAATGAACACTGATCCATGAGAAGAACAACTTCTTTGTTTAATATCCGAAAATATTAAGAAAATCATAAAGGCAAGATTGTCTCACACTTTCCTATTTTCGTTCAAACTTAAACAAAAATCAAAAAATAACCTACCTTTGATCTTTATCCGATCTGGAAGCCAACACCAAAAGGAGATAAGATTAATTTTTGTTCGGTGAGACTATGCAGCAAGAATGAAAAGAAATTAAAACAAAAGGGGCGATTTTTTTCTGAGTTTGGTGAGAGGATAGGTGTGTGGTGGCTGCGTATTACTTGTGAAAGAGCAATTAGGGTTATCTTGTGATTAGTGTGTATCTTATAGCTAAAGATTAGGGTAAATTTGATGTAAAATTTGCGCTTCAGTTTATTAGTGGATCAACGATTTGGGCTGGATGTTTTACTATCAATTGGGCTGTTATTTGACTTCACAAGGGAAAATAGTTGTATAATTCTTTAGCTGTTGAGCTACTAAATACAAGGGACGTATTTTGTATCTGTATTCTTGAGAAACGAGTGATAATAATTTTTGGGTTGAGATTATTTGGGTTCGTGTGGATATAACAACTGTGCTAGTTATGACTTCACTGCTTTTTGTCTATTGAGATTTGTCTGAATTTCACTGAGACTTGTCTTCTTCATCACTTATACTCAGTTCAACCTAACCATATCAAAATTGAACAACATATCACTTAATCAATCAAACAATCATCACTTTTAACACACAGTCACTAATCATTGTACCGATCCAACGGTTATCATAACACATTCAAGTAATCATCATTTCACGGTTTCTTCTTGATTTTGAAAATTCGGCGAAAGATTCTATTTCTCGGTTTAAATCATAGATTTGTAAAATCTCGTGCACGTTCATATCATGTCAAAGACATCGGATTCAGTCACTGCTGAGGTACTCAAATTGTGCGACATGATCGATGAACATAAGATTCCCAACAAAGTACAACCGATAAACTTTTTTGAACAAACAAACTTTTTTGGGTCAGATATTGCTAATATGGAATCTTTGTGCTCGAATTCGCAAGGGAGAGAGTTGTTTCAGCCACAACAATTGCACGATGATGCAAAGGATAGTTGCATAGAATGCTTTCGACTACTTCATTCACATCTCAAGGTTCTCTCAGAAAGACCTAGATCCATGGGAGGATTCGAACTAGCATTTGCATCACTCTTTGGTCAAGATGTTCGGACTTTCATAGGCACTATGTTCCTGAACTTAGATCAACTAGAACAACAACTTGACAAAGAAGAATTTCATGAAATTGGATCCATGGCTGCTCTTCGGGTGATCAACAAACAACTTCAATTGTTCATCAATTCACAATACACTTGGGATTATGACAGTCAAATGACAGAAAATTGTTTTACTGATTACACTGGAATTGAAGTTAACATGTTCAGAGAAACATTACTTCAACACATGGGTAATGTTAAGATGTACATTGAGGAAAGAGCACAACACAAACTAAAGTATGACATCAAGATGAATGAAAGTTGGATGCAATCAAGTGTGATTAAGGTTGATTCGAGTAAAGCACTGGGTGCTAGTTCAGTTGTCACAGAATGCAGTGGGACAAAGTCGGATAAGCATGATACAAGCAGCAGTTATGTGACTCAAATCACACATGGTGTGGATGCTGATATCAGACCAGTAAATGACCAAGTGCCATTTGCTAAGGTACATTTAACTGTTCAACATAATTTCCTTGCTAGTGAACAACAACATACAGATCAATCTGAACCTATTTATAACACATATCTGTTGGAAAAGCCTTACAGCAATACCACTCCTGATTCAACAAATACGAGTCATAAGGGGGGAGAAATTGACCAGGATGTTGAACATGATCAAGTTATAAGTTCTTTGGTTAAGGCTGAGCTTTTCAAAACGAATGATATGGTTGAAAAAGAAGTTTACAATAATCTTTCAAACAGATTCTTACTACTTGAAAAAAATTGTATTTCACTTGAAATATCAATACAACAAAAGGAAGAAAGTCTTCAAACTAACAAACCATGTAATAATCCAGAATTTCCTGAATTTCTAGAATTTTTTGAGGCAAACGATTTGAAAGCTCAGCTACAAGCCAAAAACTTAACGATCAACAATTTGAAAACTCGAATTAATATGCATGAGAAAAGTAATGAAGCCAAGGTTAAACATTACATTGATGCAATTGAAACAAGAAACATCGAATTGGAACTTAAAGTGGCTGAATTACTTAAGGAAAATGACGCTTTGAGAAAACATCACAAAGACCTGTATGATTCTATCAAAGAAACAAGAACTAAGACTACAGAACAAACAACTTCTTTGATTGCAAAAAATGATGAATTCAAAGCTCAACTTCAGGAAAAGGGTTTTGCAATTGTAGCATTAAAAAACGGGTTAAGAAAATTAACAGGAAATTGTGTGAACACTAAGTTTGCAAAACCATCAATCTTGGGGAAGCCAGTTTTACAACCAATTAGAAACCAATCAGTTGTTAGACAACCGATTGCGTTTTGATCTGAACGATCAAAATTTTCAAAACCACGGTTTGCCTTCCAAGTTGATTCAAAACAAGTTTTGCCAAAACCAGTCACTTCACAGTCTAGATCTTATGTAAAGGAATATGCTTTTGCAAAAACTCATCATATGAGTGCTTCCAGTTCCTCTAGGATTAGTTCAAAGCACGTATCATTTGTGACAACAAAGAAACATGTTAGACGTAATGACATTGTTCAGAATCACAACCTAGAGGATGCTAAGAAAAACACACATGAAAAGACTAGGAATTTGCCTATTTCTAAGAGTATTTGCGTATCGATTAAAGCGATTCCCATAGCAGATCAATCTAAGAATTCTTGATCTTTTTCTGAATCCAAACACTTTGTTTGCTCGACCTATCAGAAATATGTGTTTAATGCAAATCATGATAACTGTATAGCAAAATTCCTGTAGGAAGTGAATGCTCGTGCTATGGTTCTATCCCCTAAGACTAGAAACAATAACAAACCCGTAGAACCAAAGAGTTATGCTCAGAAACCTAGTAGGCAGATTGCTATAGGACAAATATTTTCTCTCAAAAAGTCTCCCACTGTACATGAGAAACCAAACACTCCTAGAGCTTGTCTTAGGTGGATACTGACGGGGAGAATTTTTAACATTGCTGGTCTTAGATGGATACCTACTGGAAAGATGTTCACTGATCGCAAAACAAAGGTTGACAATGAAACCCGAAATGGCTTAGATGCTGATATCACTAACCCATATAAATGCGAACAAACTCTTAATGTTGGTGCAGGTAGTCTTTAATTAAGTGCAAGTACATCGTTCACTTCTATTAAGGAAATACTCAGAGTTTAGTTGCCGAAAAGACTGATATCTCATAAATTAGGGGTTCAAGATACTCAAAATTGATGATCAACAACAATGACGTTTGAACACCTCAGTCCAAGCCTCGTTCTTCAACGACTATGACGTCTGAACACATCAGTTCCGGCCTCGTTCTTAAGCAAATGACGTTTGAACACTGCAGTTCAAGCCTCGGGCCTCAATGTCAATATAATGGCGTCTGCAGTCAACACTCCAGACCCCGTTCCTCAAAGAAAAGAAAGGCGTACGCTTGAGTGCGCTTTATCTTCGGAAGAAGAGAAATCTTCTTGTTTCTGTCTATTCTCATCAACTAGCTTCATACTTGTTCCATGCTCGTTCAGTCATCAAGTGGATCTACTTTCATTAGATTGGATTTTTATTCACTCGATGAAAAATGGCAACCTCAAATGCAATTTTTTAGGGGGAGAAGTGTTAACAGTGGATCAACCTCATATGCACTTGTTCAATCAAAAATGGCAACCTCATATGTAATTTTTTAGGGGGAGAAGTGTGAACAGTGGATCGACATACATTTGATTGTATGTTCACTCACTTGTTGGGCATGTGACTCTAATTGTGACTACGGAGTTGATCAGGTATCACTTACTCAAGATTGAAGTTGACTTTCACAAAGGCGTGATCTTATTTTATCTTGAAGTCAGGGGTTGGTAGGATGCATGACTTTAAATGATAACTTGCTCGTGCTTAAGATTTAAGTTGAAGACTTAGTTTATCTAGTTACCAGCAGTTGGGGTAAAGGTTTGAAGACCTGGTTAACTATCACTTTAAGGAGTTATGTTATAGTACTCAATGTCACACGCCAATGACATTGTGGATAATCACAAGAGGTTTTAATGTCGCATACTTTGGTTGGGTATTGAGTAATTAGAGATTTGCTTGGAGTATAAATTATCTACACCGTTATTCCAACATTAGTGCAAGCTTAAGTCACGAGAACAGGGAATTCTACTTCATTTTCAAGTTTGGTATATCGGATTTGCTCCATCAGTTATCACATCAAATACCCTACTTAAGGGTTGGTAAAGATAGTCAGAGAGAGTTTCGGTAGCGGATGAGTCTCAGTTGATACATTTGAGCCAAATTTGTTCTTCTCACAAGATTCAAGTATATGTGCATAAAATGTGTTGCTGATTCTGAGGTATCAAAACCAGCAAGGGGGAAGGAGACATACATCTGAACGCACAACGAGTACACGTGATGAACTTTATACTTCTTTTTAATTAAAGTTATTCCAGGAAGACAAATGTCATAACCGTAGAGAAAATCAATGTATTAACTCGTGGCTTTTGGTGTATTATTCCAACTACGTGGGGGAAGAGATGTTAGAAACAGTTTCTGATGTTTAAAGAGGTACACAATTGTATGATGATTCCTCTGGTTAGTCGGTATCCTATAGAAGGAAATGTGTTCATCCGGGACTTACTTGATTTTTACGGTAATGTTTTGGTGTTATCATTACGACTACATCCGGTACTCAGTTGCTGTTGTGGTACTGTCTTGGTGTTATCATTTCGACTACATACGGGATAAATTGCTTACACTCAGGACTTAGTTTTCTTTGGCGTAACAATTCTCATCTGCAATTTCCTGAAGGGAGAAAAGTGCATTTCCGAGTCTTAATTGATTTTGATGTTACGTTTTCGACTTCATTAACGGGATTGAGTGTGTACTTCGGGTTTTTGAGCTTCATACAATGAGACTGATTGCATCACTTCAACTACTTGGGGGAAGTGGCCTCTTGATACTTTTGTTATGCATTACTTCAGCCTTTAGCGGGAAGAAATATGAGAAGAACTACTCAAGCGTGAGATGATACGTTGCTGATCTATTTGATGATCCCCTAAACGGATAATCATGGTGATTATTCTTAAAATGAGCAGCAATATTTGATGTGGTTTGCTACGGATTCCGCTGTGAACTTATCTAATGTAAGCTTGAAAGAGAGCTTTGAAACTGCTTAAAAAGAAGATTGTCGGTTTGGGGGAACACATCAAAGCTTCGCATTGAGAAGGCTCAAGTTTAGACGATTATTCAGGAGCCTCGAAAGCTTTGGTGGTGAAAGTTTAAGAGATGTTAACTACAGACTTCTACAGTGTACAGAACGATATCCATATTTTAGTATTCATGTCATCATCTTCTTAAATTGAATAATATATTTTGTACATATCTTAAACCAAAATGTAAATAGAAATATAGATAACCAACAAAAACCATAAAAGCAGAAGTTCAAATGAATTGTTAAAACATGTCATGTCGGCTTGCAGTTACTTCAGACTGTAACCCGTTCCTCATTATAGGGAAAGCACGTCGCCAAAAAGACGGTTGTTCGTCCCACTGGGTGAAGTTCACCCGGGCATGGATTACTTTATATCCATGTTTCTTCGATTTAGTGTACGCCTCAGTGCATTATTTCCTGATTAAGAAGAGAAGTCTTCTTTGTATACAAATAGTTTTCCATCTATGATTCTTCTGAAAATTATTTGTGAGATACATGGCGGTAACGTGTTTTTTCAAATTCTTTCAGACTTAGATTGTTCATAAAATTTGTCACTCAATCAATGACTACAACTCTTTAACTAGAATAAGGGTCATTGATTAAGGGGGAGAGTGATTTCAAATTTTATATCATCAAACGGGTTTCTTGGTTATCTCGTAATTTCTAGAAAAGGTTTTGTAGTTAATGGGGTATTTGTTGAAGAGGAACTTACTAAGCTTTATCTCTAATGGCCAAATGTGTTAGTTGTTAGAAAGATTAGGGCATTATGTGCAATTTGCGTATAGTTTCCTAGCTTTATGTAACCAGAAGGTCCATTTGTGTCACTCTGGAATCCTCGTTTAATCCCTTAAATAATTTAAAACTCAAAATCCAAAAGAATTTAGAAAACCCGTTGTGTTTGATGTTCTTGAATACTCCACAGGCATTTGTATGATCTGATTGAATGAGTTTTGAATGTTGATTGACTTTTGTTAGTCGATAGCTGTTTAATTGTTGTTGTCGTATTGCTTGTGCACTCAGAATATGCTTAGGTATGTAGCTATCGTGTTAGAATCATGTCCCTATAATCCTGAGTTGAATATTGAAATATGTGTGAATTGCCATGTTCATGATTGATGGTTGATCTTCATGTTAAATAGTGGTTTGATTTTGATATGAACATGGTATTATGAGTAGGCAAGCTGCTATGTGGTAGCGAGTAATGAAGAGTGAATCTGTATGTATGTATATCTGTGTTGATATTCTTATGCAGATTCCATGGCTAATATGAATATGCCTGCTCCCGCTCTAACCATTTGATCAGATGTTCAAACTCTATTGACTGGCTCTGAATTCACCACAACAACAACATCGGCAGCAACAACAACAACACCTTCACCACCACCACCACCTTCACTTCAACAAAGCAATACTAATTCTGGTCTCGCCGAGTGGGGGTCTACAATACTTGGGAAGTTTTGTTGGTGGATGGATAATTGATGTTGACTATTGACTCCCTCAGAGAAGCGAATGATCACATCATCTGTGCGTAAAGGTTAACATCATATGTGTCGTAACAATTATCTTTGTACATAATAAGTAGTGAATCTCCCTCATAAATTGAGGGGGAGCAGTGTATCGTTCCATTATCAGTACATATTAAACATGACCACATTTTTTCTCCCAAATTGTCTAACTCATTTAAATCAATTGAGATCCTAAATCTCAAACGGTTTGAAATTTTTGATCGGGGGAGAAAATGTTATTTAAATATGAAATCTGATAAAAAATGTGTTTGTTTGAACTCATGTGTAACCTCTCTCATATGTTCTAAACTCTTTCGTATATCGATGCACATATTGAGGGGGAGCAAAAAGGATGTGGCATCTCATGTGAGCGCAACTCAGACTTCACCAATGAATTGATGAAAAAAAAACTGTCATTAATCAAAAGGACGTGTCCTGGCGGGGTAATAATTTTAAGCTGGTCTAACCAGTGATGTAAGCGTGTCTCGAAGAGGACGTGTCTGAGTAGAGTGTTTCATTTCAAGAAACTTTCTGTGGACTTGACTAGGCCGGGTAATAATTGCAAGGTAGTCTAACTAGTGATGTAAGCGTGTCTCGAATCGATCATGTTCACAGAAAGTGGATCAATTCAAAAAGTGCGAACTCCACCCAACATGTGCAAATTTATAATAAAATCATCCGAGCACATGTTAAGGGGGAGCATTTGAAAAGTATAACACTCTCAAAGTGTTAGCAAAATGTTTTTTATAATCATAAAGACTTTGAGAGATTTTTCAAGGATTTGGTTAACGGCAACATATGATAGTCATGAAGTTATAAGGTGGCTAAGCTTGGAAAAACCATCCTACGATCCACCAAAGCTGGAGGGATCTACCCAAGGACAATACCGAATAGTTAGTATTAGAAAGTCCTTAGGTATGATTATGAAAAAAGGAGTAATATGAGAAAGGAGAAAGAAGGGGTTGAAGAATTAAAAAGAAATGTAATGAGAAAGGGTGAAAATAAATAGCCCTATAATTATTCAACCTTAGTGCAGAAACCGGGTTTAATTCATATGCTACTAGTTGTTACTATGGTGACACCGATATTGAAGACAAGACGTCATGGACCCAGTGACGCACTGCACTAAACCTTCTAGCCACTCAAGTTCTCTTAAAAGAACTTGTTTCATTCTAACGGGGAACCCTGCATAATCTTTCCACCGCTCATTACGAGTTATGTTGATATTGAAACAGGAGACACCGCTCCAGTCTCTTACTACCAAAAATTGCACATATCGAGTTTAGAGCCACAAGATACAATAAAAGATCTCATAGGAACACATGTTATTTCTACACTGGTTGTTCAACATTAAGGACACCAATTGTAAACTTATGAGTCCTACACAGATCTTAGCAATCTGCCAGAACATTTATGAGGGAATTTACAAATGTAACTCTCAGTGATTGAATAGAAATTTCTGCCAAGGTCAACATCAAACAGCCCTGAAAGCAGGTCACTTTGGTAATTCCTTGTGGATTACGCTTAGTGGTCGCGACGGTTTCAAACGGTCTACAGTCGTGGAGTGAACTCTAGCGACTCACCTAATCATTGATGTACTTCGGTAGATCTTGTAAGCCCTCTCGGGGGTATCCGATTTAGGAATGGCCTTGGTAAGGATTAGAGAAAGTTCTCACACTATGCTGTTAACAATCTCATAGTCCGAACCTATAAGTACCGGACGTTTTATTGCTAACTGTCGTATGCAGGAATCCTTGGTGGTTGTAGATGATTGCCAAAAAGATGCTGATTCATCACCCCAAGCTCACACTTCATCATCATAATCCAAGAAATCATGATAAATGAAAGACTTTCAACACTGCTTCCGCAACTCTGATGCTGAAAATCATGATCCAGAAAAGTGTGAGCAAGTCGGTCCAAAGATCTCAACATCACATGGAGACGATATTGCAAAAAGATGACTTGGAGACAAACGTTGACTGATGACCTCAAAGAATCCTCAAAGATCATCCAAGCCACAAGAATCGTCATCAAAGTTTCACTGCTAAAATTACAAAGATAGCGAACTTTGAAGAATCAAAGACTACGAGCTAGGAAATTATATTCATGTAATAGAATGCTAGAATTCAAATTCTAATTTCTGGGGTGACCTCCCTTAGGGGGAGATTGTTAGGAATATAAATATTCATAATAAAGACTCGGTCACCCCGAGTATCCTTTAGCATTATGTTAGCTCGTATTATTTGTGGAGTTGGGTCGGGTCTTTACCCACTGTCAACTCACTCCATAGCCCAAGTGGGGCATTTATGTTTGTACTATAAATACCCTCTTCCCACCAAGGGAGAGGGTTGGAGCTTCTTTCAGTCTAATAGATTACAAGTTTCTTTCTCTCTCTAGAACTCCCATTCTCTCTCACTCTCTCTCTCTCTCTCTCTCTCTCTCTCTCTCTCTCTCCTCTTCTCTCTTTATTTTTGAACTAGCTTAATCTTGTATGTATGTTATGATTATGAATATCCTACATATCTTCACCATAAACTTCAAACATAATTTTCAAATCTCCCCAAAGAACATTATCTATCTCATTTTGTGGCCTTGAATCTCCATATTTGTTCTTGATTAATGCCCATAAAGTATCTAAATCTTCTCTATTAAAATTTCTGAGCATTTGAGGAAATGTTACAAACCTTTGAGTCCTGCCACTAGCTCTGATTATCTCCAACCAAGGAGTTTTAGTCTCACCTTTATAACCATTCTTCCAATCAATGATAGGAGCTTTAGTCTGTAAAGGAACAACATCAACAAATGTATCATCATTGTCTTCCAATCTAACCATTTGTGGTAGATTAGCTGCTTCTTTTTCCACACTTTCTTGAACCTGCTCTGTTTGCACATCTTGTTTTTGCTTCTTGCTGCTTTCAGATTCTAGCTTTCCTCCTGACCTCTTAGAGAACATCACCAACTCTTCTTCATTCATGGATGTCAAACTCCTTTTTGATACTATCATAGCTCATTCCCATGAACTGAGCTTGTTTCCATCCACCCATATTCCTCAAATAAGTCTGCATAGTTTTCTTTTGCTTTGCCATAGTTGGTGGTTTGTTCCACTTTTCTTTAGCTCTTTTTCAGAGCAAAGAACTTCTTTTGTTGAGCCAAGAATTCCATGAAGAGTTTTGACTTTTCTTCCTTTGAGAGTTCTTCCTGCTCATCATCCAACATCTTCTGAGAAAACAAGTGATCTACTTCACATTTAGCCTGAATATCAACCGATGAATTTATAAGTTCAAGACTTGCTTGTTCTTCCTCTTGAGCTTTCTTTCTTCTTGCCTCTTCTTCTTTAGCATCAATATTAGCTTGCACTTGTCTTGCAACTTCTTCATCTGCTTTAAGATGTTGTTGTTGTTGACTGAGTGATAGGAATTTCTTCTTTGGTTCTTCAATCAACAAACCCTTGCCTTTGTCTGATGTTGAAATAGTTGGTAATGATGTTGTTGATGCTGATACTGGCTCTTTAATCACAACTCCTTTAGCTTTTGATTTTGTACTCTTTAAATTAGTTAATACATGAGCTATAGTCATGTCTTCAACACCTTGAGTAGCAGCAATAATAACTTCTGTCTCAGCAGTACTAACCTTGTCACTAGCCTCAGCAGCACTAATCTTTTCACTAGCCACATTAACTTCACCACTAGCAACATTAAGTTCTCCACTGGCAGCATTAAGTGTAGCAGCATCAACTAACACTTTAGCTATCTTCTCAATACCATCATCAGCAACATTACCCTGTTGATCAGCAATAACAAACTTATTTGCATCATCATCATCATCCCTAGTAGTCTCAACATCTACCCAGTATCCATATCCATATCTACCAAAGTTTCCTCCCCTGAAGTTTTGCTTGTATTCCTCCTCTGTTTGGAAACATCCTTCTCCAAACTCTCAGCTTCTTCAGAAGAATCAACCCTGGAAGTAGTTCCAACATTTTGGTTTTGTGTGTTCTTGACCTTTGTAGACTTTCAAGATACCTAACCCTCCTTTTCAACCTTGTGATTTCAGTACCTTGAGAAACTTTAAGCTGCTTCCGATTTTTCTTGAGATCAAGAACATCTCTTGACAATTTTCTACAAGTAGCCATCAACTCATTAATAATTTTCATACTACCCTCAGCACTTCGGAGTGTATCACCTCTCCCGAGTGGTGCATCATTGGGTGAGTTAGGCATAGCCTCAGATCTATTCTGAGCGTCTACACCCCCCATATTATTCGGTTGGCTGGGACCTTCACCTGAATCAGTTCCAGAGGAACTAGATTCATTAGAAGTTGCCTTAGATTAGGTCTTATTTATGTTATCACTGTCCTACTCTGCTTCAAAGCTATTAGCAGTAGTGATAGCCCTTTCTAATCTGTGACCCCTCTCCTCATGCACAGCCTCATCTGCAGCCATACTAGCACTAACCTGAGGTAGTTGAGTGCCCTTTTGTGTGATCCTATGGGTATAGGTCTTTTGTGGTGGTGGTGATGTCAAAAGAGTGGGTGTGTGATAAACATCAGTTGGGATTGCTAAGCTTTCACCCTCAGTTAGACCTAGTTGCAACATTGTTTGAAACAATGGTGTAACTCTGCCTTTAAAATCCTTGCCCTCCCTCTTCATATTAGCAAAAATCTTTTTAGTATGAAAGAGAGCAGTATAAATCTTTTTATGAACCTTTTTGTTTACAAATTGTCTGTCCATAAGAAGTTGTAAAAACCTTGGAAATAAGTAATATTTATTTGAAGAACTATCCAACCCCTTAACCACACTATCAAAAATCAATTTGGAAAAATTAAATCTTTGATTTCTTTGATTCTGAGCCAAGCAGATAATAGAAGAAGCCATATTTCTACTAAACTCATTTCAACCAGTAGTATTTGGACTAAGACACTATAAGATAGTGTCAATTAAGAATTTCCATTGTGGAGAGAAAGCCCCTTTTGAAAACTTTAAAGAAGTGCTTTGGCTTTCATACCCCATCAATGCAAGGTTTCAGAAAATTGTAGAATTTTGAACATTATTAATACCTTCAGCATCATCAAGATGAAGAACATCTCGAATAGAAGCTTTAGTAACAACAATCTCCTGTCCATCCACAAGGGCATGTATCTTTACTTCCTCATCAATAGTTTTGACCTTTACAGTAGCCCAAAACTATTTGATGTTGGAAACATATATATTAGGATTCACTGTTAATGCATACCTAATATGAGCAGCATTAAGAAAATCTTTGATTTAAGTAAAACCTTCACTTTCTTGCGGCTTTTGCAAGAACGCAATCATTCTATGTTGATCAGCGAATGACAGAGTCGACATTGTGAATTTGGAAAAATTTTGATGGGGTTTGGCTGGGATTTGCAATTAATGAGTAAAAAGATTTAGGGTTTAGATTTGAAAGAGTTTGATCGGATAAAGACACTTTTGGGAACGAGTGGAGGATATAAACCCTTAATGCTCACATTTATAAAACAGTACCCTGTTCTTTCAAACATAGCAGTAGAAACCTAGCAGCACTAATTTAGGTATAGCCTCATTAACTTATGCCTAGAAGCATAAAGTTAGTTTCCACTCCAAACAACCTTTTAATCAGCAATCCATCACTTCTCTCAGATTATCCGGCAAAATATTAGTCCCAAAAACACAAAACCACAAACATAACACAATTTACAATAATCACATCATCAATTATACTTAGCAATACTAAGTATAACTGGCAGCATTAACACAACAATACTAAGTAAACTAGCAGTACTAATTATAACTTAGCAACATTAACATAACAATACTAAGTAAACTAACAATACAAATTATGACTTAGCAACAGAAACAATTTATTGACCTAATAACAGTACTAATCCTTATAAAACTTTACAAAAACACAGAGAGATAAGAATTCTTCAAAGATTTATCATTCCAATACTAACAACCAAAAATTGAAATCTACCCACATCAAAAGCTTTTGTGAGCAAATTTGCAACATTATTATCAGTATGGATTTTAACAATCTGAATTAACTTATTTTCATAACAATCTCTTATAAAATGATGTCTTATCTCTATATGTTTTGTTTTTGAGTGATAAACAGGATTTTTAATAATGCACATAGTACTGTTATTACCAATATAAAGTTTAGTATGCATAAAATTGTACCCATAATCCAGTAAATGATTTTGAATCCAGAGCACTTGTCCACAGCAACTGGAAGCAGCAACATACTCAGCTTCAGTTGTGGAATTTGCAACCACAGTTTGTTTCTTGCATTGCCATGAAATCAACCTGCTTCCCAAAAACTGACAACCTCCTGTTATTGACTTTCTATCCAAGCTAGCTCCAGCATAGTCACTATCAGTGTATACAATCAAGTCAAAAGGTGAATCTTTTGGATACCAAAGGCCTAATTTAGGTTGACCTTTCAGATATCTAAAAATCCTCTTCACAGCATTAAGATGTGAAACTTTTGGTGTGACTTGATATCTTGCACAGGCACAGACTGCAAACATTATATAAGGTCTTGAAGTTGGAAGGTACATCAATGATCCAATCATTGATCTATACAAATGAACATCAACTTCTTTACCATCTTCATCTTTGAGCAGGGGCTTGGATGTTTCCATAGTATTCTTTGCAGGCTTCACATCAATAAAACCAAACTTCTTCAAAATTTCAGCCACATATTTATCTTGACTGATAAATATGCCATCTTCTTTCTGTCTAACATGATGTCCCAAAAAGATTGTAAGTTCACCCATTGAACTCATCTGAAATCTTTCATGCATAAGCTTCTCAAATTCAACACATAAAGCATTGTGTGTTGATCCAAAGATGATATCATGAACATAAACTTGAACAAACAAGATATCATCCTTGTGCCTTTTGATAAACAAAGTTTTCTCAATCTCCCCTCTACTAAAACCATTGTCTAACAGATAAGCTGACAATGTGTCATACCAAGCTCTGGGAGCTTGATGTAAGCCATATAGTGCCTTCTCTACCTTGTAAACCTTGTCATGGAAATTAGGATCTTCAAAACCAGGTGGTTGTGAGATATAAACTTCTTCTTCAATAGTCCCATACAAAAAAGCACTTTTAACATCCATTTGATACACTACAAAGTCTTTGTATGAAGCATAGGCCAAGAATAATCTGATAGCCTCAATTCTTGCAACAGGAGCAAATACTTCATCATAATAAATACCCCCTTCTTGTGTGTATCCTTGAGCTACTAACCTTGCCTTGTTTCTAATCACAATGCCTCTTTCATCCTTTTTGCATCTAAAAACCCACTTAGTACCAATTGCCCTCTTCCCTTTACGCAATTCTATCAGTGTCCAAACTTCTTAAAGCTTGAATTGTAGTAGTTCTTCTTGCATAGCTTCCACCCAGCTTGGATCTTGTAATGCTTTGTGAGCAATCTTAGGTTCTACTTGTAATAGAAAACAAGCAAACAAACAGTTTTGAAGGTATTTGTGACTGTTTCTTTGATGAAGGGATCTGGCAAAGAAACCTTGTTCCTTTAAATCTTTAACCATTTTCCTTGTTTGAACAGCAGACTTTGGCTCTCCAATGATCTGTTCCTTAAGATGATTCTTGTGAACTCTTGTAGTTGGAATAGGACTAACAGGTACTTCCACATTTAAATTAGTTGAGTCAGCCTTTTCACCAAGTACATCTTCATCAATATCAGGATAAATGTCTTCCAATATAGGCATGTTTGGATCCTTTGGGTAAACATCAGCATCAAAAGATATGCCTTGATTTCCAGCAACATTAACACTTGGTTTAGCAGTATTAACAGAATTAATATTGCTAGTGTTAATTTCTTCATTGGCGGCATTAACACTTGGCTTAGCAATATTAACTGAGTTAGAACTGCCAGTGTTAATATCATTTGATACATCATCCTTTGCTTGATCATCAGACTTCTTTTCTTCATGCAACTCTTGATCACCTGATACATCATCTTTTTCTTGATCATCAAAGTCATCTGCTTGTGAACTCTTTGACTCTAGAGTTGAGAAGGGTGGATCAGCAGTCTAAATAGGTAGAAAAATGTAATCTTTGTCATGTGCTGACTCCTTTCCAGCTTGACCTGCATCATTACTTGCTTTTGTACCTGCACAATTGTTAGACTCTGTTCCTTCAACAACTGGCTCATAATTCATAGTCTTGGTTAGAGAATCAATATCAAACAGCCAGCTTGGTCCACTCCCTGCAACATTAGGTGTATTCTCACTAAACCTAACATGCAAATTCTCTTCCACTTTCCTGGTCCTACTACTGAACTCTCTAAAAGCTTTGCTATTTGATGAGTATCGAACAAAGAATCCTTCATCAGCCTTTCCATCAAACTTGCCTAAGTGATCTATGGTATTAAAGATAGTAACAGGACACCCAAATGGTCTTAAGAAATCAAGCAATGGTTTTCTACCATGTAAAAGTTCATAGGGGGCCTTGTTATGAGGCTTAACTACTTTACTTCTATTTTGCACATAACAAGTAGTATTAAATGCTTCAGCCCAAAAAGTAGTAGGTAATTTAGAATCAGCTAACATTGTTCTAGCAGCCTCAATAAGTGTCCTATTCCTCCTCTCAGCCACTCCATTTTGTTGAGGAGTTCTAGCTACACTATACTGTCTCTCAATACCTTTCATCTCACAAAACTGGTTAATTTCCATATTCTTGAACTTAGTTCCATTGTCACATCTAATTACTTTACAAATGTTGGTCCAAATAAATCCATGTGCAACATATGTAATGGCTGACTAATAGAGTTCACTACTTTGGACTTACAAGAAGCTCTATGTTGTTTTCCCTTCTGACAAGCAACACAGATTTCAGAATTTTCAAAAACTTTTGAAGGTAAACCTCTCACAAGGTTTCCCTTAACCAATTTATTCATTGTTTTGAAATTTAAATGACCAAGTCTTCTATACCAAAGTTTAGATTCATCTGATGTGGCCTTTGCAAAGAGACAAGTCAATCCTCTTTTCGGAACAATATTCTTTAAATCAACACTGTATATGTTGTCTGTTCTAGGAACTTTAAGTAGAACATGACTTTCATCAGTCAACTTAAAGTCCGGAGATAGGACAATACATTCAGTATCAGTGAAAAGAACACTATTCTTTTTGTCACACATTTGTGAGACACTACAGAGATTAAACTTAAGCTCTTTGACAAAGTACACATTGTCAAAATCTAATTTACCAGTCTTTATTGTACCTTTACCAGTGATTTTCCCTCCTTTGGGATTGCTCCCAAAAGCAACATATCCTCCATCAATAGCTTTAAAATCTTCAAGATAGGTTATGTTTCCAGTCATGTGCCTTGAGCATCCACTGTCAAATACTCCTTTATCTTTTAATTCTACTCGTGGATTGCCCTGCACATAAAGTAAGAAAATCAGTTCATTTTGGGGACTCAAGCCAAAACTGACTTGGATCTGCCTTGTGCATCTACATAATCATATCTCTTTAAAACTATAGATGCACTGCTGTTTCTGAAAACATGATCTAAAACTTTAATTTTTGGTTTCCAGATCCAACAAGCTGAGGACTTCACAGCTTAAAAATGATTTCCTAAAACAGTATCAATTATTACTTTTGGCTCAGCAGTAGAAACTACTGATTTTGCCTTAGCAGTACTAATAGTTGTTGGCTTTTGAATGGGCTGTTTTATAGTGGAATGGGCTTTGTTTGAAAACTTTGAAAATTTATTTGCACCATCCCCTGTTCTTTTGATGTTACACCAGATCTCATTTGTACTGCTCTTGGAACCATGTTTCTTTTAGCATGTGGGTGAGTATTCTTTGGAAAACTTTTATGATTTGCCCTCTTAGTATAGTTCAAAACTGGTTTTTGATAGTAAAAATAATTATCTTGTAAATGTTCAAAACTATCACAATGATGACAAGCCTTATTGATAATCTCAAAGTCACTTCCTAACTTTGAGATATCATTCCATTCCAACTTCTCTGATTACCTCTAGGCTTGTTTATGATCTGCCTAGGTTGCTCAGTGTACCTAACAATTTTCTTAGACACCTTATTACCAAAACTAGGTTTGAAAAATTTAATCTGTTCAACTATAGGTTTCACTGGTTCACTCTCAATCTTAGGTTTCTCTTGTTCCTGTTCCTCATCATCATCAGACACTCAATCCTCAATAGTAGGTACATTAGAATACTTTCTATCAGTCTTAGATTTTTCCTCATTAGATTCACTACTTTCTCCTTAAGACTTAACATTTGACTCACTCAAACAAGACAATTCTGGAATAGGAGGTACAAACTTTCCTATTATTGAAGGAGGAACTTCATGATAACCTATGCCACTACCTCTCCTAATTAACTGATACTCAATTGTCTTATTAACACTCTCAGATGCAAACTCAAGCTTATTAACCTTAACCTGATGTTTTCCTAATTCCTTATAAGCTACATCTTTTTCTTTTTTAGCCTTTTCTAATCTTTTAGAGAGTACATTAACTTCATTTTCTTTCACAAAAAGCTTACTTTCAAGAACATTCACTTTTTCCACATATTCTAACTCATTTTGTTTGAAAAAAGTCAAGTCTTTCCTCAAAAGATCTTAGACCTAACTTATAGCCTAAATTGTCTAATTTTAGCATTTTTACCTCATCCAATAGCTTTTCATTCCTAGCCTTAAGTTCTTCAACAGTATCCAAACAAGACTTATCAAAACAACTAGAACTGTTAGATACCTCAGAGTCAGAACTTGATGCAGAAGAGTAGGCCATAAGAACAAAGTTAGGTCCTTCAGCTGCTTGATCACTCCAGTCATATGCTCCAAGACCATCACATTGAGACACCAAAGCTGTAGAGTTTTTTGTTTCCCCAGTTTTCCTAGAACTTTCTCCATTCTTGTAATCTTGGCTTCTTGGAGCTCTGCAATCTCTTGCAAAGTGACCCTTCCTATAAAAGTTGTAGCATTCAATCTTGGATTTATCAAAACCCAAGGTATCCTTCCCAATAATCTTGAGACTTCTTCCAGTCCTATTCAAATATCTTTTTGCTCTCACAGTCAACATAGCCATCTATCACTTCAATTCCATCTCTTCAAGATCATCTAGATGGATCTGCTCCAAATCTTCATGCATCATCTGAGAACTAGTAGTTGCACCAGCTAAGAAAGCATAGATAACAGCATCACTCAAGTTATCAAGGGTTGTAGACCCAGCAGCATTAACTTGTGTGCTAGCAGTGCTAATTCCATGAGCAATATTAACTACTTCATTAGGACTGCTAGAACTGTTGTTTGAGGAGCACACAAAAGCTCAGTTTTGTGTGCTTGTAGATGAGCTAGATGATCATTTGACTTCAGGTTCGTAAACTTTAAGATTGTCCTACAGATCATCCAAACTCATAGTATTAAGATCATCCTTGTTTCTCCACACCACAGATGTGTGTTCCACTCTGGTGATAAGCTTCTTAAAAACTTTTGATTGACATCTTCTTGAGAAATTGAGACTTCAACAAGTGCCAATTGACTGATGAGTTTCTGAAGCCTGTCAAAAGTTTGATCATGATTTTCAGAACTTGTAGCAGAAATTTTTTTGTATTGTTGCTTAAAGAGGTTCTTCCTGGTTTTCTTAGTTGCAGCATTCCCTCTAAATCTTGTCTCAATTTCTTTTAGCAACTGTTTAGCATCCTTGATGTGATTGAAGGTCAATTGATGATCATTAGGAATCCCCATCATAAGAGTACTTGATGAACTCAAATAAGTACATTTTATTACTATCATTTATCCTATTAATTTGACTTGTTTTACTATATTATGTATGAGGATTGATACTTAATCGTTTACTTTTGTAATTCTCAGGTAAAAACAAGCATTTGGTGAAACTTGGCGATTTTGGACTAATAATGGAGCAAAACATGTATAAAGTAAAGAGTCTACTGAAATGAAGAAGATCAAGACTAATCTGCTCCAGATGCGCCGCATCTCACTCATGACATGCGCCGCATCTCTATGAAGATATCACCAGATACGATCCAAGATACAAGAGGACATGCGCCGCATCTAATCATGGAGTTACGCCGCATCTTCTGGCGGTGTACGAATATTCCTGAATATTATAATCTTGGACCCCACGCGAAGTTAAGTCAATGCGCCGCATCTACTTAATAGATGCGCCGCATCTTCCCTCAGACAGAAACTATAAATACCCCGTAGACCAGACGAATTAAAGAGTTCCGAACATTATAACCTAAGACCGAACAGAAGAACCGAAGGACGAATTCAGTCAAGGAGGCAGCACAAGACACACCTAAATCAAAGATACAAGAGCTGTAAGAAGGTGCTGCATGTGTTTAATTCATTAAGTAGTTTTGTTTTATTGTGTTAGCAAACTTTAATTCATCAGGATTGGTGGCTTGTGTAATGTGACAACGAAAGATTGCACTCCCTTTAATACTTGCTTTCCCATCAATTAAAGTTTATATGTTGATGTCTTTGGTTACTACTTATTAGTGCATTGATAACCTCTGTGTTTATTAGTGGCTTGCGGGCATTTGACTGCGGGACATAATGTGGCTCCCACGGTTATTACTAAATTGATCACTTAGGAATAACTTTTAGACATAAGTAATCATTAAGGGTTTACTCGCCGATAAGATTAGGACCAACGAGAAAGGGTTAACTACATACACTTCATATAAAGCTATCAATAAAACAAGTGACAATCTACTTAATCATAAGGACAGCCCTCTTATTGTCTCGAGTATCTATCTGTGTACGTGTGTGCTACTTGCTGATTCGTGCCTATTGGTTTATTTTATTATTTAATTGCAAACAAATCGTGCCAGTCTCTCAGGCTGAAACCCCCTTGCGTTAGGACATTAAAATACTGATTAGAATAACGAGATAATACGTTCCACTCCTAGTGATCGACACTCTACTTACCATTATATTCATACTGACCGGGTACACTGCTCGTTAAGTGTGTGTGTTATTGATAAGTCGGCTAAATATAAATTTAAAACTTGAGTAGGCATTAAAACTGCTAAAACTATACTACGACACGCATACGCATCAAGTTTTTGGCGCCGTTGCCGGGGAGTGAATTGTTATTATCTGTTAATTTGATTAGTATTTTAATTAGGTTTTTCTTTTTATTAGATTAATTGCATCATTGTATTATTTTGCATATTTGTTGTATTGTGTGTTAATTGTTTTCTTTTATTTTTGTGTGTTTTATTTTCGTTGTGTGTTTTTATTTGTTTTTATTTTTCGTGTTTTCTGTTCTGCTATCGTTGTACTGTGCTAAATCAAACGATACGGCGCATCTGATCTCTCAGATACGGCGTATTGCGTTTAATTTTTAAAAATACAACGCGTTTAATTAATTCGATACGACGCATCTTTTCCCCAAGATACGGCGTATCTGTTTTTAATAAGAAAATTTTTCTAAGCGATAAAGTAATACGACGCATCTGCTTCTGCAGATACGGCGTATCTGTTTTTGATAAAAAAAATTTTTTTTCTAAACGTTAACGCCATACGACGCATCTGCTTTCGTAGATACGGCGTATCTATTTTAATTAAAAACAGTTTGCGAATTATTAAACAGATACGACGCATCGATCTATATCGATACGGCGCATCTTTCTGAATCAAAAATCGATATTTATTTTTAAACGTAACGAAAATACGGCGCATTAACTTTCGTTAATACGACGCATTTAATTTTAATTAGATAAGTTGGTTTTTGATTATTTAATTCGATACGGCGCATTCGTAAATTCTAAGCGGCGTATCTATTTTCTGGATAAAGTCTGATTAAATTTTAACGTATTAAGATACGGCGTATCCAACTCTTTGGATACGGCGCATCGTCTGCAGATATCAGCTATTTGTATTCATATATCCGTTTCTATATTCATTAATTTCTCTTCTAGCGAACAAATCCTACTGATGATTTTACCTTGGATGACAGATTTTGCTATGGAAGACATGTCAGTTAACGGATATCTTGCTAAGGAATGCTTGTTTTCAGATTCATTCAATGTACTCATGATCGATGCAGATTTATTCTCTTGGGAGACTCCTCTTGAAGCTGCTTTTAAGGAATTCATGCGTTTATGCAACATTGACAAAGAGGTATTCTCTTATGATGTATTTGTGAGGTACACTGGAGAAGAATTGTCGCTCTTATGGCCTATCATTGAAGCCGAAGGATTGAACTGGACTACTATCGAAGAAGATGATGGGAAATTCTATCTTGCATACATGGACTCAAACAACAACAGCTGTGGTGGAGGCAATACCCAAAACTCTTACATGCCTTATTCAGAACAGTACTGGGGATTAAATGAGAACTATCTGGATAATGACATGAATTATGCTTTGGCGGAGTTACTATTTCATGGCAGATTGGTAAGATTGATAGACCTCTCCCTCAATGATTGGCTAGAACTCAAATATGGTAGTCCGGAATTTGCCCCTACAAATGAAGTCAAGGAGATTATGACTTCATGGTTGACTCGGAGTTTTAAGAAGCAATTTAACGAGTTCATGGAGATAAAAAAGAATATGATCGGAAAGGCTTGCTTTGACGTTAACCACGATCCTAACGATGTTAATTTTTCAGAATGGTTGGCTAGTAAGTTTAATAACCATAAGAGCATGGATCGAGCTACCAAAGATGCATTATGGGTATATTGGATGAGAGGAGAAGATGAAGAAGTAGAAAGCGATTATGGGTCGTCACTTCATGATTCAACAATCAATGAAGGCATCGAAGAATTATTCAGAATAGACGTTGATTTGTTCGATTATGAGACACCCTTGTGCAAGCAGTTCAAGGAATTTAACTACCTTCTTCAAGTCGACGATGATGTGCTTACTGGAGATCTACCAGGATTTAAGACTTATGACGATTTCAAAAACACCTGGTACTATGAATGGAATGACCAAGTACCATGGGTTTGGGATAAACCATGGGAATATGCGCACATCAATCACACCTGTACACCTTTCGTTTTCAAGGATGGGAGTAGTGTTTGGCCGACCTGTGATTATAAGAGTGACGGAACCTGTAATGGGGGAAGTATAATTGGGATGAAACGGGTTGGAAACGATGTAACCTTTGAAGATTATGAGTGGTATGATAATGTTGAAGACTGCCCACAAAAAGCGGAGGCTTTGCAAGAAAAGGGTAGAATTGAACGCTTGAAAGGACTTAAGGGAACATCGGGTACTACTTTCTGGGAATGGGTACATGGACAATTTGATGATTTCACGAAGCTTAGTCGACGGCTACAATGGGAATTAGAAAGAGAATGGGAAATTATTAAAGATGATAATAATGAGTCATTGATTGAAGAACTAGATGACTATTTGATTAAGGATCCTTATTTTAAGTTTGTTGACAAGGACGAAGAAGAATTCACCAAAAGAAAGTGTCAACTACTTGGGATCCCTTACAATAAGCCACCCGCAATGATTTGTGAGAAATTTAAAGTTATCAAATACTCTTTGGGACCTGATGAGGGTTATGTTGCAGTGAAGACCAAGAGTTATACTAGATTAAGTCGAACAGAGGAAAACGTTGCGGAACTATACGGGAATATCTTTCGAATGCAGGAAGAAGGATGGACCGTGGCATGGACTAAATAAAGAGCTGAACGTGAGTCTAACTTGAAGACTCTGGAATAAAGACAAGTGCTTACCGGGAGACAACCCGGAAAATTTTTATTATTCTGTTTTCTGTGTCGAGTCAGTCAGGCCCGTATGAGGATACGGCGCATCTCAATTCTGAGATGCGACGCATCTCCTGCAATGGTCATATCTTATTTTTATTTTTCTGCATTTTTATTTTCGACTTTAAAACTTTTTATCAGTTTATTTTAATGCGGCGCATCCCTGGTTAAGGATGCGGCGCATCTTTATTCTGATCCGTATTAATTTCAGGCTCGATACGGCGTATCTTCTTCCATAAGATACGGCGCATCGACTGACCTGATGATTTTCATTTTTAATTTTTAAGTTTTATTTTTCCTAACTACTAATGTATTATGCAAGTTTGAACCTTTCTTATCTTAGGTGTGTTTTAAAGTGTTGGTGGTATTATAGTTTCCTGGATTTCCTGTGGATACATCAAGTATGAAGCTTTAACGTTCTCATCCACAAGAAAGATGATTTTTGCTCTTATACTAATGGAGGATCATACCGAGCAAATCTCAGGGGAGTTTTCCTGTTCTAATTCTTTTATTTTCCAGTTTTTAACCTTTTATACAAACAACGAGGACGTTGTTTAACTTAAGTGGGGGGATTGGAGAATTAGAACACTTAACATTTACTTTTCCTAAACTTTTTCAAAAATTACGCTTAAAATGTGCTTAATATATCAAACTTAAAATTTTTTTTTAGCATGTTTTTGTTTAAGATCTAAGTTGCATAGCTGCACACATGACGTTATTTTCAAAAATTGTGATTTTCCAAAATTCACAAATCTATGAGTGTGCCGGTGACTTGTAAACTTTAGAACTTGGCTTGTATACTATTCGAGACCACCATAATAAGTATTATTTATATAATTGGAATGACTTGTCTAAATTGGTAAAATTCTAGGATTACACCCAAATAGCCTATTATATGTTATGTGTTATTAACTAACTACACTGGTTAGTTAACCCCCGTATAAACCCTTTTGTTACTCTCATTTTTAGAGTAAGATACCCCTAGAAAAACATTCAGAGCCATTCCTTTCGTTTCTTACACCTATGTTTAAAATGTTTCGTTACACCCTTACACCTTAGCCTACCCTGTAGATTAGAATCCGTGGTTGGTTAATTGCTATAGGCAAAGTGTGTTTCCTTACATTACCTGTGTTCGCGTGCGTAATTCATTATCTTTGGTTAGGTCGGGAAATTGCACAATGCAATTGGAGTGAAAGTAAATATTGTATATCTTTGAGTTTGTTTTTCGTGTGTTTACTACTTTCACTATTACCGTTATTTCTGAAGTATGAGAAGTATGGAAAAATTATCCAGAATTATCATTATAGTGATGTGGTGAAATTTTACACATCTATGTTTATGTTTAAAAAAAAAAAATAAATAAATAAATAAATAAAAAAATAAATAAGAAAAGAAAAAGAAAGAAAGAAAAGTTGGAAGTTAGTTTTAACCAACGATGTAAAGTTATGTAAGTGGTCGATATCACCACTATTTGTTGTACTATATCTATGGATTGAATGGGAATTGGCAGTTATGGGAACGCCAATTAAGGTTTATTCTTTGATTAAGATCTTGTTGAGTATAATTCGTGTCTACCTAAAGCGTGTGTTTCAAGTGTTAAAGTGTGAGTTATTCGATGATATGAGTCTTATTCATGGGATGGTTGGGATAGTGATTAACCACACTTAGGATTTTAATTTATTTGTTTTGTTTATTTTTATTTTTACACCAATTTATATCCCAAATGTTATCCATGCCCTTCATTATTCTTTATCCAACCAAACCTTTGATTTATTGAGATTAGGGATTTGAGCAATCTTAAGTATCGTAGTCGTGGATTCGGCTATGTATTTATGATTTTGTCGCCCTTTTTGATATATTATTATTGGCGAAGTTTGGACCTATCTTTAGCCTATTCGAGTTAAGGATTTGAGCAATTGCAAGTATCGTGTTCGTGGATTCGATCATGTATTTCTGATTTTGTCGCCTTTTCTGGAATTTGAGATCGATAGAGAATAAGAATAATTAACCCTTAAGCCTAAAAACCCTTTTTACCGCTTTAGACTTGTTATTCCTTAGCTTTAGTGGAGGAGATGTGTATACTTGCCAAGCTTATGATAGAATATTCGTCACGACTGGACAGTTAAACGATTAGATTTGCTTTTATCAACTTATTTTATTTTACTTCTAATTCGTTAAGTGTTTAGTTGTGTGATTATGAAATAAACGAATACATGCTTAAATATAAAAATAAATCCTAACATCTTTTAGGATACATTTTCATAAGAGAAATTCTAAGGTTTACTTGGGGACAAGTAAAGTTCAAGTGGGGGGATATTTGATGAACTCAAATAAGTACATTTTATTACTATCATTTATCCTATTAATTTGACTTGTTTTACTATATTATGTATGAGGATTGATACTTAATCGTTTACTTTTGTAATTCTCAGGTAAAAACAAGCATTTGGTGAAACTTGGCGATTTTGGACTAATAATGGAGCAAAACATGTATAAAGTAAAGAGTCTACTGAAATGAAGAAGATCAAGACTAATCTGCTCCAGATGCGCCGCATCTCACTCATGACATGCGCCGCATCTCTATGAAGATATCACCAGATACGATCCAAGATACAAGAGGACATGCGCCGCATCTAATCATGGAGTTACGCCGCATCTTCTGGCGGTGTACGAATATTCCTGAATATTATAATCTTGGACCCCACGCGAAGTTAAGTCAATGCGCGCATCTACTTAATAGATGCGCCGCATCTACTTAATAGATGCGCCGCATCTTCCCTCAGACAGAAACTATAAATACCCCGTAGACCAGACGAATTAAAGAGTTCCGAACATTATAACCTAAGACCGAACAGAAGAACCGAAGGACGAATTCAGTCAAGGAGGCAGCACAAGACACACCTAAATCAAAGATACAAGAGCTGTAAGAAGGTGCTGCATGTGTTTAATTCATTAAGTAGTTTTGTTTTATTGTGTTAGCAAACTTTAATTCATCAGGATTGGTGGCTTGTGTAATGTGACAACGAAAGATTGCACTCCCTTTAATACTTGCTTTCCCATCAATTAAAGTTTATATGTTGATGTCTTTGGTTACTACTTATTAGTGCATTGATAACCTCTGTGTTTATTAGTGGCTTGCGGGCATTTGACTGCGGGACATAATGTGGCTCCCACGGTTATTACTAAATTGATCACTTAGGAATAACTTTTAGACATAAGTAATCATTAAGGGTTTACTCGCCGATAAGATTAGGACCAACGAGAAAGGGTTAACTAAATACACTTCATATAAAGCTATCAATAAAACAAGTGACAATCTACTTAATCATAAGGACAGCCCTCTTATTGTCTCGAGTATCTATCTGTGTACGTGTGTGCTACTTGCTGATTCGTGCCTATTGGTTTATTTTATTATTTAATTGCAAACAAATCGTGCCAGTCTCTCAGGCTGAAACCCCCTTGCGTTAGGACATTAAAATACTGATTAGAATAACGAGATAATACGTTCCACTCCTAGTGATCGACACTCTACTTACCATTATATTCATACTGACCGGGTACACTGCTCGTTAAGTGTGTGTGTTATTGATAAGTCGGCTAAATATAAATTTAAAACTTGAGTAGGCATTAAAACTGCTAAAACTATACTACGACACGCATACGCATCAGTACTTCTGGCCTTTACTTCAAGCCTTCTTTGTGCCTTGTCTTTAGCTATCTTGATAAGCATTATAGTTACAACACCCTCAGCAGATGTTTCAGTCTTAGGTAGTTGATTACCATTCTCTATGACCTCCCACATAGAGTAATCAACCATCTGGATGTACTGCTCTATCCTCATCCTCCATAGCTCATATTCTCCAGGCTTGAGCATGGGGACCTTTGATGCAGTAATCATGTCAGTAGATTTTGAGTCCATGTTATCCTTCTTTAGTGAGATGAGTTACAAAAAGGTTCTTCAGTGAGATGAGTTACAAAAAGGTTCTTCTTGATCCCAGTTGAATACTTGATTGAATCCCTTAGCTTGTAAAGGTTTAGCTATGCTAGATAAATCAAACACAAATAGGTATATAAACTGTCTTGTGGTTTTTCAAACACAATGCGGAATCTTGTATTTGATCTTAAGAAGAACAATGAATATAACACTAAACACTTCAATATTATTAATAATACGAATACTCTCTGAGTATTAGGGTTACAAAACCTTGAAGTTCTATCGCAAAACTATCTTGAATCGTATCTCTATCAATGCCCTAGGTCCTCCTTTTATAGACTAAGGAGTCCTAGTCGGCTACAATAACTTTTTATGCAAGATAAATCTCTATAGAATCTTTTCTATATTTATCTAAACATACTTTACATAATAACCGACTCTAATACACTAGCAACACTAACAATGTAATATCAATACTAACTAAGTGTTCTAGTAGTATTAATATTGCAGCAGCATTAATCTTCCATTAGCAGTATTAACTTTGTAACTAGCAGCATTAACAACTTGTTGTATTTCCTTTGTAATTCCTGAGCAGTCTTAACTATGACAGCAACACTAACTTCAAGAAACCTTTAAAACCCAACAAAACCGCTTCCAACACTGACAATGCAGCTGAAGTACTTCTACAAAAACCAGTACCCGAACCTGCAAATTATGATCCAAATGCCTTCTTTAATCCATTTGCACCGACTCCAACCATTCCTGACATTGCAGAGTCGTCCTCACACAATTTGGACCCGGCTAATTTCCATATGTTCTATAAACACCACCCTTCAACACATCATTGGACTAAAGATCACCCCTTAGTAAACATTATTGGCAATCCCTCAGCTCCAGTTATGACAAGATGAAAACTTCACACCGATGCTAAAAAGTGCATCCATGGACTCAAAGTTTGTCAAGATGAACCAAAAATCATTAAAGACGCACTAACATACGACAACTGGATTGAGTCAATGCAAGAAGAAATTGACTAATTCAAACGACTAGAAGTGTGGGAGTTAGTTGAAAGACCAGATGGGGTCTATGTCATCGGATTGAAGTGGATTTGGAAAAACAAGTTAGATGCAGAAGGCACAGTGATTCGTAACAAACCGCGTCTGGTAGTTAAAAGATTCACTCCGCAAGGAGGTATTGATTTTGAAGAGTCCTTTGCTCTAGTGGCTAGGCTTGAGGCAATCCGTATTTTTCTGTCTTACGCTGCACAAAAGAATATGATTGTTTATCAAATGGATGTGAAAACGGTATTTTTGAACAATCAACTACGTGAGGAGGTTTACGTTAGTCAACCAGAGGGATTCGTCGATCCAGAGCATCCCAACCATGTGTAAAGACTCAAGAAGGCCCTTTACGAACTTAAACAAGCCCCAAGGGCATGGTACGATAAACTTACTACTTTCTTGCTTTCCAAAGACTCAAAAACACGGGGAGTTCATTTTAATTGTTCAAATTTATGTCGATGACATTATTTTTGCCTCTACAAACAAGAAATACTCAAATGCTTTTGCAAGATTAATGAAACAAATTTTTGAAATGTCCATGATGGGTGAACTTACGTTCTTCTTGGGACTCCAAGTTCATCCATCACCCCATGGAATTTTTCTAAGTTAGTCTAAATATGCTCTTGAAATTTTAAAGAAAAATGGCATGACAAGTTGTGATACTTATAACACCCCTATGTCTGCATCATCACCAAAGCTGGATGCTGATTTACATGGGACACCTGTTGACCCTACCAAATACCGAAGTATGATTGGGTCCTTCATGTATCTAACAGCCAACAGACCAGATATTGTTTTTGTTGTATATCTATGCTCCCATTATCTATCACGCCCAACTGAAAGACACCTCTCTGAGGTTAAAAGAATCCTTCAATACATAAAGGGAACCATTCATTTGGGGATCTAGTATCCGAAGAATTATGGCTTTGAACTAATAGCCTTTTCAGATGCTGATCATGGAGGATGTTTAGACACACGCAAAAGTACATCTGGAGGAGTGCAGTTTCTAGGAAACAAACTTGTATCCTGGCAGTCAAAGTAGCAGGATTGCACTTCATTGTCATCAACAGAATCGAAATATGTAGCCATTTTAGCATGCTGTGCTCAAGTCATTTAGATGTGATCACAACTGATGGACTACGGCTACATTTACAATAAGATTCCCATGTACTGTGACTCCAAGAGTGCCATTGCCATCTCATGCAACACGGTTCAATACTCAATGTCGAAACATATCGCACTCCGATATCATTTCACCAAAGAGCACGTTGACAAGGGTACTATTGAACAATAGTGTGTGGGTACTGAATACAAGTTAGGGGACATATTCACCAAAGCTTTGCCCCATGCAAGATTTGTGGAATTAGTTCACCAAATTGGTATGCGGTGTTTGACTCCCGATGATTTGAAAAAATTTCTTAAAAACGGCTAAGCAAGTCAAACATCAAAAACATTTTGTACATATTTTATCCAAGAACAACAAAAGATTTATTTTTTCTTTCCTATTAAAAATAATAATGTATATATATATTATATATATATATATATATATATATATATATATATATATATATATATATATATATATATATATATATATACATATATATAATTTACCATTTTCATCTTTCTCTTTGTGGAAAAATATATCAATTCAAAATATGTTCTCTACGAAAGTCTAACCATTTCTGTTATTTTTTTTGGAACACATTTTGAGGGGGAGAAAATATTTCATAAAACTCAAAAAGTTTTGCACTTATCTTTTCTACAAAGATTTTAGACGAAAGTGTGTTTTTTCTCTTAATCACAACATATCTTGAATTAACGAATGCAAAAAATCTCGCCTCAAAATTTTATGGTTTCATTCAAGGGGTGATAACATATTTTTTATTACTCTTTGGATCACTAAGGTAACTTTGGCAAACTTGGAGGGTATAATTGTGCATTTTAGTCACTACTATAGGACATAGGACACCATGTGTAATCATAGTTGGCCTGAGGGGCTAAAATTGCCATCTGTATAAACTTGACCCTATATAAGACACACCTATTTGGAAAATTAGATTTTTTCACACTCCTATCAAACAAAACTGCTACTCGGGTAAACTAATCAAAATTTTCAAGTTTTATTTTATCAAGATTCACGAAATCAAAATGTGAGTACACAAATATTTTTGTTTATGTATGCTAGTTACTCACCCCAAACATTTAATCATTTTCTGTGCGTAATTTACTTAATTGAAATTTAGTGTTTAAGGGATCGATTTGGGCGTCATTTGATTTAGGATGTTATAGTCTAATTGGAGATGCTCAATAGCTTCATTTTCACCCCTAGATTACTCGTTTATGGTTTAATTGCAAGTTGAAACATCATTTTAGATGAATTTGATTGTTTAGGGTTTATATGTTGAATGGATTTGCTGCTATCTTTTGGGTGTTTATTTGTGCTGTTGTCATGCACCATTATGCTTGTTAGACCCCTCAGTTCATGCGTGCTTAACCTCAAAACATGAAACACAAACGAATTAAATTTAAGTCAATTTCGCCTAAGATAAAATGGTTTTGTGAATGTTTGGTGAATAATTTATGATTTTTGGATAAATAATTGTGATTAGAATGCACTTTTATAGGTTTTTATCACTACTTGGATACACTAAATTGGCCAAAAAAATATTTCAAAAAGTTTTGAATGACTCCGAGTAGTGATGAAGAACTGCATACGTGTATAAAGATTTCCGAGTAGGGAAATCTTGTTTCAAGATTTTTGAGTAGAGATTATGCGTCATTCTTTACGAGAAGTGTTTCTTTATAGCTTCCGAGTAGGATCTAATTATTGGTCTTTCTCTGAGTATGTGTCTTAAATTTTCCAAGTATGAATTGCTTTCTTTCTCCGAGTACGAAGGGTTACTTATTCCGAGTATGGAAATGTGTCTCTTTTCGAGTAGGGTTACTCTGCCAAAAAATTTCAAAATTCTCCGAGTAAGGACACTGTGTCTTAAACATTCCGAGTATGAAATTGTTGCACTATTTTTTTGAGTATGTAACCCTCCCAAAAAACTTCATGTATTTCTTATAATTCAAAGTTTACATGATTTGCTTATGTGTGTTTATTTCTACATTGGTCAAAGTATGCTCTGGTCTCTAACACTAACAAACATGTACAATCTCTTGTATTTTTTGTCACTCCCCCAAATTTCGTGACTTGCAGTTGAATAAGTCATTCAGGGGCACGACTGGTCATAGCACCAAAGTTGCAGTTATATTGAACGACCTAAAGTGTCGTTTTGAAAATACATCGTTTGATTATTTAAAAACATTCAGAGTTATAAAGCTAGGTCCCAAAAGGTGAAACAAGTTTTCAGAAAACAAGTTCATACAATTCAAACGATGGATAAGTGCATAAAATAAAAAGTGAGACGCGTCGACTCCGCGACTCCATGATGTCCATATGCAAGCCAACATGCGATACCTTAATTACCTGAAAATACATTGCTAAAAATGGTCAACAAAAATGTTGGTGAGATCATAGGTTTATATAAATGAAATATTGTACGGAATCCACAAGTATAAAGTGTATGATAAAACCATGCCACATAAAAATGATACATTAGCTCTAAGCTCATGACCCCGAAGCTAGACTGAATGAAATGCCCCAACCGAGTGTTTGCTAATCACTCAAATATGACAGAAATGAAATGCGTTCGTTTGACCAGTTGGTGCTACCAACCCAAACGGAGGAGTCACCCTCAATAGATCTATCCACTCACTCTCGCTTGCTAACAATTAACGGTTCATGATAATATAAGGGGACTTTAATCTGGGCAATGATGTAACTTAAGCAATGTAATGAGTTTGTATACTTTGGTCCGTATATAAAAATGGTGCAATGTATTTTCCCCCGAGAGTTTAGAAATCAATAAACAATTTAAAACGGGGCTATGAAAACTCACCTGATATGATAAAGCAACAATGATCACAATGGATATGATGAAACATGGCTCGGTCTCTTACCACGACCTATTATGAATGATGTGATCCAATGTAAGCAATGATACAATGCGACACATGCAAATACGTATGTTAACGATACCACTTGTTAGTTTTGAAAATAACTTTTATCGATGAAAAATACACTTTTGACGTCTTGTTAAGTTATAAAATACTTTAAGCGAAAACATGTTGAAACGGTACTCCACGATCCTTCTTTGGTGTTCTATTAGCAAATATAAGGTTTTTGTCGCAATTTAATATTTTAATTAGCTTGTGAAAATATGTCCAAATTGACTTCGTGAAACTAGTCGCGAAATATTGCACGTTAAGTGTTCGTTGATCAAACTCGACGTTTTAGAAAACCTTGTAACCATGTATAAATGTCGTTTCCTTTAACTTCCGGTTGTACATGCCTCGATCAATTAGAAAATCGGCTAACAACGTTATGTTTCGCAAAAACACTAGTTTTAATATTTAAAACACTTTCTAATAGTGGCTGTCAAAATAAATTAGAGTTCGTCGGCTTTAAACGTGAATAACTCGGCCGTTACAAGCTCGTTTTCTATGTTCCTTACATCCACGGCTTCGTATAAACATGAACTAACATAATCTCAATGTTTTGGGTCGTCTAGATCATGTCTAACGCCTCGTTTTGTCCTTTGAATCTCGGCGATCAGCAACTAAATTTCCAGAAAATTAGTTTTCGTCGTCTAACTTCGAACGATCATATCTCCTTCGTTATAAGTCGGTTTTTAGTGATTCTTGCGGCCACGGTTTCGTTTTTGAAAGAAATTTCTGAATATGAAGTCCAAAATATTCAAAAAATTACTGAGTTTTCCAGTTTACACGTTTTTGGACAGTAGCTATTTTAGATTGTTAAAAACTCACTTTCTTGGTTCTAAACTTGATCATACAACTTCAAATCAACTCCACAAGTTCACAAATCCTACCCTACACCTTCTTAGGGTGTCATGGGATCCTAAACATCACCAACCTTGGTGAATTTCATGAGATCATTAGTGAAACCAATAGATCTAGTGATTTAAAGATTTTATGTTCAAATGTGGTATGTAAAACATAAGTATCTTGCATGGATGATTAATATAACTTGAAAATACATGAATATATATATAAAATGAAAGTAATAAATGATCAAAACATGTTCTTGAAACTTACTTGATGATTGGATGAGTTTTGATGAGAAATGAGCAATAAACTTGAGGTTTGATCACAAATCCATAACTAGGAAGGCAAATGGAGTATGATTATGCTTTGTTCTTGAAAAATCTATGGATTTTGGGTGGTGTTCTTGGGTTGGCCGATCATAAGGATGAAGATGGAGAGGTTTTTGATCTTTTGTTAGCTAAATGTTATGTATGTATGTGTTAGAGTTAGTGGATGGGTAAATCAATCAAGGAAATTCATTTAATGCTAGTGTACTTTTAATCAAGTGATATAGTGTAACACCCAACCCGACAAGGGTAAAGATGTCATAACGATGGTTCTATATCAGAACAAACACAAGCATATGAAATTAATAATACAATAGAATTCAATGGTTACAAAGGAAATATGAAACTACAAGGTTACAATACAAAAGTTTCTAAGTCTAACTATAAGTTCTTCTAATGCTCTTCCATAGCTAGTCGGGCATTCTATATACATGGTACTCTCCGCTCATACCCAGCTTCCAAACTAAAACCTACCGCGGGAAAAAGAAACGCGGCTGAGCTACGAAAGCTCAGTGAACAGATATAACGATACAAAGCAGTAATAAGGGATGGTGAAATAATGAAATGGCACAAGGTGTAACAAGAGTAGAAAGGACAATGGAAAAGATTATCAAGAAATGGTTACAATGGCTCAGTGTAAAGGAAACCATAACCCACCACCAGCCCAAGTCGAAACAGGTCAAGTCCATTATCAAGTCATAGGGTAACATAAACAGTAATCCACCACGAGCCCAGAAACAGTACATATCATATCAAATAACATATTAGGGTGTATGGAGGGGTGACCTCAGCATACCAGCTACTGGGTGAGGGGATACCTCCAGGGGTTAGAGTCGCGGGCTCCCAGGATTGTGAAAGACATGTATCGCACACACTCGTCAGTCACCAGATAATACAAGTTATACAAACAAATCAGGTCAGGTCTAGGATGCATCCATACGCCCCAGTAGGCCACAGGGTCTTCCTCTACGTGACAAGTAAATCAGTAACAGGTCAGGGACGGGACAGGTCATCACTCTCCTGCCCTAGAGTCATGTCACCGGTGCATCAATGACATGGACATGAAACCCTCATGCCTAGTGGGTGGCTCGTAGTTTCAAACTATGGGTCAAGGTCAAGTATCAAGTCTCAGGTGTCAAGCATCAGATATCAAGAGTCAGGTATCAAGTGTCAGGTTTTATATCAAGTTTCATATCAGATTTCATATCAGGGTTCAAGACAGGAGATCAATGCAAGGGTTCACTATCAGGAGGTCAATATCGGAAATGTCAAATACCAGAAGGTTCATGTCAATTTATTAAAAAGTAATCCTTTTAAAATGGTTTTAAAATAATGTGGTCTTTAAATCAGTTTTCATAATGAAGGTCTTTAAATCAGATATCAAGTGTCAGGTTTTATATCAAGTTTCATATCAGATTTCATATCAGGGTTCATATGAGGGTTCAAGACAGGAGATCAATGCAGGGGTTCACTATCAGGAGGTCAATATCGGAAAAGTCAAATAGCAGAAGGTTCATGTCAATTTATTAAAAAGTAATCCTTTTAAAATGGTTTTAAAATAATGTGGTCTTTAAATCAGTTTTCATAATGAAGGTCTTTAAAAGCAATTTTCAAAACCTCTTCATATGTAATTTAGAAAAGTAGTTATAAAATCCTATGAACCTTCAAGTATCCAGGGTCCTAAATATTCAGGTTACCAGGTTATGAACAGGTCATGTCAAGTATCAAGGAAACATAACAGGGTCCAAGGCAGGGTTCAAAACAAATGATCAAGATAAGAGTTCAAAGCAAAGGTTCAAGTCAAGGTTCACAATACAAGGGGAACATAGCAATGGCTTTGGGAATCCTAAACGAATCAAAATCAGAAGTCAAGAGAAACGAAGGCTCCTTACAAGAAGGGCAGAATATCTGTACCTTATTAACCAAGCAAGCAACAATAAAAGCAAACACGGAGAAGAGTCAAGACCTCTCCTTCTTCACACCTAAAGAAGTCGAAGACGGAATTACAATTGGTTCTTACTTTAGATTACTCACTTTAGTTTATCTTTCCATTTTAGGTAACCTTCCAAATATAGCAAGTTTCTATTTTTAGAAAGTTTCCCTATTTAGTAATACTAGTTATTAACATTCAAGTTTATCAACTTAAAGTATTTAGAATGACCATTTTAGTAGTTCAAGGTTCATAAGGTTGTTTACACATGATTAAGGTTATTATGGTAGTTTTACACATTTGAGGGTTTATTAAGTAATTATGATAAGTTTAAGGACCATTATGCAATTATCATAAAATTAGGGTATAAAGTGTAATTATTATAAAGTTACAGGTTTTTACAAGTTGAGTCCTTTAGTGTTATTCAAAATAACAATTTAAACCCTTTGGTTTTGGAAATTAAACAAACAACACTTTTTAAATGTCTTTTTACATTTTATCAGGTTTTAGATATGATCTGGACCTGTTTCAAATAATTTATAAATCATAGTATAACTTCGAAATAAAATCTAAAAAAATTCACAGAGATACCTAAATGTCCCTAGTATTTTAACTAATTTTTCCAGATTTTATTAATTAGTATAGTTACGAATGAAAATTCCATTTTCCTAACCTGTTCCAAAATCGTATCTGCTGAAACACCCGGATAGAAATTAATTCTTTACCCCATCTATAAAATTTATAAAAATCTAGAAAATTTCCAGTAACTAATAGACATCTCAAATATTACCCTGTTCAAAGCACACCTTCTGATCCGACATGGTTTGAAAACTAAAATTCTCAAACACTGACTAATTTTCCAGGTACAAGAACTCGATTTGACACTTGTTTTTCCAAAAATCAAAAAGTGGACTTCCAGGCCTCTAAAAATTACAAGATTAATTTCTCCAGAAATCTATTTCATTAAACATCACACTAGACTCTGAAAGCACCCAAAAATACGTTTTTATCACAAAGATACACTCGATTAAAATTGGACAATTTTCCAGGTCAGTAGCAGTCTTAATCATAACATGTAATCTTTTATGGTTTTCTTAATCCAACCTCTAGTTCTTGATACAAAACACATATACATTCATTAACATAGGTTTAGGACGATTCATACACCTCATAACACGTTCATACCCATTATATTTCAGATTCCAAACCAGGTTGATTAATATTAGGGTTTATTAAAATCATTATATCATGTAACCATTATCATTTTATGTGTTCTCTTTTATGATCATATGTGTATGTATACTTGCAAAATCATCAAAAATTGAAAGGGAAAAGGGATGATACGAATACCCTTGAAGCGTGATCAAAACACAAGAACGAGACACCACTAAAACACCAACGATTTCCTTCTTCTTCTTCTTCTTCTTTGGTTCGAGTGGCAGCAAGAAACAAGGAACAAAGATGGGTCGGTTAGGGTTTGAAATCATTCGAGTGGATCAAACATGAAGGGAATGAGATTACCTTACTACGGATTGAGCAAGAACACAATCACAAGTCTTCCTTAGGCTGCTGCAGTCGACAGAATAGGAGAGACAAGAGAGAGAGCCGGACTTTTGGATGAGTGAGAGAGAGTTTCTTTTTAGGGTTTATTTGCTTTGTGGTATTCGGTTATAAAAAAAAATAGAAAACCGTGTGATAACTTTGGGTGGGATTTAATGGACCGAATATGTGCTAACATTTAGGAGATATTGTGGGCTTTATCAAGTTTATTTGTTACAAGGTGAATTTGGTCACAATCCTAGTTAGTGTACAAAGTGATGGCGTTTTTTTTTTGTACAAGTGATAGGTTAGAACATTTTTAATTTAATTATCATATAAGTATTAAGTTAAGTAGTTAAATTTTAGGTTGTTTAATATATAATGTACAATAAGTTAAATACAATTTGTGTTACTTATAAGATTTCTTAAGTTCTCAAAATTTTAATTTGAGGGCATTGTTGTCAATTCATATTATGTTCAATTTTTGGGTTTTACAACTTCTTCCCCTCTAAAAGAAAAAATTTTTGTCCTCGAAAGTTGAAGTGAAACGAAACGGAAAGCATAACGGACCGCGAACGGAAATGTGAATGACTAGTTTCTCATGATTCTCTATCGTGGGTCAAAACTTCGGTTTCCTCAGAAAGACAAATCATAATTCACAACAGATCATCATGAACAGATTCATCGAATGTTAGACGTATATATGGCAAAACATAGGTGTACTCATTCATATTAGCAGATAGAGTCCTTACAGACGGAAAATAGATTGTTTGATTACATCAAACGGCATAAAATCCTACAACAGGACCTAAGATTCTTATCGGAAGTACAAAGGTCAGCAAGCGCGTGTCGAGAATCCAGACGTATCAAATCGCAAAACGGTGAAAATAGATTTAAGTGCAGAGGCAGAACGAATCCTAAAGTCTCAATCAGATATCAGAATTTTTAAGGTTTCTAAGGCACTCCTCGAAATATCCTATGATCACAATGAGGGTACGTCATATGACGTAAGTATTATCACGTTAGCTACTCGTCATAATACCAGCATCATATGAGTATACCTTCATGATGGTCATACTTTATCTCAAGTCGTGAACCAGCATCTATCAACCACCTAACAGTCCATTCTACATCATAGGGTTGGTCCTAATCGATCATCATTACGAATTCAAAATCAAGGAAACAAATCGTACAAATAACGTAACGGAATTAATAAGCATCAAAGAAGTACGTCGTCCAAAGCGTCAGGTTTCCCACAATACATCGAAGTTCTCATGACAAAACCGTCATCCAACATACGCAGAAAGAACACCAAACGGAAATACTAACGGAGAACCCGAATCATTCGAAAGATCTTATCATCCGGTAACGGGAGCTTAAGTGGGTTAAGCAGAAGTGAACACGCCATCAATAACTTCGTCCTTCACGAAAGCAACTCATCCAACCACAATTGATCATTCCAAAATCGTCCACTCGAATTCATGATTTCAAATCTCTTCCAAGTCCGAGTAGTCTGTCTATGCTTGTCCATCTGATCGTACGGTGAGAAGGGGTGATGAACTTGAGTCTGGTCCCTCAAGCCTTCGGCACTTCTTCTTGAGACTGTGATGGAGTAACGTGGATTTTTGGCACGATCTTTAAATCTCTTCATCATCCAGTCTGCTTCCGCTCTTAATTCATCTTAGTACAACCAAGATGAATAGGAAAGTGAGACTGCATGTCTTCATCAGCTCCAGGCTCGCCATCTTGACTAGAATTTCTTCTTCTGCATCGCTAATGCCTTCACTCTTCAGGGTAGCTGCTGTTGTTGTCAACTCCAAGTCTGGCAGGGAAAATAATAGTGATAGCCAAGGTTTAATAATAGGTAATTGTATTAGGGAGTTCAAAATTGTTTCAAACGCCAAAGGTGAGGCATAGAAGGGTAGTTGCCAATATTGGAATGCTCAGTCAACCAACTTCTTATCAGAATAGAATCGAAGTTTAACTAACCAAGGAAAGACGGATCACGAATCAAATTTTTATCCTTCAAAAATGAGGGAAAACATTCTTATGCTCATGGTTACAACCACAAGGCTTCTCATAGGGACAGAGATGGGTGAAACGGAATCAAATAGTGTCGGAAGATTTATAGATGTTTATCAAAACAAAAGACAAATAACAAAATGTGTCAAGTACGTCATCGCCATGGTGATTCTCAGAATGTTCGAAGAGGTATCAAAATGATTAACAAAAGAATCAGAGTTCGGAGTCGGAATCTCAAAATAAGGTTCAAATAGTGTTAGGCAAATTCTATGTAATTTCCAATTATTTCAAGATTTAATTGGGTTTCAGATCTTAGGTGGTGCAGAGCATAAGCCTTCACTTTCAAAAAGTGGTATCAACAGGATCTAACCAAAAGCAAAGCACGAATCAGAGTGATGAGGAAGCAATGATACTTAACCAAAAGCCTTAGAGTCTACCCATTCCTCACTGGTCAGAACTTAAGTTCCTATAGGGAAATCCTAAAGCAAAACTTAAAGGTTATCTTATGAGCGCCTACAGTGGAAACCTAGTGGTCCAAACTTCACAGGTCAAGGGTAAATGTATTACGAGTCGCATCCTGTCGCTCTGATACCATAATTGTAATACCCCAACCCGACAAGGGTAAAGATGTCACAACGATGGTTCTATATCAGAACAAACACAAGCATATGACATTAATAATACAATAGAATTCAATGGTTACAAAGGAAATATGAAACTACAAGGTTACAATACAAAAGTTTCTAAGTCTAACTATAAGTTCTTCTAATGCTCTTCCATAGCTAGTCGGGCCTTCTATATCCATGGTACTCTCCGCTCATACCCAGCTTCCAAACTAAAACCTGCCGCGGGAAAAAGAAACGCGGCTGTGCTACGAAAGCTCAGTGAACAGATATAACGATACAAAGCAGTAATAAGGGATGGTGAAATAATGAAATGGCACAAGCTGTAACAAGAGTAGAAAGGACAATGGAAAAGATTATCAAGAAATGGTTACAATGGCTCAGTGTAAAGGAAACCATAACCCACCACCAGCCCATGTGGAAACAGGTCAAGTCTAGTATCAAGTCATAGGGTAACATAAACAGTAATCCACCACGAGCCCAGAAACAGTACATATAATATCAAATCACATATCAGAGTGTATGGAGGGGTGACCTCAGCATACCAGGTATAGGGTGAGGGGATACCTCCAGGGGTTAGAGTCGCGGGCTCCCAGGATTGTGAAAGACGTGTATCGCACACACTCGTCAGTCACCAGATAATACAAGTAATACAAACAAATCAGGTCAGGTCTAGGATGCATCCATACGCCCCAGTAGGCCACAGGGTCTTCCTCTAATTAACAAGTAAATCAGTAACAGGTCAGGGACGAGACAGGTCATCACTTTCCTGCCCTAGAGTCATGCCACCGTTGCATCAATGACAAGGACATGAAACCCTCATGCCTAGTGGTGGCTCGTAGTTTCAAACTGTGGGTCAAGGTAAAGTATCAAGTCTCAGGTGTCAAGCATCAGATATCAAGAGTCAGGTATCAAGTGTCAGGTTTTATATCAAGTTTCATATTAGATTTCATATCAGGGTTCAAGACAGGAGATCAATGCAAGGGTTCACTATCAGGAGGTCAATATCGGAAAAGTCAAATACCAGAAGGTTCATGTCAATTTATTAAAAAGTAATCCTTTTAAAATGGTTTTAAAATAATGTGGTCTTTAAATCAGTTTCAAAATGAAGGTCTTTAAATCAGATATCAAGTGTCAGGTTTTATATCAAGTTTCATATCAGATTTCATATCAGGGTTCATATGAGGGTTCAAGACAGGAGATCAATGCAGGGGTTCACTATCAGGAGGTCAATATCGGAAAAGTCAAATAGCAGAAGGTTCATGTCAATTTATTAAAAAGTAATCCTTTTAAAATGGTTTTAAAATAATGTGGTCTTTAAATCAGTTTTCATAATGAAGGTCTTTAAAAGCAATTTTCAAAACCTCTTCATATGTAATTTAGAAAAGTAGTTATAAAATCCTATGAACCTTCAAGTATCCAGGGTCCTAAATATTCAGGTTACCAGGTTATGAACAGGTCATGTCAAGTATCAAGGAAACATAGCAAGGTCTAAGGCAGGGTTCAAAAAAAATGATCAAGACAAGAGTTCAAAGCAAAGGCTCAAGTCAAGGTTCACAATACAAGGGGAACATAGCAATGGATTTGGGAATCCTAAACAAATCAAAATCAAAAATCAAGAGAAACGAAGGCTCCTTACAAGAAGGGCAAAATATCTGTACCTTATTAACCAAGCAAGCAACAATAAAAGCAAACACGGAGAAGAGTCAAGACCTCTCCTTCTTCACACCTAAAGAAGTAGAAGACGGAATTACAATTGGTTCTTACTTTAGATTACTCACTTTAGTTTATCTTTCCATTTTAGGTAACCTTCCAAATATAGCAAGTTTCCATTTTTAGAAAGTTTCCCTATTTAGTAATACTAGTTATTAACATTCAAGTTTATCAACTTAAAGTATTTAGAATGACCATTTTAGTAGTTCAAGGTTCATAAGGTTATTTACACATGATTAAGGTTATTATGGTAGTTTTACACATTTGAGGGTTTATTAAGTAATTATGATAAGTTTAAGGACCATTATGCAATTATCATAAAATTAGCGTATAAAGTGTAATTATTATAAAGTTACAGGTTTTTACATGTTGATTCATTTAGTATTATTCAAAATAACAATTTAAACCCTTTGGTTTTGGAAATTAAACAAACAACACTTTTTAAATGTCTTTTTACATTTTATCAGGTTTTAGATATGATCTGGACCTGTTTCAAATAATTTATGAATCATAGTAGAACTTTGAAATAAATTCTAAAAAAATTCAAAGAGATACCTAAATGTCCCTAGTATTTTACCTAATTTTTCCAGATTTTATTAACTAGTATAGGTACGAATGAAAATTCCATTTTCCTAACCTGTTCCAAAATCGTTTCTGCTGAAACACCCGGACATAAATTAATTATATACCCCATCTATAAAATTTATAAAAATCTAGAAAAAATCCAGTAACTAATAGACATCTCAATTATTAGCCAGTTCAAAGGACACCTTCTGATTCGGCATGGTTTGAAAATTAAAATTCATAAACACGGACCAATTTTCCAGGTACACGAATTCGTTTTGATACTTATTTTTCCAAAAATCAAAAACTGGACTTCCAGGCCTCTAAAAATTACAAGATAAATTTATACAGAAAGCTATTTCATTAAACTTCACTCTAGACTCTGAAAGCACCCAAAAATACATTTTTATCACAAAGATACACTCGATTCAAATAGGACAATTTTCCAGGTCAGTAGCAGTCTTAATCATAACATGTAATCTTTTATGGTTTTCTTAATCCAACCTCTAGTTCTTGATACAAAACACATATACATTCATTAACATAGGTTTAGGTCGATTCATACACCTCATAAACACGTTCATACCCATTATATTTCAGATTCCAAACCAGGTTGATTAATATTAGGGTTTATTAAAATCATTATTTCATGTAACCATTATCATTTTATGTGTTCTCTTTTATGATCATATGTGTATGTATACTTGCAAAATCATCAAAAATTGAAAGGGAAAAGGGATGATACGAATACCCTTGAAGCGTGATCAAAACACAAGAACGAGACACCACTAAAACACCAACGATTTCCTCCTTTTTCTTCTTCTTCTTTGGTTCGAGTGGCAGCAAGAAACAAGGAACAAAGATGGGTCGGTTAGGGTTTGAAATCATTCGAGTGGATCAAACATGAAGGGAATGAGATTACCTTACTACGGATTGAGCAAGAACACAATCACAAGTCTTCCTTAGGCTGCTGCAGTTGACAGAATAGGAGAGACAAGAGAGAGAGCCGGACTTTTGGATGAGTGAGAGAGAGTTTTTTTTTAGGGTTTATTTGCTTTGTGGTATTCGGTTATATAAAAAAATAGAAAACCGTGTGATAACTTTGGGTGGGATTTAATGGACCGAATATTTGCTAAAATTTAGGAGATATTGTCGGCTTTATCAAGTTTATTTGTTACAAGGTGAATTTGGTTACAATCCTAGTTAGTGTACAAAGTGATGGCATTTTTTTTGTACAAGTGATAGGTTAGAACATTTTTAATTTAATTATCATATAAGTATTAAGTTAAGTAGTTAAATTTTAGGTAGTTTAATATATAATGTACATTAAATTAAATACAATTTGTGTTACTTATAAGATTTCTTAAGTTCTCAAAATTTTAATTCGAGGGCATTGTTGTCAATTCATATTATGTTCAATTTTTCTGTTTTACATATAGTGAATTAGGGGGATGAGGGGGGGGGGGGCACACATGGGTTAAAAGAAGAGGATTTGATGTTCATTAACGCAATTGTCCCCATTTAATTAGATATTAACTAGTTTAGTGAATACATTGAGTGTTATCGGGTACCGAGTTAACTAGAAATAACTCGTGACGAGGTGAAATGAGATACGACGAAGTTGTAAAAATTGTAAAATCATGTTCCTTGCAAGAATCGGGTGTTAGAATGATAATCGGATTGAAATTTCGTAAACCGACGTAGTTATTAGCGTCAAACAAAAAATGTAGCGATTGGTTTAAAAACACCGGGTAAAGAAATAATATAATTTCTTTATCATTATAATTAGCTTGAAAATGTATTAGCATCATTGTCGGGAGTATTGGGTTTACTGTTAGTAGAAATGACTGAGTGGTAACGTTAATTAAACAATTAAGCATACGTTAATGAAAATCACACAAACACATGCATGAACTGATATGGAAATGATGTTACTGATAATATGCAGACTACCCTAGTCCGTATGATGTGTCTTTACTGATGATGCATGAATACGCGGCTAAACCTAACTGGTTACGCGCATTGGAATACTCGTAAACCTAGTTTACGACCTGATGAACGATGCCCATGAATAGTGATTTCCTTCCTGGAATGAATAGTGTCACGTGAATAGTGAAATTTTTGACGACTTCTCAAAGTCTCAAACTGACTTCAAAAATAATGAATAGTGAAATGATGAATAGTGATCGGTGAATAGTGTTTGATTTGATAGTAACTCATGAATAGTAAATTGTCGAGGTTTGGAAAATGACCTGAAATTACGAGTTGTGACTGTCGACCACCCTAAAAGGAATTCAGTCCCTGAATTCAGTTGATGTTGTTCTATGAAGTGGTCTCAGTGAATAGATGTGGGTATTTGAGTCGCATCTGGTCTTCTCGTTCCCAAGTAAACTCAGGACCTCTGCGAGAATTCCAGCGAAGTTTGACGATCGGAATTCGGCTTTGCTTCAACTATTTGACCTCTCGGTCTATGATTTCTGCTGGTTCTTCCACAAAGTTAAGCTTATCATCGATCTGAATTTCTTCCAATAGGATTACGAGCGTTTCTTCTGAAAGACATTTCTTGAGGTTTGAGACATGAAACGTGTTATGTACGTTGCTGAGCTCTGACGGAAGCTCAAGCCTGTACGTTACCAGACCAATCCTTTCCAGAATCTTGGACGGCCCAATGTATCTCGGGTTCAACTTACCGCATTTCCCGAATCGTATCACGTCCTTCCAAGGCGAGACCTTCAACATGACTTTGTCCCCAACCTAAAATTCTGATGGTTTCTGGTTCTCGGCTTTCACTTTAGCACAATAAGGCATTTACTGACATACGTAGCTATCTCTGCTTTCATATTGGGCCACCAATAAAGCTTCTTGAGATCCTGATACATCTTATCAGAACCTAGATGAATAGAGTACTTCGACTTATGTGATTCGTGCATGATCAACTCTCGTATTCCACCATAGAGAGGTATCCAGCTTCTATCCTTGAAGCATATTGTTCCATCTGATCTCCTTACTAAACCGTTTGCATTATCTTGCATTCCTTTGAGTGTTTCACTTGGTAGGTTTTCTTCCTTGAGTGCTTCTACCTGAGCCTCTAGGATTTTTGATGGTAGTGGTGAAATAATTGACATTCCCAATGATCTGACTCTCAAAGGCTTGAGTCTCTCTTTCCGACTGAGTGCATCTGCCACAACATTGACTTTTCCTGGGTGATATCTGATTTCACAGTCGTAATCACTAAGTAGTTTCAACCAACGACGTTGCCTCGTGTTAAGTTCCTTCTGATCCAGAATGTACTGTAGGCTTTTGTGGTTTGTAAATACTACACACTTTGTTCCATAAAGATAATGCCTCCAAATCTTGAGTGCGAAAACCACGGCACCCAACTCTAAATCGTGAGTAGTGTAATTCTTCTCATGCTTTTTAAGCTGACGAGATACATAAGCTCTCACCTTCTCGTTTTGCATTAACCCTGCCCCAAGTCCTTTGTGTGAAGCATCGCAATATACCACGAAGTTTTCAATCCCTTCTGGTAATGACAAAATTGGTGTGCTGCAAAGTTTCTGTTTCAATAAATGGAAAGCAATCTCTTGCTTTTCTCCCCAATCGTACTTCTGGTTCTTTTGTGTCAACTTGGTCAGTGGCTTAGCTATCTTGGAAAAACCTTCAATGAACCTTCTGTAATATCCGGCAAGTCCTAAGAATTGACTAATTTCTGTGGTAGTTTTTGGTGTTGCCCAATCTTTAACTGCCTAAATCTTTGCTGGATCAACCTGTAGTCCCTGACTATCAATGACGTGACCAAGAAATGTACTCTTCTGATCCAAAAATCACACTTTAAAAATTTGGAATACAGTTTCTCTTTCTTGAGCAGTTCTAAGATTGTTATGAGGTGTTCTCGGTGCTCTTCTTCGCTCCTTGAGTAGATCAAGATATCGTCAATGAATACGATCACAAACTTATCTAGATATGGCTTGCATACCCTGTTCATGAGATCCATGAACACAGCTGGTTCGTTGGTTAGTCCGAACGGCATTACCTGAAATTCATAATGACCATAGCGTGTTCTGAATGCTGTCTTCGGGATATCCTCCTCCCGAACCTTAAGCTGATGGTAACCCGATCTCAAGTCGATCTTGGAGTAATAACTGGAACCTTGCAACTGATCAAATAAATCGTCGATCCTGGGAAGTGGATAACGATTCTTCACCGTTAATTTGTTTAGCTCTCGATAATCAATGCACATTGGTTCGACAAGGCGATGAACTCGGCCTAATGAATCCTTTATCCAAGAGCTCTTGCAATTGGTTCGACAACTCTTGCATTTCTGAAGGTGCAAGTCGATAAGGTGCTCGCGCAACTGGTGCGGCTCCCGGTACTAATTCAATCTGAAATTCGACTTGGCGAGTAGGTGGCAGTCCTGGTAAGTCTTCTGGAAAAACTTCTGGAAAATCTTTAACTGTTGGCACATCCTCAAGTCGCTTCTCTTCCGACTTCTTTTCTGTAATATGAGCCAAGAATGCATAACAACCCTTCTTTATGTATTTCTCTGTTTTAATGCACGAGATGATGCTGAGTCTAGTCCCACTGTGTTCTCCGCGAACGACCAATGTTTCGCCATCATAAGGAAGATGAACAACTTTTTCATCACAGATGATTCTGGCATGATGTTGGGATAACCAATCCATTCCGATAACAATGTCGAAACTTCCAAGTTCTACTGGCATGAGATCTATATTGAACGGGTGATTGAGAAAATTAAGAGTGCAACCACGAATGATCGTGTCGGTGCCAACTAAACTACCGTTAGCTAGTTCAATGTGATATGAAGTGTCTAATGCGGTTGGTTCAATGTTGAGTAATGGTGCAAATGCAGTAGAAACAAAACTTCTATCGGCTCCTGAATCAAATAGTATGGATGCATAACGATTATTAATGAGGAACGTACCCATAACGACACTTGGGTCCTCCCTGACATCTTCTCCTCCAAGGACATAAGCTTTTCCCCTAGCTGTTCCACCTTGGTTATTGTTTCCCTGATTCTTTCCTTTCGGACACTCCTTTTTGAAGTGTCCAACTTCTCCACATCCAAAGCATGTTACTGGGGGCTTCTGATTATCAACCACAATCGGAGCTTTGCAATCCCTAGTCGAATGACCAACTTTCTTACAGTTTCCACACGGATTCGGACAATTTCTAGGATTATGATGGGCTTAATATTTGTTGCACTTGGGTAAAGTGCCATTGTAACCTCTTTTCTCAGCTTGACCTGCAACATAAGCCTTTGCAGTTTCCTGTCTCTTGGGTGGTGGTTGAGTAACATTGCTACTCTGGTTGTTGTCCCGGTTTCTTTTGTTGTTGTTGTTATTGGAATTGTTTCGGTTGCTGTTATAGTTGTTTTTGTTTCGGTAGTTGTTGTTGGAGTTACGGTTGTTTTAGTTACGGTTATTGTTGGTGTTGTCTGAAGCAGTTCCTTTCTTCACTATCTGATCCATGAGTTTCTGAGACATTCTGATTGCTTCATCCAATGTTTGTGGGTCAAAAGAAATCACATCTCCTCGGATGTTGTGAGGTAATCCTCAAATGAAATTCTCCAATAGCTTCTCAGTGTCCGGAACCATTGTCAGACATAACGCTGCCAATTCCTGAAATCTCCTGATATATGCCTCAATATCATTACCTGCTGTCACTAGCTCATAAAACTCTGTTTCAATCTTTTTCACTTCTGTTCGTGGGCAAAACTTCTTTGTCAGCAACTTCTTGAATTCGTCCCATGTAAGCTTGTGAGCATTCTCCATTCCCATGGGCTTTGCATACGAATTCCACCATGACATAGCTTCCCCAACGAGCGTACTAGTTGCAAACTTAACCTTGCTGTCTTCAGGACAGTTGCATAGAAGGAATACTGATTCTTTCTTTTCAAACCATCGGATCATGGCAGTGGCTCCTTCAGTTCCTTTGAATTTTTCTAGATCACCACTCTTGAAATCTTTGTAGGTACATTTCCGGCCATTCGTTCCATTAGTATCTGTTCCTGCGGTTTTTGCCCGCGAAGCGGCTTCAGTAGCAGCTGCAGCTACGACAGCTCTTTCAGTTACCAATGCTGCCTCAATACTGTCGGCAACAAGTCTCTTAATTTGGGCGGGTGTCATAGCAGGAGTAGCTCTTTTGGGTGGCATATTTCTTCACAATCACAAAGGAATACAACAATGAGAACTCACAATGGAAACGATCATCATACACAATATACATAACCACAACATGTATATACATCCACAATACGTATAAATACAACCATAGCATGTATAAATACAATGAAACCACAACGAAACATCATAAGTATGATCACATCGCACATGAATATAATACATGAAAATTTCGGTTACGCAGACCCATATCATAAAATAGTACAACAAAAATCCTGCATAGTAGAGTCACACTTGATATATTTGTTTGTACTACAAGCAAAAGACAACAAGTACTAACTACGTCCCACACCCTGGGACTAGGATAATAATGTACAAGCTATATGATAACAGTCTAACACTAGGCACCTCCTCTGGGTGCTCCATCTAACCTACGGAAAATTCTCTGAAGATCCCTAGACATCGCAACAACAATCCCCTCTAGGTGCTGAACCCGAAGCTGAAGGTCAGTCTCCCTAGTCTCTGATGCAGACAACCTAGCCTGAACTGAAGACAACTCACCGGCCAGGCCGTGATGCTCATCCTGAAACCTCTGTGCTCTGTCAACTAACCCCGGCACCTCCTGCCTGAGTTGTGTGATATGCTCTGAACTCTCCAACTGACAAGCCTCTAAACCTTGGTGTGACACATCAATGGCAACCCTGCCCTGGATCAATCCCTCGACCTCCTCCTCAATAGCCTCGATACGGCTCACTGGAGTCTCGTCTAGATGAAATAATGCCCTCTCAATCTCTGCCTGAAGCTGATCTAGTCGAGAGTCAAATGTAGTAGAAGTAGTCAATCTGTCACCAGCAGCCCTCGAACTCTCACCAACCTCGAATCTGCTAGGTGGTGCTGTCTCTTTGGCATCTGAAGTATCTGGAGATGAGATATCAAGACGAGCCCGCTTCGTGAGCGGTAGGTCTGACATAGGGGTAGGATCTCTGGTGTGAGCTGGTGCTGATGGCATCTGTGGTGCTGATAGGGATGGCAATGGTGGAGACAATGATGATAAGGATGGTAAGGGTGATAATGGTGGTGTACTGAATGTCACACTCCTCCTCGCTGTCAAGCGGCGACGGAGTGGATGAGATGAAGTAAGTGATGATGGTGCTGGTAGGGATACAAATGCAGCTGGTGACCTGACAGTGAGACGATGAACCCGCTTAGCAATAGTGCGCTTCATGTGCGGCCCACCTGGATATGTACGGTAAACTCGACGATAGGGTACAAACTCTCCAGGCTGGATAACTGGAACGACTCTGGGACCACGACGGATCACAGGTGACAGTGGTGGGGTAGGCACGACTTCCCCCTCCTCAATGGGTTCTGTCTCGGCCTCTGACATCATAGGTGAAGACTGTGGAGTAGGCTCCACTGATGACAAAATGATAGTGGGTATCAGAGATGATGTAACAGACTCTAATATGATAGAGGGTAGTGAAGAAGTATCGTCCGCTGACACAGAGTTAGATGAGATAACAATAGGGTGTGAATTCGAAGACATCACTGAAACAACAGATGTGAAATAAAAGTAAATAAACATTTACACAATGTGGGTTATGATGAAATGATATATGTATGGAATCGCAATCACTACATGTGATATAATGAATATGCACTTATGCTACAATGATGAGATGCTATGATGGTGCAACTATAGTCTAGGAGATAATGAATAACCTAGCTCGCTATAACCTTTGCTCTGGTACCAATCTGTCACACCCTCAAATTTCGTGACTTGCAGCGGAATAAGTCATTCAGGGGCACGACTGGTCATATCACCAAAGTTGCAGTTATATTGAACGACCTTAAGTGTCGTTTAGAAAATACATCGTTTGATTATTTAAAAACATTGAGAGTTATAAAGCTAGGTCCCAAAAGGTGAAACAAGTTTTCAAAAAACAAGTTCATACAATTCAAACGATGGATAAGTGCATAAAATATAAAGTGAGACGCGTCGACTCCGCGACTCCATGATGTCCATATGCAAGCCAACATGCGATACCTTAATTACCTGAAAATACATTGCTAAAAATGGTCAACAAAAATGTTGGTGAGATCATAGGTTTATATAAATGAAATATTGTACGGAAACCACAAGTATAAAGTGTATGACAAAACCATGCCACATAAAAATGATACATTAGCTCTAAGCTCATGACCCCGAAGCTAGACTGAATGAAATGCCCCAACCGAGTGTTTGCCAATCACTCAAATATGACAGAAATGAAATGCGTTCGTTTGACCAGTTGGTGCTACAAACCCGAACGGAGGAGTCACCCTCAATAGATCTATCCACTCACTCTCACTTGCTAACAATTAACGGTTCATGATAATATAAGGGGACTTTAATCTGGGCAATGATGTAACTGAAGCAATGTAATGAGCTTGTATACTTTGGTCCGCATATAAAAATGGTGCAATATATTCTCCCCTGAGAGTTTAGAAATCAATAAACAATTTAAAACGGGGCTATGAAAACTCACCTAATATGATAAAGCAACAATGATCACAATGGATATGATGAAACAAGGCTCGATCTCTAACCACGACCTATTATGAATGATGTGATCCAATGTAAGCAATGATAAAATGTAACACATGCAAATACGTATGTTAACGATACCACTTGTTAATTTTGAAAATAAATTTTATCGACGAAAAATACACTTTTGACGTCTCGTTAAGTTATAAACTACTTTTAGCGAAAACATGTTGAAACGGTACTACACGATCCTTATTTGGTGTTCTATTAGCAAATATAAGGTTTTCGTCGCAATTTAATATTTTACTTAGCTTGTGAAAATATGTCCAAATTGACTTCGTGAAACTAGTCGCGAGATATTGCACGTTAAGTGTTCGTTGATCAAACTCGACGTTTTAGAAAACCTTGTAACCATGTATACATGTCGTTTCCTTTAACTTCCGGTTGTACATGCCTCGATCAATTAGAAAATCGGCTAACAACGTTATGTTTCGCAAAAACACTAGTTTTAATATTTAAAACACTTTCTAATAGTGGCTGTCAAAATAAATTAGAGTTCGTCGGCTTTAAACGTGAATAACTCGGCCGTTACAAGCTCGTTTTCTATGTTCCTTACATCCACGGCTTTGTATAAACATGAACTAACATAATCTCAATGGGTCAGGTCGTCTAGATCATGTCTAATGCCTCGTTTTGTCCTTTGAATCTCGGCGATCAGCAACTAAATTTTCAGAAAATTAGTTTTCGTCGTCTAACTTCGAACGATCATATCTCCTTCGTTATAAGTCGGTTTTTAGTGATTCTTGCGGCCATGGTTTCGTTTTTGAAAGAAATTTCTGAATATGAAGGCCAAAATATGCAAAAAATTACTGAGTTTTCCAGTTTACACGTTTTTGGACAGTAGCTATTTTAGATTGTTAAAAACTCACTTTCTTGGTTCTAAACTTGATCATACAACCTCAAATCAACTCCACAAGTTCGCAAATCCTACCATACACCTTCTTAGGGTGTCATGGGGTCCTAAACATCACCAAACTTGGTGGATTTCATGAGATCATTAGTGAAACCAATAGATCTAGTGATTTAAAGATTTTATGTTCAAATGTGGTATGTAAAACATAAGTATCTTGCATGGATGATTAATATAACTTGAAAATACATGAATATATATATCAAATGAAAGTAATAAATGATCAAAACATGTTCTTGAAACTTACTTGATGATTGGATGAGTTTTGATGAGAAATGAGCAATAAACTTGAGGTTTGATCACAAATCCATAACTAGGAAGGCAAATGGAGTATGATTATGCTTTGTTCTTGAAAAATCTATGGATTTTGGGTGGTGTTCTTGGGTTGGCCGATCATAGGGATGAAGATGGAGAGGGTTTTGATCTTTTGTTAGCTAAATGTTATGTATGTATGTGTTAGAGTTAGTGGATGGGTAAATAAATCAAGGAAATTCATTTAATGCTAGTGTACTTTTAATCAAGTGATATAGTGAATTAGGGGGATGAGGGGGGGGGGGGGGCACACATGGGTTAAAAGAAGAGGATTTGATGTTAATTAATGCAATTGTCCCCATTTAATTAGATATTAGCTAGTTTAGTGAATACATTGAGTGTTATCGGGTACCGAGTTAACTAGAAATAACTCGTGACGAGGTGAAATGAGATACAACGAAGTTGTAAAAATTGTAAAATCATGTTCCTTGCAAGAATCGGGTGTTAGAATGATAATCGGATTGAAATTTTGTAAAACGACGGAGTTATTAGCGTCAAACGAAAAATGTAGCGATTGGTTTAAAAACACCGGGTAAAGAAATAATATAATTTCTATATCATTTTAATTAGCTTGAAAATGTATTAGGATCATTGTCGGGAGTATTGGGTTTACTGTTAGTAGAAATGACTGAGTGGTAACGTTAATTAAACAATTAAGCATACATTAATGAAAATCACACAAACACATGCATGAACTGATATGGAAATGATGTTACTGATAATATGCAGACTACCCTAGTCCGTATGATGTGTCTTTACTGATGATGCATGAATACGCGGCTAAACCTAACTGGTTACGCGCATTGGAATACTCGTAAACCTAGTTTACGACCTGATGAATGATGCCCATGAATAGTGATTCCCTTCCAGGAATGAATAGTGTCACGTGAATAGTGAAATTTTTGACGACTTCTCAAAGTCTCAAACTGACTTCAAAAACGATGAATAGTAAAATAATAAATAGTGATCGGTGAATAGTGTTTGATGAATAGTAACTCATGAATAGTAAATTGTCAAGGTTTGGAAAATGACCTGAAATTACGAGTTGTGACATTTTGTGTTGATTGGCTAGGTTTCAGATTCATGATGGCTTAGGAACAGAACTCTCCACTTCCGAGATTGACATGGGCATAAATGTTTCCTAATGGTAATGAACGGGCAATTGGAAAGTATAATCACAAGGTTGACTTGGAGAATCTTCCATGTCATCCTACGTGCCAAATACTGGTGGAAATTCTCAAATGTCACTTCTGCAGAGATCTCCTCACCAATTCAGCCACTGTTCCTGAAATTTATCTCAATCAATTCTGGCATACACATCAAGTCAGCAGAGATCAAGACACTTTGACGTGTACTATTGATAGAGTTGAAATTACCTTCAATGTACATACAATTAGAAATGTGCTTTTTCTCCAAAAAGCCAATCATGGGAAAACACTGACTTCCGCCCACTTCCATCATTTTCTGATATTTTCAAGTTTCTTCAACACTTGGGCTATGATGACTCTGTGATTGAAATCACCTCTCATTCAGTTTTCAACAGAAGATACATGCCACAACCATGGTTGACTCTCTACTCGATCATCAACCATTGTGTTACCAGTAAAGAAACTGGATTAGAGAATCCCAGATTGGAACACTTGCAAATATTCTGGGGCATAGTCAATCTCAAACATATTGACTATGCAAGCCTTATCTGGGATGACTTCATTCAACAATCCAGATCATTCAAAAACAAGCCCAAGTACATGATTCTTTTTGCTAGATACACCAAACTTCTCCTCATGCATTTCATGGAAAATCATCCTAACATTGACAAAAGATCAGATGAAAAGCTACACACTCCTGACAACGATCATATACTTTCTGGGATCCGAATCCAATTGGAAGAAGAATTCCTAATTCTCTAATCCCTGCTAAAGTGAAATAAACTACAGCCTATCAAGTTTATGATGTAGCTGAGAAAGCAGGGATGGTGGGAAAGACTGAGAGTAAAACCAATAATGTAGTGACGAAAAAGACTGTTGTAAAGGGAAAAGGAGGAAAGAAAGCAAGAGATTCAGGAAGCACTACTAGAAAACCAAGGAAGAAGAAAGAATACACTTTGCAACTTCGTGATGAAGAAATATCTGAAAAAGAAAAAGAAGAGATTGCATTAACCAAAAAACTAAGTGCACAATCCGAACGTGAAAGAATCATCAAAATTAAACAAGAAAAGTTGTAAGCAGGTCAACTAATTGAAAAAGAAGTAGATATTTGTGCTGAAGCATCAACGCAGCTTGCACTTAGAAAGGACAAAGAAAAGGTCACTGAAGATCCATTATCTACAGATGAACAGTTTGTAAAAGACATGTCAGAAGCTTCTAGAGAAAATAGACGAATTTACTTAGAAGATTTGGCAAAGAAAAAGGAAGGTGAGTTGAAACAAACACAAGCTTCAGGAACTGATAATGTTGAAATGCAAAGTGATCATGATTCAGACAATACTTTATCTGAAAAAGAGCAATCAGATGAATCAAGTGATGAGTTCGTACACTGTGAGACTGAGTCAAAAAAAAGAAGAGAAAGATGATGAAGAGGACGCCAATGATGATGATGACACGCAACCAAAGGATGGCGATGATGATAATGACGACGATGATATGAAAACCCGGATCAATACATTGAACAACCAAAGTCAGACGATGATTACATTCAAGATCCTCTTGTCAAGCAATCATCGATCCAAAACCTACCACAGAAGAAGCAGGTCCATCTACTCAACATTCACCGCCCAAGAAGCTCACAAAGTTTTCACTTATCGGCAAAGTCAATTGCTATGGAACGAGTGAAGAGCGTACATCGGGCTCAAGCACACATTCAAAAAAAGAAACAAGTCCAGTCTGTTCAGCAACAAATCAAACAATTGCAAGATCAAATTAATTCACAACAACAAACTATTGATTAGTTCGGGACCAAAGATATTGACAAAGCTATGGAAGATATCGTCAAAGGCTACATGCCTAATAAGCTTCAACAATCTGTGGATAAGAAACTTCCAGGTCTTATGAAGACTTATGTCAATAGCAAACTCGAGCAAATAATGAAAAAACTTCTGCAGACAACTCATGTAACTCTTCAAACACAACCTCCCAAACCTTCACTATCATCACTCAAAGCAAGAATCTTGGAAATGATTAAAGCAAATCCTGAAGCTACATCAGATGAAGAAGAACTGCGCAAAGCCTTAAACAATTCCATAAAGAAAGCAGAAAAGAAAGATGAACCATGCAATCTGATAAAGCTCGCAAAATACATCATGATGAACCCGATTCATATGCAAAAAAGGAAGGTTCCAAAAGAGTGAAAAGGTCAAGGACAACAGGGGTCTTATCTTCTATACATGGAGAGCCTCAATTCAACTCACCAGCTGATGCTGAGTTACAACCAATGGACCAACTTCAGGATGAAGTAGTCATGCCACAACCACCACCAAAATTAACAATTCATCCACCACCTGAGTGGGTTGACCCAGAAACAAAAACGTATGAATGGTTTGAAGAAATGGTCAACAAACATCCGGAGTTGCCAGAAGATGAAATTCCACCAGAAGGTCCTATTGTTGACTTTACCAAGAAACTGGAGAAGGTTATGAAGATACAACACATAGAGAAGTCACACATAGTTAAACTCAGAAAAACTGGCTTCACGCCTTTCAAGACTATCTTTACTACCCGTCTTGAGTTCGACTACAATTTGGAACAACTCGCTTGGGCCTTATCAGAGAACATTGACTAGGATGCCGCTAATATAAGTCGTGATCCCACTCTTGAATATTGTGACTACTCACAACCATTACCCTACATCGGTCAACCCCACAACCCAAATATCCCAACAAAGTACTTCTTCAACAGAGACCTGGAATACTTGATTTATGGAAACACAGATCCAGAAAAGAGATACTCAACTTCACTCAAAAAATATCCAGCTGCACATTATGCACAAGAAGGAATTGAAGAACAAATCCATTATAAATTCAGCACTTCTCTTGCTGAATACAATGATGAAGTATTTCTTGGAATATACCATTGGCCAGAGTTACGAAAGTGGTTCTATAAGTGGAAGTTGACATTCCACTCGACTCACAGAGTATTCTACAAATAAAGGATCGTCTCCACACAGGAAGTTGAAGTTGATGAAAAGGTCGGATATTGTTTCTTGAAAAGAATCCAAGTAAAAAGGGACAACAAAAAATAGTACACCTTCAAAGAAGCAGACTACAAGTATCTTAGTATGAATGATATTGAAGATATGTATCTGCTGAAGATTCAATGAAAATTACATCATTTTCCGGGCTCCACTGAGTACGACATTGTCAACTCTCTTCTAACCTACATTAGAAGCATAGTCTTACGTGCAAGAGTAGAAGATGTTCAGCTTGGTGTCAAAATTTATCAAAAGAAACTCAATCTCATCGAGCCAGAATTCAAGATTCCAGGAATTTAAAGCATGAAGCCGTACAACTTTGTCTATAATCCGTTTGGACTTATATACATCAGCCAATTTGGTGGGAAACGGGTGATGGGATCTGAAGAACTTCATAAGTTTTCTGACGAGACCTTGATGAAAGTACAATTCCAGCTGCAAAACACACTTCAACACTTTGAAGCAGGTCAACAACAAGGGAGGTTACAGGACATGAAATGGCGAACCAGAGATGCTTCTTAGGCCCGAAAATACATTAAGAGAATTGAGTGGTTGGTGAAGCATAGAGTACAAATGAGGAGGTTGGAAAGCTACGTTGGAGGAAGAGCCAAAGTTCCCGACATCCTCACATTTCGTCGTCCAGAATGATGGTAGTTGTTGGTATTCATTTATTTTAAACATCTCATAATACTTTAAGTCTGTAATAAGTAGTCTTTATAACTAGTTTAGGAGTAGTTTCTATAGATTAAAATGGCTTGTGCACATATATCAATGCACAACCCGATCTTTGTAAAGAAAGGACCCTGAGGTACGCTTCAGTGCCTCAATCCTAATATAAGGAGCAAAAGCTTCTTACTTTTAAGTAGAATTAATCAAATTTTGAGTTTTTCATAATTCTACTCAAAAGAACAAGTATTCCCTCTTATAATTAAAACCTTAAAAAGTTATATCACTTATTGAGGGGGAGTATTTGAAACAAATATTTGTTCAAAACAAAAAGTTCTTGTTGAATTCTTCCCGTAAACCTCAAAAAGCATATTTTAATCTAAGTTTTTTAAAAACAACATAAATATGCTATTTTTGAGGGGGAGAAAAACAAAAGTGATTAAAATATGGTAACATACATGTGGAATCTCGTATGAGCTCGACTCAGATTTTACCCATGAATTGACGAAACTTAAATATTAGTAATCGAAAGGACTTGTCTTGGACAGGTAATAATTTCAAGCTGGTTTATCCAGTGATGTAAGCGTGCTCGAATAGGACTTATCTGAGTAGAGTGTACCATTTCGAGAAATTTTCTTTGAACATGACCAGGCCGGGTAATAATTTCAAGCTAGTCTAACTAGTGATGTAAGCGTGTCTTGAATCAGTCTTGGTCAATAAAAGTGGATCACTTCAAAAACTGCAAACTCCACCAAACATGTGCAAATTTATTAAAATACTTATGAGCACATGTGAAGGGGAGTTATTTCAGAAAATGCAAAACTCTCAAGGTGTTAACAAAATGTGTTTTATAATCGTAAACACTTTGAGAGATTTTTCAAATGATGGCAACATAGGATAGTCATGGAGTTATAAGGTGACTAAGGATAGGAAATACGTCATATGATCCGCCAGAATCGGAGGGATCTACCCATGGACAATACCAATAGTTTAGTACTAGAACTCCTTAGGTATGATTTAAAAAAAGGAGTAAAGAATGAAAGGAGAAAGAAGGGGTTGAAGAATTAAAAAGAAAAGTTATGAAAAAGGGCGAAAAGAAATAGCACTCCAAAAGATCAACCTTAGGGCAGAAACCGGGCTCAATTCATATGATACAGGTTATTACTAAGGTGACACCGGTATTGAAGACAATGCCGTCGTGGACCCAGTGACGCACTGCATTTAACCTTCTAAGCTACTCAAGTTCTCTTAAAATGACTTGTTTCATTTCTCCGAAATGTGTTGATATTGAAAAGGAGGCAATCTTCTCCATGCCTCCGACGACTTAAACCAAAACGCACTTAATCGAGTCTAGAGCCATGAGATTCAACTAAAAGATCTCTTAGGAACACTTAATATTTCTACACTGGTTGTTCAACATTAAGGACACCAGTTGTAAATAACAGAGTCCTACGCAGATCTTAGCAATCTGCCAATAACATTTATGAGAGAATTCACAATTGTGATTCTTAATGATTGAATAGAAATTCTTGCGAGGGTCAACATCAAACAGCCCTGACAGCAGGTCACTTTGGTAATCCCTTGTGGGTTACGGTTAGTGTTCGCGGTGGTTGCAAATGGTCTATAGTCATGGAGTGATACTTCGGTATACTTCAGTGACTCACCTGAATCATTGATGCACTTTGATGTATCTGTGTAAGCCCTCTTGGGGGTATTCGGTTCAGGAACAGCATTGGCAAGGATTAGAGAAAATTGTTACAATATGTTGTTAATGATCTCGACGTCCAAACCTGTAAGTGCTGGATACTTTCTGCTAACTGTTTTCATGCAGGTACAAATGAATATTGGGAGTTACATAACCACCATCACAACTCATCAACTCACAATCAAGATCTACAAGCTCATACCAACATCATAAAATGAAAGATAAAGATCAGCATATGTTAAAGAAAGTTCTCTCCAAAGATCCAAGACAAGTAAAGTTCAGAATGATTCTACATCAAAGTCAAAGAATCTATATAGTTAATGGAAATGATCAAAGCAAAGAAATGAGAACTACACAAGTATGAAGATTCACAGTCAAAAGAAGTATGAGCATGTTGGAAAAGAAGTAAAGAAACCAGAGACAAAGACGTTGATGAAAATATGGCCAAACCGTCACATGATCACAACAACAAGAACAAAGAACAAAGATACTATGAACTTAAGACGTCTCAAGCAAATAATGTCAAAGCTCTAGATAAGAGATAAAGACGTCAGACGACCTATGTTTTGAAATGACCAACCCTTAGGGGGAGATTGTTGGAATTACGTGTAATCATTATAAAGTGTCGGTCATTTATGTTTGTAACAGGTCATATATTATAAGGCTTGTATCTTAGTTACAAGGCTCACTCATGAAGCAAGCCCATGAGCGGCCCATTACTTGTTACTAGGGCAACGCCCCATGACTGCTATGTAACTATAAATAGTCCTTCTCTTTATGAGAAGGGTGTTGATTCTTGGTTAATGAATCATTTCCTATTACAAATACAAGTTCCTTCCATCTCTCTCTTTCTCTCTCTTACTTTCTCTCTCTAGAAATATCTATTTACACCAAGTAACAATGGTAGATTAGGGAACTAACACTCTGGAACTAACTCAGGTAGTGGTCCCAGCCAACCAGAAATTATGGGGGGTATGGACACTCAAACTGGGTTTGAGACTATGCCTAACACACCCTATGATTCACCTCTCCCAAGAGTTAACAGACTTGGAAGTTATGACGGCAATATGAAACTTAATGAATTGATGGCTTTATGTACTAAATTGTCCGACAGAGTTACTAGCTTGGAGCTGGAATAAAAGCAAACAAAGCAGATATATGGTGCTTCTTATACAAAACTGATAAAAAAGGTGAAGAAGTTAGAGCAAAAAGTCAAGTCCAACCAAGCTAAGAGTAAAGCAAACATAGTGGAATCTGATGAAGAAGAATCTGCTGATGAAGATGATTTGGAGGATCCTTCCAAACAGGGGAGGAAAATTGTTGAAATTGATCAAGATCCAAACATTGCATTGGTACTAGATGACGCAGGAACTCAGGGGAGGAATGAGCAAGATATGGGTTCTTGAGTTGATTTTGATACTGCTAAGGAAGTTCCTACAGGTCAAGAAGTTGTTAGTACTGCTGAACCAGTTAGTACTATTGGTGCATTTGTTAGTACTCCCAGTACTGCTCCTGTTTACAACAGAAGAAGTGTGGAGAAGGATAAAGGAAAAGGTATTATGCAAGAGTCTGAGCAACCAACAAAGGTCAAGGAGAGAGTTCAAGTTCAGGTAAGTCTTGATCAGGAAATGGCTCAGATGGTACATAAGGAAGAACAAGAAAAAGCTCTAGAAGAACTAAAGATTGCAAAATTTATGGAAGAACAAAAGCTTGCAAGAGAAATAGCTGAAGGTGAAGAAGCAGAGAGATTAGCACAAGAAAAGGCTGATGAACTTTTAGCTTAGAGGATTTATGAATAGGAAAGGGCAAGTATCAATGAAGAAGAAAGAGAGAATGCACTTCAAGAGATACTGGAGGTGATTAGGAAGAGTGAGAATGCAAAGAAAGCTGAAGCAAGAAAGAATAAACCACCTACTAGACCAGAAAATATGAAGTATATGACTACCTACTTGAAGAATCAAGACAACTAGACTGCTAGTCAACTTGCAGGCAGATCATATGAAGAGATTGAAGACTTGTATAGTAAGGCTTACAACAAGGTTCAAGATTTTATAACTATGGAAACTGAAGAAGAGAGAAGAAGAGTTAAGAGAGCAGGAATATTCTTGGAATCAGAGTCTTCAAAGAAACAAAAGGTCAGTGAAGACTTACCTATAGTAGAAGAGCAGGAAGAAGATTTGACTGAAGAAAGGTTGCAACAGATGATGATCATTGTTCAACAGGAAGGTATGAATGTTGAAGTTATACAAACCAAGTATCATATTATAGATTGGGAGATTCAAGATGATGGACTGATAAAGAGTTGGAAGATCATCAGGGTTGGTATGCTCAAACCATTTGACAGAGAAGATCTGGTAAAGGTATTAGAATTAGTCAAAGAAAGATTCAACTCAACTGAGCCTACAGAAGACAACGACAGGATGTTATCGGTAGAATTGAAGAGAATTTTTGAGCCAGATGAAGATGATGAGATGTGGTTGTTTTAGGCTAGTAATCAAGGTTTAAAATGGACTTTGTACAACTCATGTGCAATTCATCATGTGTCTACAAAAGCAGGAACAAATATCTACATGGTGGTGGAGAAAGACTACCCACTGCAAGGGGAACACTTACATTGATGTTGGCTGCACAACTTTTGGTGGATGAGAATACATAGATGGAAAAAGAACTTCTGAGGAAGATTTTTATGCAGGCTAAAAGATCAGGAAGATGAAGTGTTTAGAAGAATCCTCTCAAAGTTAAAGATTTAATTCAAGAAACTTGATGATTTGGAGGTAAATCACAAGTTTACGGGAGGATTGTTAGGAATTAATGTATTCATACTTAGTACTGCCAAGCCAAGACTTAAGACTGTTCAAGATTAACACTGCCAGTACTAACCAGTTAGTACTGCTAGAAGGAAAGTGAGGACTCCCAGAGTATTAACTTAAGACTGCTGAAAAACTTAAGACTGCTAAAGGAAGATAGTACTGCTAAAGTGATAAAGACGAGTGAAGAGATATGTATTGAGTTATTATGTGTATATTCTATTTAGTTAGAAAGATACGTATAAGTTTAATAGTTTGGAAGATTTGTAGTTGTGAACTTCTGTAAAAGTTCTTTGATCGTTTTGGACTCTAGGTTGTTTAGACCTTTATCTAAGGAACATGATAAGCACAATGATAATAAAGGCGGAATATTCAATTGACAGAATCAATATTATCAAAACAACGTTTTGTCAAACTTCTCTATGTTATTAAACTAGCCTCAATGCTATGTGATCAAGTATAGCACGATTACACTCTAATCAGGGATCAAAGATCCTTGAGGCTTAAACAAAACTAACAACATCAGACGGTTTCTACCCAACCCCTTGTCTGATGTTCCCATACACACACTCTTTTGATGTTTTACATATTGACACACTTCTGTTTTTAAATTCTAAGCACACTCAAATACTACATAAAACACGTGTAGTATCTAAGCTAAGATCTCCCTTTTATAGAAGAAAGGAGATCTTTACAAAGTTGATAAATCTTGTCGAACTACTTGCTTGTTATGTGTGTCTGTAGCAAAGAAACAAGTTGCTTTGTGTTTACAACTTGTTGACTGATCACATATCTAAGATATTATCTATCGTATATATTTGACTTTTACACAAATAATATCTTGTTTATTCTTATCCATTCAGCAGTAGTATAACTCACCAACAACAGTATCTTCTTTGCACTATCAGTACCTTATTTGTACTAGCAATACTAACTTTAGAGTAAGTACTGTTAGTTATAACTTGACCAGTCTCAACATGTACACTTGCAGTAGAATAAAATACACTAGCAGTAGAATCTTTTATGCCTAGCAGTAGTATCTACTTGGTGTATTTTCCTTATCTTCTCCGCAATCCTCATGTTTCATTCTTCTTGTTTTGTATCATCAAATCTATAAATCCCAACAATCTTCCCCTATTTGATGATGACAAAACAAACACGCACTTGTACGAATTTTCCTAGACGAAGTAGAGAAATTGAGATAATTTAAATCTCACCATGAATGAAACAATCTTGTCTTCCCCTATATCTTACCATGCCACCAAAATACCTTTCCCCCTTTTTGTTATCATCAAATAGAGAATGTAAGCAGTAAAAACTTGATGTGGCATATAAATGGTTAAGCATTTGAACATTTTAAGCTTCCACTGAAACTCATATGTTAACCATTTGAATCTGCAATTCTGTAGGCTTTATATATTGATGAAGAAAACTAACCATTACTAACTTGATGATGAAATAGAATAAACCAACCTTGTGTCTTATGTCTTGTACTAAAACTGACTTCGAACTTATACCCAAATCGATGTATAGGGAGACTGCAATCTCTTGACAATAAACTCATCTCCAATGAGACACTGAGCACTGCAATGTAACTCCTTTAAGTGTTTGTCAATTCGTAGTCACTTGAATTTGAATGAACAAACAAGTTATCTTTAAAGTGTAAGCAACCACTATAAGATATAATAAAACACAACCTTGAAAAATTCAGCTTCATTTCAAATAAGTAACAAATAACCTTCTTCGCCTATAAGAACAAATAAAAACGAGCCTTTAAACCTTTAAGAACATAATCTTAACTCTCTGTGTGTGTATTCTTTCTCTGTGTGTGTAAACAGAGAACTCTTTGAAAGAAAACCAAAAATTCGACCATACCTTAACTGTTTCTGCGGCAGTTATCAACGATGCGTATCTTGCCATCTAAAGCTTAGATTGAAGATCCCTCCAGTGAAAATCTTCCTTGATATGCCAAGAACCTTCAACAAAAATTTTAGCCCGATCCAACGATTAACGAATGAGCTATAGCCTTTGCAAAACAGTTCTGCAGAAAGTTGCAAAAACAAGCCAAAATTGAATTTTTCTTCCTTCTTCTTCGACAAAAACACCTTGTAATCACTAGATCAAGAGCCCCCTGCTCTGATACCTCCTATGAACTTTTGTAAAGGTTCTTTGATCATTTTGGACTCTAGGTTGTTTAGACCTTGATCTAAGGAACATGATAAGCACAATGATAATAAAGGCGGAATATTCAATTGACATAATCAATATTATCATAACAAGGTTTTGTCAAACTACTTTATGTTATTAAACTAGCCTCAATGCTATATGATTAAGTATAGCACGATTACACTTTAATCAGGGATCAAAGATCCTTGAGGCCTAAACAAAACTAACAACATCAGGCGGTTTCTACCCAAACCCTTGACTGATGTTCCCACACACACACTCTTTTGATGTTTTACATATTGACACACTTCTGTGTTTAAATTCTAAGCACACTCAAACACTACATAAAACATGTTTAGTATCTAAGCTAAGATCTCCCTTTTATAGAACAAAGGAGATCTTTACAAAGTTGATAAGTCTTGTCGAATTACTTGCTTGTTATGTGTGTCTGTTGCAAAGAAACAACTTGTTCTGTGTTTACAACTTGTTGACTGATCACATATCTAATATATTATCTACCTTATATATTTGACTTTTATACAAATAATATCTTCTTCATTCTTATCCATTCAACAGTAGTATGACTCACAAACAGCAGTATCTTCTTTGCACTAGCAGTACCTTCTTTTTACTAGCAGTACTAACTTTAGAGTTAGTACTGTTAGTTATAACTTGAGCAGTCTCAACATATACACTAGCAGTAGAATCTTTTATGCCTAGCAATAGTATCTACTTGGTGTATTTTCCTTATGTTCTCAGCAATCCTCATGTTTCATTCTTCTTGTTTTGTACTATCAAAACTATAAAACCCAATAGTTGTTATCTTGTAAAGGACTCCTTAGTTTATAAAAGGAGGTCCTAGGTTATGATGTTTGATATGTCTTTTTGATATAGCTTCAAGATTGTAAACCCTGGTACTACACAGAGTACTCGTATTATTGATATAATAATATTGGAACGTTTTGGTGATATCATTGTTCATACAAAGTTTACTGTTTCATTAATATTGTTAAAATTCTTCTAAGTATTAAAGAGGAGATTTCGCATACTCTTTAGTATTCACAAAGTTTCTAATACAAGCTCGTGTGTTTGGGATCAACATTCATCATGTAACATTTCCTTGATTTTCTTTTCCAAGGAAGCACTTTTATCTTGTTCTAATTTTATCAAGTTCGCATAATTTTGAATTTGAGATTGGATAGTGGCGTAGTGATGAAGCATTTCATTTTGATGTTGATTTGTTGAATCATGAATGCATTCTTTACTACTAGTAAATAATTGAAGATTATCACTTGAAGATGTTAAGGTACACATGTTAAGTTCATTTAACTTTCTACTTGTTAGAATGTTTCCATGAATTAAGTCATCAAGCTCTTCATTACACTCATGATCGGAAAGGAAGGTTACCTCATTGGATGGTCCTTCTGATGCAGCAGTTGTAAGACCTCACAAGAAATTTTACAATCCTCCTAGGCAGTGTACCTAATCGCTGTGGTGTAGTATAGGTAAGACTCGGGGGATTGATCGTTCTCTAGGGGAATAGTGTCATTGGGTCAAAATGTATGGTGAGATAGGTCTAAAGGTGAGGGATGATTCTTTTTGTGTTTTTATATTTTTTAGAAAGGAATTAAAAATCTCGGGGTTTGAAGAGTAGACAGTTTAGCTACTAGCTAACTAAACCAAACCTAATTATAAAATTAATTAAACTAATGACAAGAAAAGTAAATTGGTAACTTCTTATGATAGGGAAAGTGTGTTCACTTAGATATCCTTACTCCCTAGTTATCTCCTACTGATTTTTCGAATTGTCACATCCTTGTTTTAATTGAAGCTATGTATTCCGTAATATTGGTCGTGGGGAGATGCCGAAGTACCCAACTCTATGAACATTAGTCTCCCCTAAAATCCTTACAGTCTATTAAGGTTTCTAAGATCTACAAGCCGCAATGCACGCAATAAATACAACAAGAAAAACCAATAGTGCACTATATGGTTGCGTTTTATAAGAAATCAAGCTAAAACATATAAGAAACTAGCCAGTTTCTTATCCTAACGCGAGGCAATTAATTAAACAAGAGACGACAAATCCATATTCAATAACTAGGTTTCATTAGATCTAAGCAAACACTAATTAACTTAAGCTAGCATGTTAAAGTGAAGAAAAGAGAAACAATTAATCAAACAACACATAGACATATTTTATGATTAAAAGGATAACTTATCTTCAATGAAACATGTGTTTTGGGGGCTGTAAAACCCTTACAAAAGCTGAGAAAATCGCTCCCTAAGTGATACTCCAAGATGTTACACGAATTATGAAAAACATATGAAAATATATATAGTTTTACAACTCTGACGGCGTCACCTTATAGGTTGTGACGCCGTCAGCTTGCCGTTATTAGGGTTTCGTCTTACGCAAATCGCCGTTGTAACGCGTCACTTAGAATCCCTGATGCAGTCATGAATGTCTTGACGCCGTCCCTTGGTAATGATCTGGGCCATCTCTTGTTAACTTGGTACGTGACTCTGGTCTTCAAATACACCTGACGCCATTAGGTTGTAGAGTCTTCAGATTCTTCTGGGGCATCGCTTGTTAATTTTCCTCCAAAAATCCATCATCAGTAACAAGTGACTGCGTCACTTGGTAGAGTGTGACACCGTCAGGGTCTCTTTCCAGACAAATTTTGAGACTTGGTTGTTTTCTATTATTTTCTTGTCATTTTAAGGCCAAAACATGCCGATTTCCAGATTTTCCGTCCCAAGTACCTAAAATGCAAAAAGAAACGATTTAAGGCAATATTTGATTATATTCATAAGATTTTGGCCTTAAATGACTCCTTAAAAATGACCGGATCTAAACACACGACTTGTGTTGAAGATACTTTGAGTATAATGCTAAGTAGCACACGGAATTTACTACAAAGCGCTTAGAAGATTTCGTGCTTGGTGATGTGTATGATTGTATGAATGTCACAATGGAAGACAAGAACACAATTTTTAACACAATGATTAGCTTCAATATATTAATACAGATGATCTACAATATCACCAGGGTTCGACAACCTTGAAGCTCTTACGATTAATTCGTACTTAGAATTAAGAGATATATGAAACCCTAATTAGGATCTCCTTTTATAGAACAAGGAGTCCTATACAAGTAAAACTATTATACGTATCAATCTAACTTAATAAGATATACATGCAATCTATTCTATATATATCATTACGCGTCTTTTACCTTTTGTCTTTATCTTATAACCAGTACTAACTTCTTCTACTAGCAGTACTAACTGACTTAATACTGTTAGTGTAATCTTGAACGAATCTTCAGCAGTATTAAGTTATACCTGGCAGTACTAACTGTTGGTTTAATTTCCAACAATCCTCCCCTGAGTTACATAATCATCTTTAACAGCAACTGGATAATTGTTAATTCCTCCCCTGTTTAGAAGAATCTTCACCATCACATAAATTTGAACATATGACATTTGAGCTCAGCTTCCAATATGACAATTTGTACAAGTTTCCATCAATTCAGTTGTTTAGTTTCAGACCTACTCTTATCACTTCCAGATGTGTAACCTTCTGAGAGAGGTGAATCATAGAGTATAAACTCTGTTTTAAACCAAGTTTGAATGAACAGTACAAACTAGTTGAAACTAGCAGTACAAACTGTTTAAAAAAAAATTCAGAGATCAGGATAAACTTAATGTGGACTTGAAAACATTTTTGCCCACTTATAGTTTTTAGCAAACTAGCAGCTATCAACAGATTTGATATGTCTTTACCAGTAGCCATTTGCTTTGGACTAGTCAACTCTTTACTTTAAGTTATGGTGAGTTGATGACCATCCAGTTTTTGGTAAACTGTCAACCATAAATGAATTTGATTTGTCTTTACCAGAAACCGTTTGATCTGGACTAGTTGGTTCTTATGTGGGTTAGACATTGTGAACCAATTACCATTTGTTGTGTGACAAATTCTCACACTTGACATTCCAAATCAGCATTCTTTCCAAAGCACAATCCAATTCAAAATGTACATACTCCAAGCAATTTGCTTATTCAACCTGCAAATGTTAGTCAAAAACCAAAGAAAATACATTGCAAAACATTTCCTTTTTAACAGTTATCACAAGTGACTAACAAATTTCTATAAGCAGTACTTAAAATTACCAAGCAGTACAAACTATACCCAGCAGTTTCATCAGATACACCTAGCAGTACAAAATCCTTATTATTAGAAAAACACTTAGACATCGAAGTTTTCAAGGATTAAGAATTCCAATACCTGTTACCAAGTACTGAACCCTTGTTACATCAAAACCTTTAGTTAGTAAGTCAGCAAAATTGTCATCAGTATGAATTTTGACAACCTGAACCAACTTCTTTTCATTACAATCTCTTATAAAATGATGTCTAATTTCAATATGTTTAGTTTTTGAATGTTGAACTAGATTTTTAACTATGCACATTGTACTGATATTGTCTATGAAAATTATTGTATTCAAGAAATTATACCCATAATCAAGCAATTGATTCTGAAGCCAAAGAATTTGAGCACAACAACTTGTAGCAGCCACATATTCAGCTTCTATAGTAGAAGTGGCCATCATAGTTTGCTTTTTGCACTGCCATGAAATTAATCTGCATCCCAGAAACTGACAACCACCAGTTGTAGATTTTTAATCCATACTAGCTCCAGCATAATCAGAATCTGAGTAAGCCACCAGAACAAATGCAGACTCTTTAGGATACCACAGACCTAGATTAGATTGACCTTTAAGGTATCTAAAGATTCTCTTCACCGCTGTCATATGAGACACTTTAGGATTGACTTGGAATCTTGCACAAGCACAAACTACAAACATAATATCAGGCCTGGATGATGTGAGATACATCGAAGACCCAATCATAGATCTATATGGTTGCGTTTTATAAGACTTCAAGCTAACACATATAAGAAACTAGCCAGTTTCTTATCCTAACGCGAGGCAATCAATTAAACAAGAGACGACAAATCTATATTCAATAACTATGTTTCATTAGATCTAAGCAAACACTAATTAACTTAAGCTAGCATGTTAAAGTGAAGAAAAGAGAAACAATTAATCAAACAACACATAGACATATTTAATGATTAAAAGTATAACTTATCTTCAATGAAACATGTGTTTTGGGGGCTGTAAAACCCTTACAAAAGCTGAGAAAATCGCTCCCTAAGTGATACTCCAACATGTTACACGAATTATGAAAAACATATGAAAATATATATAGTTTTACAACTATGACGGCATCACCTTATAGGTTATGACGCCGTCAGCTTGCCGTTATTAGGGTTTCGTCTTACGCAAATCGCCGTTGTGACGCGTCACTTAGGATCTCAGATGCAGTCATGAATGTCTTGATGCCGTCCCTTGGTAATGATCTGGGCCGTCTCTTGTTAACTTTGTACGTGACTCTGGTCTTCAAAAGCACCTGACGCCGTTAGGTTGTAGAGTCTTCAGATTCTTCTGGGGCATCGCTTGTTAATTTTCCTCCAAAAATCCATCATCAGTAACAAGTGACTGCGTCACTTGGTAGATTGTGACACCGTCAGGATCTCTTTCCTGACAGATTTTGAGACTTGGTCGTTTTCTTTTATTTTTTTGTCATTTTAAGGCCAAAACATGCCGATTTCCAGATTTTCCGTCCCAAGTACCTAAAATGCAAAAAGAAACGATTTAAGGCAATATTTTATTATATTCATAAGATTATGGCCTTAAATGACTCCTTAAAAATGACCGGATCTAAACACACGACTTGTGTTGAAGATACTTTGAGTATAATGCTAAGTAGCACACGGAATTTGCTACAAAGCGCTTAAAGATTTCGTGCTTGGTGATGTGTATGATTGTATGAATGTCACAATGGAAGACAAGAACACAATGTTTAACACAATGATTAGCTTCAATATATTAATACAAATGATCTACAATATCACCAGGGTTCGACAACCTTGAAGCTCTTACGATTAATTCGTACTTAGAATTAAGAGATATATGAAACCCTAATTAGGATCTCCTTTTATAGAACAAGGAGTCCTATACAAGTAAAACTATTATACGTATCAATCTAACTTAATAAGATATACATGCAATCTATTCTATATATATCATTACGCATCTTTCACCTTCTGTCTTTATCTTATAACCAGTACTAACTTCTTCTACTAGCAGTACTAACTGACTTAATACTGTTAGTGTAATCTTGAACGAATCTTCAGCAGTACTAAGTTATACCTGGCAGTACTAACTGTTGGTTTAATTTCCAACAATCCTCCCCTGAGTTACATAATCATCTTTAACAGCAACTGAATAATTGTTAATTCCTCCCCTGTTTGGAAGAATCTTCACCATCACATAAATTTGAACATATGACATTTGAGCTCAGCTTCTAATATGACAATTTGTACAAGTTTCCATCAATTCAGTTGTTTAGTTTCAGACCTACTCTCATCTCTTCCAGATGTGTAACCTTCTGAGAGAGGTGAATCATAGAGTATAAACTCAGTTTTAAACCAAGTTTGAATGAACAGTACTAACTAGTTGGAACTAGCAGTACAAACTGTATAAAAAAAATTTCAGAGATCAGGATAAACTTAATGTGGACATGAAAACATTTATTCCCACTTATAGTTTTTAGCAAACTATCAGCTATCAACGGATTTGATATGTCTTTACCAATAGTCATTTGCTTTGGACTAGTCAACTCTTTACTTTAAGTTATGGTGAGTTGATGACCATCCAGTTTTAGGTAAACTGTCAACCAAAAACGAATTTGTTTTGTCTTTACCAGAAACCGTTTGATCTGGACTACTTGGTTCTTATGTAGGTTAGACATGGTGAACCAACTACCATTTGTTGTGTGACAAATTCTCACACTTGACATTCCAAATCAGCATTCTTTCCAAAGCACAATCCAATTCAAAATGTACATACTCCAAGCAATTTGCTTATTCAACCTGCAAATGTTAGTCAAAAACCAAAGAAAATACATTGCAAAACATTTCCTTTTTAACAGTTATCACAAGTGACTAACAAATTTCTATAAGCAGTACTTAAAATTACCAAGCAGTACAAACTATACCCAGCAGTTTCATCAGATACACCTAGCAGTACAAAATCCTTATTATTAGAAAAACACTTAGACATCGAAGTTTTCAAGGATTAAGCATTCCAATACCTGTTACCAAGTACTGAACCCTTGTTACATCAAAACCTTTAGTTAGTAAGTCAGCAAAATTTTCATCAGTATGAATTTTGACAGCCTGAACCAACTTCTTTTCATTACAATCTCTTATAAAATGATGTCTAATCTCAATAGGTTTAGTTTTTGAATGTTGAACTAGATTTTTAACTATGCACATTGTACTGCTATTGTCTATGAAAATTATTGTATTCAAGAAATTATACCCATAATCAAGAAATTGATTCTGAAGCCAAAGAATTTGAGCACAACAACTTGTAGCAGCCACATATTCAGCTTCTGTAGTAGAAGTGGCCACCATAGTTTGCTTTTTGCACTGCCATGAAATTAATCTGCATCCCAGAAACTGACAACCACCAGTTGTAGATTTTCTATCCATACTAACTCCAGCATAATCAGAATCTGAGTAAGCCACCAGATCAAATGCAGACTCTTTAGGATACCACATACCTAGATTAGGTTGACCTTTAAGGTATCTAAAGATTCTCTTCACCGCTGTCAGATGAGACACTTTAGGATTTACTTGAAATCTTGCACAAGCACAAACTACAAACATAATATCAGGCCTGGATGATGTGAGATACATCAAAGACCCAATCATAGATCTATACATGTGCACATCCACAGCTTTAAGATCTGTGAATTGGAATTTTCTCAAAATTTCACCAACATATTTATCCTGAGAGATAAATATTCGATCTGACTTCTGCTGTACTTGAAGTCCTAGAAAGAAAGTAAGCTCACCCATAGAGCTCATCTGAAACTGATCTTTCATTAGCTTTTCAAACTCTTTACACATTTCTTTCTTTGTGGAACCAAAGATGATATCATCTACATAAACTTGAACCAGTAGTATATCACCCTTGTTCTTCTTGATAAACAGAGTTTGATCAATCTTTCCCCTATGGAACCCATTCTTCAAAAGATAAGTTGCAAGAGTTCCATACCAAGCTCTTGGAGCTTGATGCAAGCCATAGAGGGCTTTAACCACCTAGTAAACTTTGTCAGGATGGTCAGGGTCAATAAAACCTGGAGGTTGAGAAACATAGACCTCCTCATCAATAGTACCATATAGAAAGGCACTTTTCACATCCATTTGATAGACCATGAGATAAACTTATTGCTTCAATCCTGGTAACAATAGCAAAAACCTCCTCATAATCAATCCCTTCTTCCTGAGTATAACCCTGAGCCACAAGCCTTGCTTTGTTCTTTATCACTATACCTCTCTCATCCTTCTTGTTCCTGAATACCCACTTAGTACCAATCACTCTCATCCCCTTTGGTAGATCAACCAGAACCCAAACCTTCTAAATTTTGAATTGAAGCAGTTCTTCTTGCATTGCCTCAACCCAACTTGATTCTTCTAAAGCCTTAAGCACATTTTTGGGTTCTATTTGGGATAATAAACAGACAAACATACATTCATGCTCATCTTCATGGTTTTTCTCTTCATAAACAACACTGAGAAATCCATGATGATCTGGTTCTTGTGTTTGTCTTCTGGTTTTCACTCCAGACTGAACATCCCCAATAACATTGGTAAGTGGATGATTCTTGTGAATTATTGTTTGAGGTGTAGGAGGAACATCATAATTCATTGGCATGTTGTGCAGCTCCACTTCTTCATCAGAAAGACTAACAGTATCAACTGTTAGTTCATCAGTATGAAGATTTGAACCATCAGTACCTTCTTTTGGCTCAGCAGTACTAACTCCATTTGTACTTCTCTCAGAAATTTCTGTTTCTTTTCCATCTTGTCCATTTTTGGCACCATCATTCTTCTCTCCATAGCATCCTTTGAGGAAGAATCATACACTGGTCTATCTTCCAAAATTGGCATCAAGATATATTCTTCATCATCTTCTTCTGAACCTGCATCATGGTTAGTATTTGTACCTGTAACAGGCACATAATTCATAGAATCTGAAAGCATATCAAGATCAAATAACCAATCTGGACCAACACCTGCAACATTTTGTATATTTTCTTGAAATTCAATGTACAGATTCTCTTCAACATGTTTGGTGCTCTTATTGTACACCCTAAAAGCTTTGCTGTTCAAAGAGTAACCAACAAAGAAACCCTCTTCAGATTTCCCATCAAATTTTCCTAGTTGGTCTTTGGTATTAAGGATAGTGACATGACAACCAAAAGGTCTCATGAAGCTTAAGGCAGGGGTTCTACCTCTAAAAAGCTCATAAGGAGTCTTATTATAAGGTTGCACAACTAGAATCCTATTCTGAACATAACAAGCAGTACTAACTACTTCAGCCCAAAATGAAATACGTAACTTAGAATCTGATAACATTGTCCTAGCAGCCTCTATTAAGGTTCTATTTTTCCTTTCTGCTACTCTATTTTTCTGTGGGGTTCTAGCTACACTGAATTCCCTTTTAATACCTTTTTCTCTGCAAAACTCATCCATAACCCTATTTTTAAATTATGTTCCATTATCACATCTAATTATTTTTACTTTCTTATCAGCTAGGTTTTCTACCTCAACTATAAAGGATTTAAGGATTTCACTAGTCTCATCCTTAGTTCTCAAAAAGAAAACCCAAGTAAACCTAGAATAATCATTAGTGATAACTAAAGAATATCTTTTATGATTCAAGCTATTCACAAAAGTTAGACCAAACAAGTCCATATGAAGTAATTATAAAGCTTGATTGTTAGAGTTATGCATTTTTGGCTTACAAGAAGCTCTGTGTTGCTTACCCTTAAGGCAAGAAACACAGGTTTGGTCATTTTGAAAAGTTTTGTTAGGTAAACCTCTTACCAAACCATTTTAGGCAATTTTGTTAATGGTTTTAAAATTAACATGCCCAAGCCTTCTGTGCCACAACATTGACTCCTCCAATGTGGCTTTTGCAACAAGACAAGTAAGACCTTATTTTGGAACAAGTTTATTCATCTCAACACTGTATGTTTTACCCTTTCTAGGGATTTTATGCAATACTTGACTTTCATCAGGTAGCTTGAAATCAGGAGAAAGAATAAGACTGTCAGTATCAGTGAATAATACCTTGTTCTGTTTATCACAAATTTGTGATATACTAAAAAGGTTGTACTTTAGCTCTGGTACAAAATACATGTAATCCCTATATGAATCGAACTCTATCACACAAGCTAGACTATATAAACTAATGTGACACTCAAAGATAAAGAATTAAAGATGAAGAGTAAAGTGGATCGTATCTTATAACTACTAGTCGATGTTTATTAGCTTGCAAAGGAAGAAAACAAACACAACCTTAAGAGCACACACACACTCTCACCTATACTAGACAATGAGGCACACCAAAAATAAGTGGTGAGAGTGTGCTTAAATAGGGAAATGGCTGTCGACCTAAAGGGCCTTGGAGTGGGCTCGGTTGGGCTTTAAATACATGAGTTGGACTTAGTCCATCTTTCCTAGTTATACATGTAGTACATAAAACTTAGCCATTTAGCATAACCGAGCCCTTTGACTACCTATCTAAATCGACACAATTACAAAGTTATTAAAATACAAATGACCATCACTTCACTAATTAATTTAAATGCTAACAATCTCCCCTAAGGGATGGTCATTTCAATGATGCTCTCGGTGATAGGTCTTTTGTCTTCAATGCCTTTAACTTTGTATGTCGATGTAGAATAGTCTTCATTCATCGTTCCTACATGCAATGTGATCTTCAAAGTAATCGCCTTTTAGTGTTTCTTGCCTTGATCAATATCTTTGTGTGATGATGCGACGTGTCCTCCAACATACGCATACATCTTGGACTGTATACTTATGCTAACAATCTCCCATTATACTTTCATCATTTGACATATGAACTTGTTCTTGACATCTTGATTAGCTTTTTGACTTTGTCGTTACACTCTATCTTTAACTTGATCCTTTTGTCTTGGACTTTTTACACTTGAGCTTTGTTAGGGATGTTCTTCAAAAGTATGAGTATGCTGAGGTGAAGATGTTTGATGTATCTGATGATGGTTGATGGATGTTTGTAGGTAGCTGCATAAAACCGTTAGTGATAAATCATCCAGCGATTACTGGTTTAGAATTCGAGATTGTCAACAGCATATTGTGAAGACTTTCTCTAATCTTAACCCAGGCCGTTCTGAACCGGATACCCCCGAGAGGGCTTACATGGACACACCGAAGTGCACCCATGATTCAGTGAGTCGCTGGAGATCACCCCACGAATGTAGACCATTTGAAGCACGTAACCATCATGATATATATGGCAAGATCCTTAGATCTCATTAAGACTCATGTACACCTTGTGTCCTTTTTGGTGATCACAAGGGTATTCTCATGGAAGGTGTTCCTAAAAGATATTTTAATGAATCTCATGGGCTCTAGACTCTATTATGCGTTTTGGGTTTTTTAGTCGGAGGCATGGAGCAGAATGCCACCTTTTCAATATCAACACATCTTGGAATGAGAGGCCGATAGATTATGTAGTGTTTCTCCGTGAGAAATGAAACAAATATCTTTTAAGAGATATATGAGTGGCTAGGAGGGGTGGTGCAGCGCGTCACTAGGTCCATGACGTCTTGTCTTCAATATCAGTATCACTTTAGTGAATACCGATAGCAGATGTATTGACCTGGTTTCTGCCCTAAGTTTTCATGGAGGGCTATTTCTTTTCACCCTTTCATTCAACTTTTCTTTTTAATTCTTCAACCCCTTCTTTCCCTTTCTCATTTAATCATTTTTTCAATCTTACCTAAGGACTTCTAATTCTAATCTATTGGTATTGGCCTTGGGTAGAACCCTCCGGCTCTGGCGGATCATAGGACATAAACCTAACCATAATCACCTTATTACTCCATGATTATCCTAGATTTATTAATCACTTGCCATAAAACCTTTTTGTGAAAATCTCTCAAAGTGTTTATGAATAAACTCATTTTTGTTAACACTTCGAGAGTTTTGCATTTTCTGAAATACTCCTCCTTCTCATGTGCTCTTGCATTTTTAAAATAAATTTGCACATGTTGGGTAGAGTTCACACATTTTTGAATTGATCGATTATCAATGAATATGACCATTGCGAGACACGTTTATATCACTAGTTAGACTATCTTGAAATTATTACCCGTCCCGGTCATATTCAATGATCATCTCTCGAATTGGTACATGTTGGGAATTATAATTTGATGATTACAAAAATACATATGCATAAATGAAGACAAATGAAACGACAAGGATGAAATGTAATAATTTAGTTATCTTCCTGTGAAAGTAAGGTCATCTTGTAAACCCTATATATAAAGGATATTAGCCGTCGGGTTTAGAACATCTAGAAACATAGAACTCTCCAATGAGAGTCTAATAGTAACGTGTGTGTACACGTTCGTTAGTAGTAGTAGTAGGTTTATTATTAATATTGAATAAAGATGGCGCACTTGTTTGAATAAATAAACCTTGTTAAACATTATTCATTGTTGTTTGTTATCCGCTGTGCACAACAATGATGTTTGTAAAACATATCCTAGATGTGTTTAAACGATCCTTAACAATTGGTATCAGAGCGGGTTGCTCTCGATATCTAGGATCTACAAGGTTGTTACTGTTGGAGATGGAGTAGATTCGAAGGAAAAATAGCAGATCTGGTGATTGGTTTTGAGGTAATCGTTATTTTTTAATTAATGGGTATCGATCCGTAAGTTTTTGTGTTATCCACAATTGATTAGCTGATTTGTTGATTAACCTCGTACAGATCGCAGTCAATAATTAATTGGTTGTGGGGTTACTGATCAATCGAAAAATAGTTTATTCACTAAATGTGTTTGTCGTGAAGTCCATGTTGGATTCAATACTATTTGGTTGATTTTATAAAAGATGTTGATACTGCTATTGATTATTTTATTCATTAATTGTACATGGGTATGCCGCTGCTGTTGATTACCTTTTATCATTGTATTTTATATTCGAATGTGGGGCAAGAATTAAATTGGCTAGTGGAGGTTCTTGTCATCAAGTGAAATTGGTGGAAAATTGGTGATTCATCTTGTCGTATTCTGCACATGATCCTTTATGATACGGTCATTAATCAGATATTGGTCAAGGTGTTGTTTTAGTGGTATACTGAACTGATGTGATAATTAATATTGGTTCAGTGGTGAATTAATTCTGGTCTGATCGTTAATACTGCTCTTTTGGAAGTTAATTCTGCTCTCACTCTTCGTTAATTCTGCTCTCATTATTAATGCTGCTACTGTGTTTCAAGATTAGTTCTGGTTGCTCTGATGGTTAAGTATGCTCTCATATTTTTAATACTGCTACACTACTCAGTTAAGTCTGCTTGGCTTTTTACTGCTGGTTTGTACTGCTAGAGCAGTTTTGGATCGCGAACAAAACTTTATTTTTATGGCTCGTTTTGGTGATTATTTGAAGAAGTGTAAGATCGATACATGTATTGGTTATGTGGATTCAGGAGGTCTTGGATTGTGGAAGAACAAATCCATGTTTGAGTTAGAGGGGGAGAGAGAGTAGAGAGGGAACTTGAGAGAAACTAGAAATGTATTAGATTGTAAGAGTGAGAAGTTCCAACCCTCTCCCTAGGTGGAGAGGGATATTTATACTAACTAACATAAGTTGCCCCTAGTGGGCTGTGGAGTGAGCTGACAGTGGGTAAAGGCTCGATCCAACTCCACAAATATTAATATAACTAAAGTATTAATAATAATACTAAAAAGCCTACGAGCTACATAAATGTTAAATAGATACTCGGGGTGACCGAGTCTTCACATGAATATTTATATTCCTAACAATCTCCCCCTAAGGGAGGTCACCCCAGAAATAATATTTTGAATTCTAGCATTCTATCATGTGTGTTTGACTTCATAGCTCGTAGTCTTTGATTCTTCAAATTCTTTGTACTTTGTGTCTTCAGCAGTGAACCTTTGATGACTGATCTTTTATCTTGGATGATCTTCTAGTATTCTTTGAGGTTATCATCCTAAATATGTCTTCAAGTCATCTTGCAGCATCGTCATCATGTAAAGTTGTGATCTTGGAGCCTTCTTTGAGATCATCAGCCATCGTAAATCTCTGAGCTCATCCGTTGTAGTAGTATTGCCTTCATGTGATTCGTTGTGACTTTGGACTGCATGCTCACACTTTTCTGGATCATAATAAATACCATCAAAGTTGTGGAAGCTGTGTTTTAGGTCTTTTTGCTATCATGATGTTTTTGATAATGAATTGGAAGTGTCAGCATGGAGTGTGGATTGACACGTCTCTGCTGGAATCAGGAACCACAATCGCCATCTTTATATGAATCTGAAATAAAACAGTTATCAATAAAGTTGGAGAACGAATATGGCTTTGTCATTCGTTCGATGTGGTGGTTGGATTTAACCTTCGGTTCTGTGAAGACCGACCTGTGATCAGGTAGAATCCCCTTTAAAGAATATTCTCCTTGACAGGAATTTCCAGCTTGTAGTAATGAGTTTTCCAACAAATTAATGTCAGAATCATCATTCTAAGCATGTTCTCATACCGGAATGTCTCAAAGCAGACAGCACGTTAGAATGAATCAGTGAATTGAATACCCATTGATTGAAGAGAAATTGATAAGAAAAAATCACTTGCGTGTCACTGGATAAACATTTTGTGCAACACGAGAAGGGTTTTATAATTAATTGAATCACATTTCTGTCAAAAACACTTTTGTTTGAAAATTTTCACAATCAATGTGCTCGAAATTCAGTTGGTGAGCACATTGAAAGGTTGTCCAAAAGCGTCCGTCAATCCATTTCCTGGAACAAGTTTGATTCAAATGAGAATCGCCCCATCGTTTCTTTCCAATTGTCACAAGTTTGATCCATGAAGGATCTCACATGTCACCCACCAAGATCTTGTTTGATGTTGGCTCTAGAAGGATTTCCATCTTCATTGTGAATACTTTACGTATCACTCGGATGTTCTGGCAATACCACGAGGATAATGCGTAGGACTCTTCATATATATTTTCTTGCTTTTCACGGTGTATGAAACAGCAAGCATATTGGAAATGTGTCCTAATAAGATTTGTGGATGATCTCTTGGCTCTAGACTCAATAGTGCGTTTTGATTTAGTGATCAGAGGCTGGAGAGGACTGCCACCTTTTCAATATCATCTAACTCAGAGTGAGAAAGACGATAGACATGTATTGATCTCCGTGACCGATGAAACAAGAGTCCTTTGAGGGACCTTGAGTGGCTAGGGAGGGTTGTGCAGCGTATCACTAGGTCCATGATACTTTGTCTTCAATGTCAGCAATCAACTAAGTGATTCTGATAGCATATGTATTGACCCGGTTTCTGCCTAAAGTGTAAGGAGGGCTTCTTTCTTTTCACCCTTTATCTTTACATTTCTTTTTCATTCTTCAACCCCTTCAGCGCTTACCGAGACTTCATCACTAGCACCTTGTTAGGTTTGTTCCAGTACTAGCTCCATCTCAGTCGGCACTCTTCCCTTATTCTCACTTGTCTCCTTTTTTAATCGTACCTAAGGACTTCTACACTAACTAGTGGATTGTCCCTGGGTAGATCCCTCTAGTTCTGGCGGGATCGTGGGAACATATACCTAACCTTACCATCCTTATAACTCCAGTATGTTAAATAAAATGGTCGGTCCTTGGTGTTCTTCCACAATTGCCATCATAATTCATTCGCTCCCTCTCAATATGCGCATCGATATGAGAAAAGGTTTAGCACATATGGGAGAGCCTACACTTGAGTTTCAAAAGATCACATCTTTATCAGAATTTCATATTTAAATCACATTCTCTCCCCCGATCAAAAATTTTAAACCAATTGAGATTTGAGATCCCAATTGATTTATATAAGTTAGAAATTATGGGAGAAAATGTGGTCAGGTTTTAATGCATTCTGATTATGGAGCATACTATGCTCCCCCTTAAACCACGAGAGAGTGTCACTGCTGATGTTGCACAATGCTTAAAAAGGTGTCAGATATTTGAACAAATACTCTCCCCCTCAATTAATGACCCATTTTCTATTTAAAGAGCTGTAGTCATTCAATTGAGCGTCAAGTATTTGTGAAATTTAAGTCCAGTTACCACCTTGTGAAACACCAAAACTCTCCTGAAGAATCATAGAACGGAATAAGTTTTTGGTGTAAAGAAGACTTCTCGTCTTATACAAGAAATGATGCACTGAAACGTACATCAAATCGAAGAAACATGGATATAAAGTAATGCATGCCCTGGTGAACATCGCCCAGTTGGAGGAACAACTGTCTTTTTGGCGACGTGCTTTCCCCATTTTGAAAAGCGGGTTTCTATCTGAAGTAATAGCAAGCCATATGACATGTTTTAACAATTTATTTGAAATTCTGCTCGAGCTTCATTTAAAGTCCCGTTTCATTATTGAATGACATTTCTAGGACCGTAAATGTTATCGATAAACACAAGACATGCCTAGACGAACTATTTTTGGTATTTTGTGATATTCTGATTTTTATGTTTTTTATAGGTTTTATATTTTTCTATTTTCTTTTTGTTTTAAGATATATACAAATGTATGCAAGGATATATGAATCAAATATATACAAGTATATGAGGCAAATCCATTACTCCTCAGCTTCCTGAATCTTCTCGGCTGCTGTCACTTTGCTTGCTGAATAGTAATGTGAGCACATTTAATTAGGGATTAATTCTGGCTTTTCACTCTCCCCTAATTAGTGCTCTCCCCCAAACTGACCACCTTTCTGATGACTGCCCATAATACGAAGAAGTCTTTTGATAACCAAATGCATGCCGTCTTTAGTCTTCTAACACACAGCAAAGAATGTAGAATAGACTGTAGACTCGACCTTCTTCAAGATTGTCCATTTTGGGGAACAAAATATCAACATCTTCATCTCACCAAATGAATTCCAGTAATCTTACATATAACCCATCAGCCCGTAATGTACACATGAAATGATAACACCAAAGTATCAAGTTGAAACACTGATCATCTTTAATTTCAATTATAGATGTTAAGCCCGATCACGTGAACTTGTTGTGCATCCTTGATGTACACATTTCTCTTCCATGGTGGTTACGATTAATCAGCCCGTGACACCCGTGACGTACACATGAAATGAAGATACCAAAGTAACAAGTTGAAACACTGATCATCTTTAATTTGTTTCATAAGATGTTAAACCCGATCATGTGAACTTGTTGTGTACATGAAGCATAATGATGTGAACATGAAGCATTAACTAGAAGCCCTGTATTACTGATTATATCAGCACGTGAGAAGATGTCTGTAAAACCCCGAAATTAATATAATCCGAAAAGACTAAAATACCCTCTGAATTTGAACTTTTAAGAACTTACGAAAATATATAAGTAATCCCATTTGAACTTAACCTAAGTTACAAAACGAATTAAGATGATATAAACTATGCAATATGTAAATAATATGTTCAAAATAAAAGTCCTACAAATAGCTAATCCATTCGACCCATTGATGTGTTATATACACACATAAACTTCGGCCCATATTAGTAAATAAGAAGACATGGAACTTGTTGATCCTAGCCCAAAATCAAACCCACTCATTCTATATTTTGGCCCATCAAAAACAATACTCGGCCTACTTTTTTTTGATATAACCGAACCCTACTCCCTCCCTCATTCCATTATACGTACAACAAAAAAAATAAGAGAAAACCCTAACTCTTCAAGGTCTCGGCTGTTCTCCCTCTTGGCTGCTACTGACGATCCAAAACAAACCCAATGGAAGGCTAAATCTTGTTCTTAATTCGTGTCTCATCCATTCTAAGGTAACCATATAATTCATGCTATGATCCATTCGAATTTATAAATCACAAACTAATCAAAAACATGTATCCTCTCTTGATTCTTGCTGCTGTACGACTTGAAGAAGAAGGAGGAAAAAGGGGTACATTCGTGTGGTGTTTTGATCTTGTGCTATCCGTGTTCTTCGTGAGATCTACGAGGGTATTGTATCACGTGCCTTGTTTAATCCTTACTCATGTTCTTTTAATTTTAATCGAATTATAAATTACATAAAATGTCACATGAAATCATACATGAGAAAACCCTAAAATATTATATATGAATCGGACAGGAGCTTATGTGTTGAAATCATTCGATTTGATTATGTTAAGACTTGTGATAATCTACCTAAATATGTTTTGGATCAACCTATAATCATTATGTGTTAATAATTAAAGAGGTAACATGATTAAAACCCTAAGTATACATGATTCTGTGAATAACTGCTACTGATCCGAAATTTTGTTCGACTTTAACCGGCTATAAATAAATGATGTGAACGCATATTTTAGTTTTTTAAGACTCTAAAAATAAGTTCAATGAAATGGCTACCAGGAAAAATTTAGTTTGTAATTTTTGGAGGCCTGGAAGGTTAACTTTTGATTTTTGGAAAATTATGTGTCTGATCGGATTTGTGAGTCTGGAAAATCAGACCGGGTTTTTGAATTTTAATTTCTAAACCGTGTTGAATTAGGAGGTTTACTTTGAACTGGGTAATCTTTAGGATGTTTATTACTTCCTGAAATTATTTTAGATTTTTTTGAATTTCTATTAAAAGGTTTCTAATTAATAACTTTTCGTATAGTAAAATTAATTAGAAATCTGGATGGGTTGGTTTAAGTGAATTTTAATCCATAGCTATACTACTTAATAAAATCTGTAAAAATTAGATAAAATACTTAAGACATGTGAGCATCTCTGGGAATTTTTTGGGAATTTTATTACTGAGTTCTTGTACGATTTTCAATTTATAGAAAACATAACAATTTACAGTGTAAAACTGTTAGAAATTATTAAAAGGGTTAAAAAGGATTTTGAAAGGTGTTTTGTGTTTATTGTCTAAACTAAAGGGCTTAAATTGTTATTTTTCTAAAACTAAAGGACTTGAAATGTAGAAACCTGTAACTTGATAGTATTTACATCTTATACCCTAATCTTATCTTAATGACATTTTAACCCTAAACTTGTGGTAATTGCAAAATGAACCCTAAAATTATGAAAAATGCATTATGAACCTTGAACTTATGTAAAAGGCATTATGAACCTTAACCTACTAACATTGTCATCTTTAATACTTTAAGTTGATAAATGGGAATGATAATAACTAAAGTTACTGAATATGTAAAGTTAGTTAAAATGGAAAGGCAAGCTAAAATAAGAACCAATTGTAATTCTCTTTTACTCCTTTAGGTGCGAAGAAGGAGAGGTCTTGATCCGTTTCTGTGCTTTCTATTTTCTTGTTTGCATTCGTAATAAGGTACAGATATTCTGCCCTTCTTGTAAGGTGCCTTCGTTCTCTTGAGCTCTGATTTGATTCGTTTAGGATTCCCCAAGCCATTGCTATGTTCCCTTGTATTGTGAACCTTGACTTGAACTTTTGCCTTGAACTCTTGTCTTGATCATTTGTTCCGAACCCTGCCTTGGACCTTGTTATGTTTCCTTGATACTTGACATGACCTGTTTATAACCTGGTAACCTGAATATTTAGGACCCTGGGATACTTAAAGGTTCATAGGATTTTATAACTACTTTTCTAAATTACATATGAAGAGGTTTTGAGAATTGCTTTTAAAGACTTTCATTATGAAAACTGATTTAAAGACCACCTTATTTTAAAACCATTTTAAAAGGATTACTTTTTAATAAATTGACATGAACCTTCTGGTATTTGACTTTTCTGATATTGACCTCCTGATAGTGAACCCCTGCATTGATCTCCTGTCTTGAACCCTTATATGAACCCTGATATTAACCCTGATATGAAACTTGATATAAAACCTGACACTTGATACCTGATACTTGACACCTGATACTTGATACCTGACCTTGACCCACAGTTTGAGACTACGAGCAACCCACTAGGCATGAGGGTTTCATGTCCATGTCATTGATGCACCGGTGGCATGACTCTAGGGCAGGAGAGTGATGACCTGTCCCGTCCCTGACCTGATTTATACTTGTTACGTAGAGGAAGACCCTGTGGCCTGATGGGGCGTATGGATGCATCCTAGACCTGACCTGATTTGTTTGTATTACTTGTATTATCTGGTGACTGACGAGTGTGTGCGATACACGTCTTTCACAATCCTGGGAGAACGCGTCTCCAACCCCTGGAGGTATCCCCTCACCCTGTACCTGGTATGCTGAGGTCACCCCTCCATACACCCTGATATGTGATTTGATTTGATATGTACTGTTTCTGGGCTCGTAGAGGATTTCTGTTTTCCTGAATCCTTGTAACCTTATGACCTGACACTTGACCTGACATTTGACCTGACTTGATTTGACTTAGGCTGGTGGTGGGTTATGGTTTCATTTACATTTACCATTGTAACCATTCTTAACTCTTAGTATATCTACATAACCCTTTTACATTCCTTTTCCTGACTCTTGTTACACCCGGTATTATTTCATTTACTTTACTATTCCGTTACTACTGCTTTGTTTCCGTTATATCTGTTCACTGAGCTCTCGTAGCTCAGCCGCATTTCTTTTCCTGCGGCAGGTTTTAGTTGGAAGCTGGGTTATGAGTGGAGAGCACTTGGGACTTAGAAGATTATACTTAGATTTGCTATCTTGGACTTAGAGATAATTACATTGTTAGACTTAATATTTATTGTAGTTCTAATTTGTATCCCTTGTATTTCAGATTTTCCCTTTGTAAACTTAGGAATTCATTTGTATTATTTTGTCATATGCTTGTGTTTGCTTTGATATGTAACCATAACGTAGCACTTCTACCCTTTTCGGGTTGGGGTGTTACAATTATGGTATCAGAGAGACAGGCTGCGACTTGTAATACATTTACCCTTGACCTGTGAAGTTTGGACCATTAAGTTTCCACTGTAGGCGCTCATAAGATAACCGTTGAGGAATTGCTTTAGGATCTCCCCATAGGAACTTAATTATTACCGGTGAGGAATGGGTAGACTAGGACATCTGTAAAACCCGAAAATCTAAAACGTATTAAAAGACCAAAAATGCCCTCGAAATTAAAATTTTGAGAAAATCATACAAGTAACACAAATCGCATTTAACTTAAGGTACATTATATATTAAGTTACCTAATGAAGTTAACTACTTAAGTTAATATTTATATGCTAATTAAAATAAAAATGTTCTAATCAATCACAAGTACAAAAACGCCTAAACCACATGAACCTTAACTAGGATTGTGACCAAGTGCAATGTGTAACAAGTTAATTTGACTAAAAGCCCAAATCCATCCTAATTATGACCCAAGATTCGGTCCATCAAAGCTCCCAAATTAACTACACGGTTTCTTTTTCTTTTGTTATAACCGAATGACCAAAAAACCACATCAAACCCTAAAAACCAAAACACGGTTCTCTCTTTTCTTTGCTGCTGCCATTCGATCAAATCAACCCCAAAGGAGACGTTTTTGGTGACCTTGATTTTGTTCTTGTCTTAAGGTAATCTCATTCACTTGTTTTCTATCCATTCGTGCCCTTGATCAAGCCCTAATCGACCCATTTTTGTCCCTTGTTTCTTGCTGCCAATCGAACCAAAGAAGAGAGGAATGAAGGAGGCTTGTTGGTGATTTGATTGTGTTGTGTTCTTGATTCTTCGTGTGTTCTACAAGGGTATTCATATCATCCCTTTTCCCTTTTCAATTCTTGATGTTTAGCAAGTTTTCATTCACATAAAATCATAAAACCTAAAACCCTAAAACTTGTACTATGGATCGATTGGGTTGTATATGGTGTATAATTCGATTTGAATATGTAACAAACTGATAAGAATTGACCTTAATGTGTTTTGAACTCACCCAAAGTCGTTTGGTATATAAAACAAATGAATGGATAAAGAAAACCCTAAGTAATTACATGTTATATCGAAAACTGTTTCTGAGATGAATCTTTAACTGACTTTAACCGGCTGTAACTTAATCATATGAACGTATATTTTTATGTTTCTGGAGTCTAAATTGTATTTTAATGAAGTGGCTACCTGGAGAAATTTAGTTTGTAATTTTTAGAGGCATAGAAGGCTACTTTTTGATTTTTGGGAAATCACATGTCTGATCGGATTTGTGAAGTCTGGGAAAACAGTCCGGGTTTTTCATTTATCATTTTAAAACCATAACGAATTAGGACATTTCCTTTTAACTGAGTAATATATCACATGTTAGATAATTACTGGAATTTTTGTAGAATTTTATAAATTTTCTAGACTGGGTAAGCAGATAGATAATGGTCGGGTGTTTTTAATTGATCCGGTTCTGGAACAGGTTGGGTAAAAGGATTTTTAGTTCGTACCTATACAACTCAATAAAATCTGGAAAATTTACATAAAATACTTAAGACCCTGGGGAACGTCTTTGAATTTTTATAGATTTTATTTCCAAGGTTTAATATGGTTTATAAATTATGTAAAACAGGTCCAGATGATACTTAAAAACTGTCAAGACATGTAAAAGGTTGTAAATTGTTATTTTCCTAAATTAAAGGTTATAAATGGTAAATCATGAAACTTGAGTATGATTCGAGTAATAAATCATATTAAAAGGGGTTTTGTGTCATCTTGATAATTAAAGGACCTAATATGTAACTATTAATAAATAGAAGATGGAAACATAAGTAAAGGAACGAAAGATGTAAAAGTATTAATTTGGAGGACTTATCTTGTAAATTATACATGATGGAAGGGTTTGTAATTCTTGTCTACCCCTCTAGGTGTGAAGAAAGAGAGGTCCTGATCCACTCTGTGTTATCCATTTCTGAGTTTGTGGTTGCTTTGGAATAAGGTACGGATATTCTGACCTTCTCTGTAAGGTTTCCTATGATCTCTTCATGTTCTGATCTGTTTAGCCTCTGATTAGATACCTTGCTATGATTCCGTTGCTTTGAACCTTTGATTCTCTGATATGAACCTAAATTGTGAGACCTTTTTAATTCTGACCTGAAAATGATTTGAGAAAAAACTATTTTAAAATGATGTTTACAAATATGATACAACACTCTTTTAATTGGAATTTTACTAATTTTGATAAAAACTATTTTAAAAGACTATCTTTATGAAAAAAACCGTTTTGAAAGATCATTTTATGAAAACTACTCTGAAGGATCATTTTTATGAAAACCGTTATTAAAAGATTGTTTTAAATGAACTCTTAATTAGAAACCCTTTTAAATGAACTGTTGCTATGGAACTTGGAATATTGACTTGCTGATATTGACCTTCTGATATTGACCTTCTAATATCGACCTTCTGATATTGAACCTTCTGATATGACACCCTGATTATGATATGAACCTTTGACCTTTGACCTTTGACTCCCAGTTTGATACCGAGCCAAAATTTGTTCCCTAGCCATGAAGGTAACATGGCCGTGTCTGTGATGCACCACTGACATGACTCTTGTGTGGTCAGAGTGATTAACCACACCGTCCCCATTCTGATTCTGTTATGCGTGCTTATGTGATTTCTGATATGGCCAATATGATATGTTCTGGGGGGCGTATGGATGCATCCTAGGTTCGTTCTGTTTCTGATATGTGATGATATGATCTGATATGTGGTGACTGATGATGGGTGCAATCCACGTCTTTCATGTTCTGGGAGTTAGCTACTCCATATATTTCTGTTGGATACATGAGGCCACCCCTCATATTATCTGGTTACTTGAGAGGCATCCCCTCTGGATTTTTGATATGGTTACATGGATATGATATTTCTGTTTCTGGGCTCGTGGTGGATTACTGTCCTAAACTTTACTCTTGTACCTTATTTATATCATTTCTTTATGCTTCGTTTTTTCATTCCGTTTGTTTCATTTCCGTTTATTATATATATCTGTTCACTGGGCTTTTTAAGCTCAGCCGCGTTTCTTTTCCCGCGGCAGGTATCTAAGCTAGGAGCTTGGGATTATGCTTTGGATGGGATGAGAGTTAGATGGAGCTTTTACCTTAGATGACCACCTTTTATCTTATGACATTATTATGACTTTGGATTTTCCTCATGTTATGGAGTACTTCTTATTTCTGGACTTATGTATTTTGTTTCAAGTTATGTTTGACTTGACTCTCTTTAATGAACTTTATTTAAGACTTCCGCTGTGTATTATGTATGTGTGCTGTGATTGGACTCCGTGATGTGACACCTTTACCCTTGCCGGGTTGGGGTGTTACAACATCTATGTAAGTAGCATTGCTCCCGCATCACTCTGATTCGTGCCTTGCTTTTGGTTAAAGCTTGTTGAGATCACTTTTGGAGATTGAAAGCTTATGCCTTGCACCACCTAAGTGTTGAACCATAAATAAATCTTGAAGCCATTAAAAATTTCATAGTAATTGCCTGACAATATTTGATCCTTACCTTCAGATTCTGACTTTGACCTCTGATCTTTTGTTAATCATTTCGATGCCTTTTAGGCATTTTGAGAATCTCCATGGCGAGTAGTTTGGCTTTCCCTCTTGATTATGACATTTGATTTTGTTGACCTCCGAGACTATAGAAGTACTAGGTGGATTAAGATAGGTTGTTTTGCTTACGACTCGAGATAAAGTATGATCATCATGAAGGCATATTTATGTGGTGCTAGTATTATGACGTCTGGCCAACGTGATAATACTTACACCATATAACGTGCCCTCATTGTGGCCATAGGATATCTTGGGAAGTACCTAAGAAGTTTAGAATTTGATCTTCGTTGGATTATCCGTGACTAGTGAGACTTTAGGTTCATTCTACCTATGCGTATACTCTGCCTTTGTTCATTAGATATCTGGATGAGTTTGGACTCTCGTTTTGCATTCTGTTGACCTCAGTTATAAATCTTGAACTCTTTGTAGAGCTCTCCACTGTTGATACAGTTAAGTTGATTTGAAATCTTATTCGTATTCCATATGAGCTTTCCTGAAGATTCACCTATCATCCATTTTACGTTGCGTGGACCTTTTGATCAGATTCAACCCAATTTGTCTCCTTCTGAAAAATTTGAACCCCCCTTGTTTTGATTGAGTCATGAGAACTAAGACCATCCCATTCGTAAAGATTCTTTGGAAGAACCATCCTGAGAGCGAGGCTACTTGGGAGACCGAAGAATCAATACGATCCAGTTATCCACATTTCTCTTTTTGACTTGGTACATATTCATTTTGATATTGCTTTCGATTTCGAATTTTCATTTCGACTTCGCACTTCTATTTTCGAGGACAAAAATTCATTTTTAAGAGCGGAAGAGTTGTAAAACCCCGAAATTAATATAATCCGAAAAGACTAAAATACCCTCTGAATTTGAACTTTTAAGAACTTACGAAAATATATAAGTAATCCCATTTGAACTTAACCTAAGTTACAAAACGAATTAAGATGATATAAACTATGCAATATGTAAATAATATGTTCAAAATAAAAGTCCTACAAATAGCTAATCCATTCGACCCATTGATGTGTTATATACACACATAAACTTCGGCCCATATTAGTAAATAAGAAGACAAGGAACTTGTTGATCCTAGCCCAAAATCAAACCCACTCATTCTATATTTTGGCCCATCAAAAACAATACTCGGCCTACTTTTTTTTGATATAACCGAACCCTACTCCCTCCCTCATTCCATTATACGTACAACAAAAAAAAAATAAGAGAAAACCCTAACTCTTCAAGGTCTCGGCTGTTCTCCCTCTTGGCTGCTACTGACGATCCAAAACAAACCCAAGGGAAGGCTAAATCTTGTTCTTAATTTATGTCTCATCCATTCTAAGGTAACCATGTAATTCATGCTATGATCCATTCGAATTTATAAATCACAAACTAATCAAAAACATGTATCCTCTCTTGATTCTTGCTGCTGTACGACCTGAAGAAGAAGGAGGAAAAAGGGGTACATTCGTGTGGTGTTTTGATCTTGTGGTATCCGTGTTCTTCGTGGGATCTACGAGGGTATTGTATCACGTGCCTTGTTTAATCCTTACTCATGTTCTTTTAATTTTAATCGAATTATAAATTACATAAAATGTCACATGAAATCATACATGAGAAAACCCTAAAATATTATATATGAATCGGACAGGAGCTTATGTGTTGAAATCATTCGATTTGATTATGTTAAGACTTGTGATAATCGACCTAAATATGTTTTGGATCAACCTATAATCATTATGTGTTAAGAATTAAAGAGGTAACATGATTAAAACCCTAAGTATACATGATTCTGTGAATAACTGCTACTGATCCGGAATTTTGTTCGATTTTAACCGGCTGTAACTAAATGATGTGAACGCATATTTTAGTGTTTTAAGAGTCTAAAACTAAGCTCAATGAAATACCTATCTGGAAAAATTTAGTTTGTAATTTTTGGAGGCCTGGAAGGTTAACTTTTGATTTTTGGAAAATTATGTGTCTGATCGGATTTGTGAGTCTGGAAAATCAGACCGGGTTTTTGAATTTTAATTTCCAAACCGTGTCGAATTAGGAGGTTTACATTGAACTGGGTAATCTTTAGGATGTCTATTACTTCCTGGATTTTTTTTAGATTTTTTTGAATTTTTCTTAAAAGGTTTCTAATTAATAACTTTTCGTATAGTAAAATTAATCAGAAATCTGGATGGGTTGGTTTAAGTGAATTTTAATCCATAGCTATGCTACTTAATAAAATCTGGAAAAATTTGAGAAAATACTTAATACATGTGAGCATCTCTGGGAATTTTTGGGAATTTTATTACTGAGTTCTTCTACGATTTTCAATTTATAGAAAACATAACAATTTCGTGTGAAAAACTGTTAGAAATTATTAAAAGGGTTAAAAAGGATTTTGAAAGGTGTTTTGTGTTTATTGTCTAAACTAAAGGGCTTAAATTGTTATTTTTCTAAAACTAAAGGACTTAACATGTAGAAACCTGTAACTTGATAGTATTTACATCTTATACCCTAATCTTATCTTAATGACATTTTAACCCTAAACTAGTGATAATTGCAAAATGAACCCTAAAATTATGAAAACTGCATTATGAACCTTGAACTTATGTAAAAGGCATTATGAACCTTAACCTACTAACATGGTCATCTTTAATACTTTAAGTTGATAAATGGGAATGATAATAACTAAAGTTACTGAATATGTAAAGTTACTTAAAATGGAAAGGCAAGCTAAAATAAGAACCAATTGTAATTCTCTTTTACTCCTTTAGGTGCGAAGAATGTGAGGTCTTGATCCGTTTATGTGCTTTCTATTTTCTTTTTTGCATTCGTAATAAGGTACAGATATTCTGCCCTTCTTGTAAGGTGCCTTCGTTCTCTTGAGCTCTGATTTTGATTCGTTTAGGATTCCCCAAGCCATTGCTATGTTCCCTTGTATTGTGAACCTTGACTTGAACTTTTGCCTTGAACTCTTGTCTTGATCATTTGTTCGAACCCTGCCTTGGACCCTGTTATGTTTCCTTAATACTTGACAATGACCTGTTCATAACCTGGTAACCTGAATATTTAGGACCCTGGGATACTTAAAGGTTCATAGGTTTTTATAACTACTTTTCTAAATTACATATGAAGAGGTTTGAGAATTGCTTTTAAAGACTTCGTTATGAAAACTGATTTAAAAGACCACCTTATTTTAAAACATTTAAAAGATTACTTTTAATAAATTGACATGAACCTTCTGGTATTTGACTTTCTGATATTGACCTCCTGATAGTGAACCCCTGCATTGATCTCCTGTCTTGAACCTTATATGACCCTGATATTAAACCCTGATATGAAACTTGATTATAAAACCTGACACTTGATACCTGATACTTGACACCTAGATCTTGATACCTGACCTTGACCCACAGTTTGGACTACGAGCCACACTAGGCATGAGGGTTCATGTCCATGTCATTGATGCACCGGTGCTGACTCTAGGGCAAGAGAGTGATGACCTGTCCGTCCTGACCTGATTATACTTGTTACGTAGAGGAAGACCCTGTGGCCTGATGGGGCGTATGGATTGCATCCTAGACCTGACCTGATTTGTTTGTATTACTTGTATTATCTGGTGACTGACGAGTGTGTGCGATACACGTCTTTCACAACCCTGGGAGAACGTGTCTCCAACCCCTGGAGGTATCCCCTCACCCTGTACCTGTATGCTGAGGTCACCCTCCATACACCCTGATATGTGTTTGATTTGATATGTACTGTTTCTGGCTCGTAGAGGATTTCTGTTTTCCTGAATCCTTGTAACCTTAACACTGACACTTGACCTGACATTTGACCTGACTTGATTTGACTTGGGCTGGAGGTGGGTTATGGTTTCATTTACATTTACCATTGTAACCATTCTTAACTCTTAGTATATCTACATAACCCTTTTACATTCCTTTTCCTGACTCTTGTTACACCTGGTATTATTTCATTTACTTTACTATTCTGATACTACTGCTTTGTTTCCGTTATATCTGTTCATTGAGCTATCGTAGCTCAGCCGCATTTCTTTTCCTGCGGCAGGTTTTAGTTGGAAGCTGGGTTATGAGTGGAGAGCACTTGGGACTTAGAAGATTATACTTAGATTTGCTATCCTGGACTTAGAGGTAATTACATTGTTAGACTTAATATTTATTGTAGTTCTCATTTGTATCCCTTGTATTTCAGATTTTCCCGTTGTAAACTTTGGAATTCATTTGTATTATTTTGTCATATGCTTGTGTTTGCTTTGATATGTAACCATAACGTAGCACTTCTACCCTTTTCGGGTTGGGGTGTTACAATGTCAAAGGGTCGGGAGGTAGAATTCCATGAACTTGTTCTTCAACACCTTGATGAATGACTAGAGATATGCTTTCATGAGTTGTTGGAGAAGTAATAACAGATGGTACTTCTTGAACCATTGTGGTTCAAGAAGGAGTACCAGTTGTATCAGCAGATATCTGTGCATCAGCGGGAAACATAGGAGATAAACACTTGATGGATCTGAAAGTATTCTTCAAATCAATGGTTGAAACATCATATCTTCTTTCTTCATGGATGGTGGAACGTATAGTGTTGAAGAAACTTGGTATGCACGACTTCTGAACTGATGTATTCAGGAGTCGTATGACTATATCTCAAACATCAATCAACATTTAGTTTATTCACCCTCCCCCCCCCCCTTAAAAATTGCATATGACTACAATTTTTGATTGAACGAGTGAATAAGAATACCATCAATGATAAGTAGATCCACTTGATAACTGACCTTTTGTTTATTCACCCTTTCCCCCCCCCCCTCAAAAATTGCATATGACTGCCATTTTTGATTGAACGAGTGAATAAGAATACCATCAATGGTAAGTAGATCTACTTGATGACTGACCTTTTGTTTACTCACCCTTTCCCCGACTCAAAAATTGCATATGACTGCAATTTTTGATAGAACAAGTGAATAAGAATATACTCCAATGTACGTTGATCCACTTGATGACTGAGTGAGCATGGGAAGAGCATGAAACTTGTTGATGAGAATGGTCATAAATAAGAAGATTTCTCTTCTTTCGAAGATAAAGCGCACTTAAGCGTACACCTTTCTTTTCTGTTAGGAACGAGGCCTGAAGAGTTGTCAGTAGATGCCATTATGTTGGCAATGAGGCCCGAGGCTTGAACTGCAGTGTTCAAACGTCATTGTCATTGAAGAACGAGGCCTGAACTGATGTGAACAGATGTCATAATCGATGAAGAACGAGGCCTGAACTGATGTGAACAGATGACATTTTCGTTGAAGAACGAGGCCTAAACTGTTGTAAACAGACGTCATTTCTCTGTTTTCTACTTCTCTCATCTAACTCGTTACCAACCCCATTATCATTCTGTCGGCTTGATGTCGTGACTACTGAAGGAGAAAAACCCAATATAATGAACTTGAGACTGAAGTAACATAACCCGAGCTTGTGACTTAAGCTTGCACTAATGTGTGACTAAGAGCGGTGTAGAGAGTTCGTGCAACTTCAAATCCCTGAGTACTCTATACTTTTCAACCAACCAACCATCAAGTATAAGACGTACATCACCTCTTGAATATCCACAACTTCGTGTGACACTGAGCACTACAACGTAACTCCTTAAAGTGATAGTTATTTTGTGGTAATAGAGAGGAAGAATCACAAAAATAACTAGATATCCAAGTCTTCGTCACTGTAAAGGTTAAAAGCTCGAACAAGGATCTCGAAGAATCTTCATCCAACCAACCCCGATATCTTCAGATACTAAGTACACACACCTGTGAAATTTCACTCAAACCTCAAATAAATAATAATGAATTAACACCGTAGTCACATCTTGTGGTTTAAATGCCCAGATTAGCCCCTTTTGATGTTTTAACTGAACATTGATAGTGGTTTTATCCAAATCTTAGCCAAAAGCGCATAGCCCCGTGATAGTTTGTTTTAACCAAAATGCCATAATGTATATAAAAAATTCTTCCAATACATGAAGTACACATTTTACTTTCTCCAGGATAATTCCATCATCAAGGAATTTTACAAATCTATGATTTAAACCGAGAAATAGGTTCTTTCGCGGGATGTTACAAAACCAAGAAGAAACTGTGAGACAATGATAAGTTGAATGTGTCATGACAAATTTTTGTTTTGGTGAATATCTGTTAGGGGGAACATGCAAGAGATCAGCTACAATTCTTCTCACATATGTAGAATACTTCACAAACCATGCTAAGTAAAGTAGTATAAACTACTTCCCCCTAGAGGTTGACTTTATATCATTAAAGTACACGTTTCTCCCCCATGATGATTTCGAACTTTCGGAAGCATTATTGACGTGTACGACCATAAAACCCGAGAAGTTCTTGTCTTTAAGCAAACGTCTTGAAAAGTAATGAAGGACATTGGAGGATCTTGAAAGATTTTGCTTAGACTGTGAAGTATCATTGCCATTCTGTAGCGTCGAATATCCCATGAGAATTGTTGTTCACATCTGAAACTTTAAACCCTTTGGCTAACTTACCAACCACGTATTCAGTCGGTTAATGCTGTGACCACTTGCTCTAACCAATCCACCTCGTGTCTTTAAGTCTGACCACCTCTTGAGAAGATCTTGTACTACACTCCCATTAGAAGCTCGAGAAACGACGATCCCTTGATGAAGCTTGATAATAGACAAATTCGCGACTTAAGCTTGCACTAAATTTGTTATTAAGAACCAACCTTCCATCCTTTATTGTATATATCCGCCTCTTGAACTATGCACAACTTGTGTGACACTGAGTACTAAAATGTAACTCCTTTAAGAGATAGCTATATACTGTGAGTACTACAACGTAACTCCTTTGATAGATATAACTAGATAGCCATGTTTAATCACTGTAAGTACGCTCGAACAAGGATCTTCAAATATCGTGCATCCAACCAACCCCGAGATATTTGAGATACTAAGTACGCGAACCCATAGATTAACAAACCAACCAAGTGACCATAGCTTCTCAAATTGTTGTCGAACTCGTAGCACAAACTTACTCCAAAAAAAATATAGTCAAACCCCGTAAGTTGTATTATGTCTAAATCCAAGTCCAACCTACTTGTCCACAATTAATTTGACGGGATTTTACAACTCTTGAGATTTAACCGAGAAATAAATTCTTTCGCGGGATTTTTCAAAAATCAAGAAAGAACCGTGAAATGATAATGATAAACAGAGTATATTGAGGGTGATGATGGATTGTGAGACGTTGAGGTTGGAATGAGTAAAATGATGAAGTAGACCAGTCACCGTGAATTTCAGACAACGCTTGTGTTTCGAAATCCCAATAGATCCCGCAGCTATATCCAATAAACCCGAAACTATCTCAACCCAAAATAATTTTCAATCTCAGATTATTGAAGCTCAATTAAATTCGTTGTCCAAAGTTATACCAAAATACTTTACCAAACAATAACCTCACAATTCGTACTTAAGATAACAAGCCAATAATATTCACCCCAAATAAAACATAAAACAACAACAAAAAAAGAACTCGTCCATGAGTTAACGCCCAAGAGCTTCAGCCAAAAAAAATAGAATCGTCCTTGTGATAACAGTCCACAGCCCAAGTCCTTGATATCATGACCCAAGACCAAACAAGGCAATCCACACTAACCCTAAATTACCATACTATATAAAACCACTAATCCTAATTTTTCACAAACCTTAACCCTAATAACAAAAATCCGCCCACTTGCACTCATTTCATCCCAACCTAAAAAACATAACAGTCCATCCCCCATCTAATTTCAATAAACCAAAGCTTAAATCTCATCTCTTCTTCTGCAAGCGCAACACGACTCAATCTCAGTTCACCATCTAGTCCGACAACCTGAATCTCAATCACAAACATACTACCGTACCTAGATGTCTTCGATTTCTTGTCAATCCGAATCAAGAAAGCATTTTTAGAGCTACAAGATCCTTTGGAGGGTCACGATAGGTTCGACACATGATTTTTTGTTTTCTATTAGGTCTTTGAACGAATTCAAGAAAGAAAATAACAAGATTGTTATGTTTCTTATCTTTTATATTCGAATATTAATGAAGTTATGCTTCAAAAATGGATCGGTGATGAATTTTTCGTGATGATGGCCTTCAAGGTCTGATTTTTCATTGAATAATCACAAAATAATCTGAGATTAATTATATTTGTGACTTGAATGAGAGGTGAGATTTTAGTTCAACTGCTGGTTACTTGTTTAGTTGTGGGTGAAAGTTTGGGAGTGATGGTGATGATTTAGATATTTGGTTTTGTTGGATTAGATAACCTGTTACAGATGATGGTAGAGGTCGTAGTATTTAGTATATGGTTTGTGATCTGCTTCATCATTTTCTTTCATTTGTTAGTTTTAAGTTTTAACTGTTTTGTACCAATGACGTTGGACTGATGATGTATTTGACTGAAGTTAGCTTGAGTCTGTTAATGGTTATGGTCAATAATTCTGCTTCATCTTCAATTCTTTTTCTTTTTATGGATAAACCGCTAATTTTGAAGGAAAATTGACATTATAACATTTCATAAAAATTAACAAAAAAACTTCAAACCGCTACAGTCTCAAACCGCTACAGTCACAAACCACTACAGTCAAACAGCTGGTCATTAGGGTCAAACCGCCTCCAGTACCCGACAAAACAGTCACTTTCAACTGTTAGTCGTCTTTTTCCCGTTTTGGTTATAGTCCAAACCGCTAGTCTTAGTCCTTTCAAACCGCTACCACTTTGTTTTCCATTTTAGTGCAAACCACCAATACTGAGGACCACAAGACAGTCACAAGTCACAATAATCAACCCAGTCAAACCGCTATCAAGAAGAGGCAAACCACTACCAAGAACAACCCTTAATAAACATTCAAGACAAACCGCTACCAAGAAAAATCATTTAACAGACACTTTCAACATAAAAAATGTGCGGAATAGTACTTAGACCCAGATATGAATCAATATTCACAAATAGACTAGAAAGCCAAATCCATAAGCACTGTTAAAAGCCCAAGTCATTAGTGAACCTTTTAAAGCCCAAGATAGTACTCGACATGTAAATCAGAAGGTAAAATAACTTTATGTGAACTAAAAGTACACGAATTGGACACAAGTAATTTTTTGTGAACACTAAAGCACCAAGATCCACAAATCTAAGTTTGTGTATACGAATCAAAAGAGAAAAGACAGAAAGAAAAGAAAAAAAAAACAATCTTTGAAATTCGAGTACCCAAGATCAAACCAAGGCTCTTGATACCAATTGTAAGATCGATACATGTATTGATTATGGGATTCAGGAGGTCTTCGATTGGGGAAGAACAAATCCATGTTTGAGTTAGAGAGGGAGAGAGAGTAGAGAGGGAACTTGAGAGAAACTGGAAATGTATTAGATTAAGAATGACGGAAGTTCTAACCCTCTCCCTAGGTGGAGAGGGGTATTTATACTAACTAACATAAGTTGCCCCTAATGGGCTGTTGAGTGAGCTGACAGTGGGTAAAGACCTGACCCAACTTCGCAAATATTAATATAACTAAACTAATAATAATATACTAATAAGCCTACGAGCTACATAAATGCTAAATAGATACTCGGGGTGACCGAGTTTTCACATGAATATTTATATTCCTAACAAGAAGAAAATTGAATATTGCTCATTTGATATTGTAGTTGAGTTTCACAGGTGTGTGTTCTTGTCGTATCTCAAAGTGGGTGTTACACTTTGGAGGTAACTTGTTTGTGCGTTAATGTGGTGACAAAGACTTGATAAATCTAGCAAAAGTGTGTGATCTACAAACTAGGGAGCTTAATGCTCACATTTGCTATCACTTAAAGGAGTTACGTTGTAATGCTCAGTGTCTCGTATAGTTAAGGATTTGTCAAGAGGTTGCGACCTACTTCGAGTATGAGTTTGGAGTCACGTGGTTAGTACAAGATATAAGATGCATGTTTCGGAAATTCAACTTCTTCATCAAATTCGTTATACTCGGTTTTCTTCATCAGTAATCATTTCATAAAGCCTCTGGAGTTCGTGATTCAAGAGATGGTGAACACATTGGTTTCAGGGGAAGTTTGTTTCATCATCTACATGCACCACTTAAGGGGAAGTGTTTTGATTCAAGTTGCATGGAAGACCCCTATTCGATGATTACAAAAAGGGGAAGATGATTGTGATGCGTGGTTTTGCAACCTTACAAAAGGTTTTACCTCTCGAGGGATCTCAAGAGGCTTACAACCCCACCAGGCAGTGTACCTGACCGATGTAGTATAGTGTAGTGGTAAGTACGGGGGATTGATCGTTCTCCACAGGGAATAGTGTTCGTTAGGTATGAAAAACTACTCTAATAGGTCTAAGGGTGAGAGAAGATTCTTTTTATGTTTTTATAATTTTATGAAAGCAAGTAAAATCTCGGGTTTGAAAGAGTGGGCGGAATTAGTTGCTAGTCAACTAACCCAAGTTACTACAAATGCAAATAAAATAAAATAACAAAAAATGAAAAGGTGGTAAAACTTATGTGGAGAGAAATGTGTTTACTTAGATTTCCTTACTCCCTAACTATCTTTTACCGGTTGATTAGTGTGTATTAATTGCGTGGATGACGGGTGTATTCCTTAATACCAATCGTGGGGTGGCGTACGTACTTCCCCAACTCTACAAGCTCCTACTTCACTCCTATGTCGAGCCGGCTAGGAAGCTCCTAACATGGGATCACTAGAATTCGCTTGTGCATTAAATACAACCATAAAAACCTTAGTACGCATTGGTTCATGTTTCTTAAGACGTTCAAGCAAGTTACCGAATAGGAAGTTAGCCAGTTTTCTTAAGCCTAACATAGATGAACAATCATCCAATACAACTAATAACACACTAATAACCAATAATCAATAGCTAGGTTTCATTAGATCTAAGCAAACACAAGATAAATCTAGCCTAGCATGTTAAACAAAAGACAAGAACAAGATAGAATCAAACAACACATAGACATATTGAATGATTAATTGATAACTTATCTTCAATGTAACATGGAAGATCTCAAGGCAAAAAGCCTTGAGAAAGCTGCTAAAATCGTCTTAGGGTTTTCACACACAAAGTTCCCCAATAAGTTCCACACTAATGACAAAAAATTGCAAAACTATATATAGACTTTCAGATCTGACGGCGTCACGTTATAGAGTGTGACGCCGTCACCTCGCCGCTTTTAGGGTTCCCGGATGGCCTTCTTGACGCCGTCCCTCTTTAGCTCTCCAAAATCCGTTCTGGCTTATCAAGGCTTGACGCCGTCAGACTTAGGGGTGACGCCGTCCCTCTTTAAATTAAGCCGTGACGACCTTGATCACATTAAAGCGTGACGCCGTCAGAATTCCATGCAAATTTCTCTGGCTTATCATGAGTAATTTTCACATCCACCACTTTTGCCAAGCCATGACGCCGTCCAGAACAAATCCTGACGCCGTCAAAGGTAATTTCCAGCACAATTTTGAGACTTTGTCGTTTTCTTCACTTTAATGCTCCAAAAACGTCCAAAATGCTTCCTTTTCCAGATTTCTCCTCAAAAGTACCTAAAATGACAAAAGGAACGATTTAGGGCAATATTTGATCAAATAAATACGATTTAGGGCTTAAATGACCCCTTAAAAGCGGTACACTTTTCGCTTCATCAAATACCCTTACACTTGAGATTTGCTTGTCCTCAAGCAAATGCGCTTTTATTCTAATCAAAATACAAGTTAGGGGTCATTTAACGCTAATATAAAAGTAATTACAACAAATAGTCGTTCCACTTTAATCATAATAAGCACGGAGATTACAAACTAGCACCTCACAAGTAGTGTTTAGATACTCACATCTCTCAAGTGTCATCAAAATAAATCTCATAAATGAAAACGGATAATATCTCTCACTACCTGTCATAACAAATAGATTACCATAGGCTTGGGAAAGGATCGAAAACCTCCTCCACTAGGCGTAAGCACCTAAGATAAACTATCAAAGAGGGCTTTTAAATGGGTTATAACGTTAGGTGTAGGGAAAAGGAAAACACGGTTTTGTTGGATAAAGGATATTTTACTGGTGGCGAGTTAAAGATCTTGATTAATTACATGAACTATACAATGTTGCTAAGCCAAGACTAGACTCGATCTTAAGCTAAAAACAAAATAACAAAAACATAAAATAAACATAAAATGAAACGGGATGGTAGTCCGTATGTTTTTTCTATTTTTCATTTTCCTATTTTTTTGTATTTTTCTTGATTTTCTCGATTTTTTTTTTTTTTTTTTTTTTTTTTTTTTTTTTGCATACATTTTTGCCCTACCATCCAAAATAATACATCATAGGGGCGTTGCATTCCCCTTACACTTGAACTTTTACATAACTTTACAAATTACTATTCTAATGACTCGAATTAAGATAATCAAAACACTTGGAGTACTTTTAAAATATTTAGCACATATGGGGGTAATAAATGATGTTCTTCCCCATTACTCCATTACACTAGTACTTTACCCATGAGTCCCAATCGTCCCAAAACAATATGTACAAGGATATGACTCGACTTAGCAACCATGTAATCAATTAGATAATTAACTTGGGTTTAAACAAATGTTGTCACAATAATGCACTAAAGATGAGTGCATACAAGGTAGGCTAAGGCGATTTGGGTGTACATTTTAGTGGGGTGTAAACAAATTCTTCCTTTAAGTAAAATGCTTAAAGGTCGAAACGAAAAGATAGGCTCTGAGGGGTGTACTAGGGGTATCGTGCACTAAAAATGAGTACAACGCAAAGGGTGTGGGAGAATTACTTGACCAATGTAGCCAATGTAATTATAACAAAAACACAGGTGTAAAACAATGGGTTTATCCTAATGCCTCTTATCATGTAGTAAATCTAACTACACGAATGTAGTCTCACTTGTGGCCTTGGAATGGTCCTAACGCAAGTTCTAGAATCTAAGTGCTACCGGTACACACATCATAGCATAAATGCTTTTCCTACCAATTCTAGGGGTGAACCTCACATATTTGGGGGTGGAAAATTTTTTAGTGGTACGGTTTTTGTGCTAGTCATATAATTCCTATCCATGAGACGCTTATTAGAACTAAAGTTTCACTCCTAAATGTTGTAAAAAATTTAAAATTTGGCACTAAAATTGCCCTAACAAGTATTTCTCTCAGTTTTATTACACATCTACCATTAAACAAACAAAAATCAAGTGCAATTGCATTCTCTAAAGTATCGTACTTTTACCCCCCCCCCCCCTTACACTTAAGATGAACATTGTCCCCAATGTTCAAATAACAAGATGTAAAAGCATAAAGTAAAAGAATGAAATCAAATACTCCCCTGATTCGCTCGGTGGATAATGAAGTAACACGGTTAAATCTTCTTCCAAGAGAATGTAAAAGCTCTAAGACTAATGCATCACCAATAGCTTGATTCCACATACATCTCCTTGTCCAAAATAACCTGTTAAACCTGAGAAAACAAACACGAAAACCTGCATAACATCGGCGGGATAAACTCTATATATAAGGATATAATGCTTGTGGAATGATAATTTTGCAGATTCCTGGAGATTATAAGTTATAGATTTAATAAAAACTTTTTATGAAAACAAAACTTTTAAAAATTTTCAGAAAATTAAACCTGACGCCGTCAGGTTGTAAAGCCTGACGCCGTCAGAAATAATCTGACAGAATTCTCATGTTATGTTTCCGGAAAATTTTTGGAAAAACCTATACCTTACTTCCTGGAAATCCTGCAAAACATCATTATGACTCGATACAAGCATTTAACTCAAACAAATACTAATATGTATGTTAATTTATTACTATTACGATTCATGTTCATTTGTGTTCTAATAAACCGATTTAGATTTCCCTTACACTTAACTTTTGCAAAATACCTTTATATGTAGTTAAGACGAAGTTAAAAACAAGATAAAGCATTTTCACAAATTAGTTTTTAACATGAATCAATAATAATAAAACTTAAACACACATACGGAAACAAATAAAATCAAACAAACAAATAAATAAACACACAAAGCAAATAAAACTTGGGTTGCCTCCCTAGAAGCGCTTTTCTTTATTAACGAGTCTTGTAGCTAGACTCAAAGTCACGCTACCCTACGTAAGTGAGCTCGTCATCGAGGACGTCTTTAGGGTTAAGCTTGGATTGAAGTTTCCTATTGGTTCGCTTAGTACGATATATCTTTTCAAACTTCTCTCCATCCGGGTCATACAATGTCATCTTAATATGCCATGACCCATCTCCATCTTTGGGTGGTTTTTCCCAATCCCATTTATGATCATCTTCCTCACGAGTCCACTTATTCATTCCTAGGTTAATTGGCAAAACTCCTAGGAAATCAATCATCTTCCTAAAAACTAGAGGGTCTTCAAATGGATCCAATTCGGTGTCCCTAGCTAAGAGTTGCTCTACCGTATGTGTTCGGTTCACAAAGTCCTCTTCTAGGTAAAATGGGCGTTGGGGTCCTATGAAGTCTCTATCGATCCAAGGTCCATATCTAGATGGTCTCCTATTTAATTCTAACCAATGGGGTGTTGGTTCCTCACTAGTATCATAGGCATGTTTCTTAACATCATAGACTGACCAAGTATCACCTTCTCCTACCGCTATCTTAGATTCCTTACAATCAATCATAGCACTAGCGGTCGCCAAAAATCCTTACCTATTAACAAGGGGCATGTAGGGTCGCTAACCATATCAAGGACGTGGAAATCGGCTAAAATGGTTAGTTTTCCTATGTGTACTAACACGTCCTTGACTACTCCAACCGGGTAAGCAACACTTCCATCCGCTAAACCAATTATTACCTCGGTTTCTTCAAGTTTTCCTGGTTTTAGAGAGGTGTAGAGAGGTAACGGAAGTAGGTTAAGGCTTGATCCAAGATCGGCTAATGTGTCATAAGCCTCCGAATTACCGATCTTGCAAGGTAGAACAAATAAGCCCGGATCATCTAATTTCTTAGGTAGCTTGTTTTGAACAAAGGCGGTCCCTTTTTCGCCTAACTTGAGCTTCTTCTCATCCAACACTTCAATAACCGGACTTTCAAGGTGGAGCTCCTTGAATTCTTCGTCAAGGTTTTGAGTGGGAGGTGTTTCAACTACAACTTGGGTTTGTTTGAAACACGTGCTCATGGAATTGACCGAATAATATTGTGGACAAGAACTAGGAGACGTAACCGATGAAACGGCGTTGACGTTTAGTTTCGGGTTCTTGACCGTGTTGCTAGGGAGTGCTCCCATTTCTCGGTCATTGAGGGCTTTCAACAAAGTGTCAATCTTATTGGTCATCTCGCTTTGTTTTTGTTTGAAATCGGCTTCAAACTTGGCTAAACGAGCTTCTTGAGATGCCATAAATTGAGACATCAATCCTTCAAAGTTATTGGTACTACCATTTCCAGAAGGATTGTTGTTGAAAGTACGGTTCGAGTTGGAACCGCTTGATTGGAAACGATTAGGTGGGTTGGAAGAATTGGTTTGTTGTGTGTTTTGGTTTTGTTTCCACCTAAGGTTCGGGTGATTTTTCCATGAGGGGTTGTATATATCACCGTAGGGGTTTGGCTCGGGGTTGAAAGTGTACCACTTGTCTCCCGCTCCGTCGGTACGCGAGGATGCGTAGTCCGCAAAAGCTTGTTCGGGGAGTTCCATACAATCATGAGTGTCGTGGGGACCACTACATAATTCACATGAAGAAGTGATTTTGTTCACTTGGCTTAAAGGTTTAGGAGCCTCGTAGGATTTCATGAGAAACTTGACTTGGTCTTCAAGTTCTATGATCCTACGGTCGGAAGTGCTTGAATTGTTTGAAGGCAAAGATATTGCCTTGACCGTTTTATTCAAATCACGGGGGTCACTCCAACTTTCGTTGTCATAAAGAGCAAGATCTTCTAGGAGAGCCCATGATTGTTCCGCACTTAGATCACGTAGCTTGCCACCAGCCGCTTGGTCAATGGTTTGCCTCGTGGAGAGATTGACATGGTCATAGAAGATTTGGACTTGGAGCCAAAGTTCTAAGCCATGGTGAGGGACTTTTTGGAGTAAGTCCTTGAATCGAGTCCATGCCTCGTAGAGGGTTTCGCCTTGACGTTGTTGGAACATCAAGATATCATTCCTTAGCTTGGTAGTTCTTCCCGGTGGGAAAAACTGAGCAAGGAAACGAGTGGTGAGATCATCCCAAGAGGTGATGGATCCTGCGGGTTGACGCTCTAGCCATTGACTAGCTTGGTCCCGCAGAGAGAATTGAAAGAGACGCAATCGGGTCGTCTCTCGAGTGGCAACATCAAGGTCTATAGAATCAACGATTTTGAGAAAGTCCTTGAGATGTTGATTAGGATCTTCAGAACGAAGTCCATGGAATGCGCATCCGCTTTGCACCAACCGGATGGTGTCGGATCGCAAGGGTGTGACATTGGCTCCTTGAGTGAGCTCAATGGTGTTTCGATAGCCATGGTGGCTAGGACGGGAGTACTCTCCTAAAGTACGGGCTCTAGGAGGTGGTGGTGGGTTGTTGGGATCAAGGATATTACCATCTTCCATGATGTCGAATGGTAATGGTTACGAACAAAGAAACGAAGAAAATAGATAGACTAAAGAAAACCTAGAAAAAGAAAATAAAAATCTCACTAGAAAGGAATCTAGTGAGTAGACCTATAAAATAAAAAATTCAACCTAAACAATAACTATCCCCCGGCAGCGGCGCCAAAAACTTGATGCGTGGTTTTGCAACCTTACAACAGGTTTTACCTCTCGAGGGATCTCAAGAGGCTTACAACCCCACCAGGCAGTGTACCTGACCGATGTAGTATAGTGTAGTGGTAAGTACGGGGGATTGATTGTTCTCCACAGGGAATAGTGTTCGTTAGGTATGAAAAACTACTCTAATAGGTCTAAGGGTGAGAGAAGATTCTTTTTATGTTTTTATAATTTTATGAAAGCAAGTAAAATCTCAGGTTTGAAAGAGTGGGCGGAATTAGTTGCTAGTCAACTAACCCAAGTTACTACAAATGCAAATAAAATAAAATAACAGAAAATGAAAAGGTGGTAAAACTTATGTGGAGAGAAATGTGTTTACTTAGATTTCCTTACTCCCTAACTATCTTTTACCGTTGATTAGTGTGTATTAATTGCGTGGATGACGGGTGTATTCCTTAATACCAATCGTGGGGTGGCGTACGTACTTCCCCAACTCTACAAGCTCCTACTTCACTCCTATGTCGAGCCGGCTAGGAAGCTCCTAACATGGGATCACTAGAATTCGCTTGTGCATTAAATACAACCATAAAAACCTTAGTACGCATTGGTTCATGTTTCTTAAGACGTTCAAGCAAGTTACCGAATAGGAAGTTAGCCAGTTTTCTTAAGCCTAACATAGATGAACAATCATCCAATACAACTAATAACACACTAATAACCAATAATCAATAGCTAGGTTTCATTAGATCTAAGCAAACACAAGATAAATCTAGCCTAGCATGTTAAACCAAAAGACAAGAACAAGATAGAATCAAACAACACATAGACATATTGAATGATTAATTGATAACTTATCTTCAATGTAACATGGAAGATCTCAAGGCAAAAAGCCTTGAGAAAGCTGCTAAAATCGTCTTAGGGTTTTCACACACAAAGTTCCCCAATAAGTTCCACACTAATGACAAAAAATTGCAAAACTATATATAGACTTTCAGATCTGACGGCGTCACGTTATAGAGTGTGACGCCGTCACCTCGCCGCTTTTAGGGTTCCCGGATGGCCTTCTTGACGCCGTCCCTCTTTAGCTCTCCAAAATCCGTTCTGGCTTATCAAGGCTTGACGCCGTCAGACTTAGGGGTGACGCCGTCCCTCTTTAAATTAAGCCGTGACGACCTTGATCACATTAAAGCGTGACGCCGTCAGAATTCCATGCAAATTTCTCTGGCTTATCATGAGTAATTTTCACATCCACCACTTTTGCCAAGCCATGACGCCATCCAGAACAAATCCTGACGCCGTCAAAGGTAATTTCCAGCACAATTTTGAGACTTTGTCGTTTTCTTCACTTTAATGCTCCAAAAACGTCCAAAATGCTTCTTTTTCCAGATTTCTCCTCAAAAGTACCTAAAATGACAAAAGGAACGATTTAGGGCAATATTTGATCAAATAAATACGATTTAGGGCTTAAATGACCCCTTAAAAGCGGTACACTTTTCGTTTCATCAGATTGGTTTGCAGCTTATTATTTGTGATGACATGTTTAAGAAGACCTCAAGGAAGCATTGAAGATTGTTTCATGGAGATAGTTTTGCAATATCAAATAGGGGAACAATGTTGGGAATTATAATTTGATGATTACAAAACTACATATGCATAAATGAAGACAAATGAAACGACAACGACTAAATGTAATAATTTAGTTATCTTCCTGTGAAAGTTAGGTCATCTTGTAAACCCTATATATAAAGGGTATTAGCCGTCGGGTTTAGAACATCTAGAAACATAGAACTCTCCAATGAGAGTCTAATAGTAACATGTGTGTACATGTTTGTTAGTAGTAGTAGTAGGTTTATTATTAATATTAAATAAAGATGGCGCGCTTGTTTGAATAAATAAACCTTAATAAACATTATTGATTGTTGTTTGTTATCCGCTGTGCACAACAACGATGTTTGTAAAACATATCCTAGTTAGTTCATCTTGTAAACCCTATATATAAAGGGTATTAGCCGTCGGGTTTAGAACATCTAGAAACATAGAACTCTCCAATGAGAGTCTAATAGTAACGTGTGTGTACACGTTCGTTAGTAGTAGTATTAGTAGGTTTATTATTAATATTGAATAAAGTTGGCGCGCTTGTTTGAATAAATAAACCTTGTTAAACATTATTGATTGTTGTTTGTTATCCGCTGTGCACAACAATGATGTTTTTAAAACATATCCTAGATGGGCTTAAATGATCTTTAACAGTACATTCTACTCATACAAGTCCTTTGCGAGACACGTTTACATCACTGGATGACCAGCTTGAAATTATTACCCGTCCCGGACAAGTCTTTTGGATAACGGACATTTAGTTTTCGTCAATTCAAGGGTTCAAATCTGAGTCTTTTTGTAGAGCTCTTTTGAGATTCAATCCATGATTTTTAAACTTTTGATCACATTTTAATCACGTCTTCTCCCCCTCAAAAATAGCATGTAGTGATATTTTTGATATCAACTGATTAAAATGAGAGCTTTTTGGAGAGATAGACGGATCATTTTAGCATGATTTGGAACATTTGGTTTTTTCTTTTTAAACTCCCCCTTAAATAAAGCATATTGTTTAAACATTTGAGTTGAAATTCATTTAAGGGTAAAGAGGGAGTTTTTTTTTTTTTTTGAAGAATCTTGAGCACAGAATTTGGAGAAAGATTGAAAAATCTTTTTGAAAAATCTTGATCATGTGCTCAAGGATTCTTTCTTTTCTTTTGCCATTAACATTGTGAGTCCTGATCTGAAATAATCAGAAGTCATCATTGTAGCTCGGGTTTCGTACTGAAATATACGAAAGCCGTCATTTAAGTGCGGGTTTCGTACTGAAGTATACGAAAGCCAGAGTGAAGAAATTTTGAGAAACGACATGTTTTAGAAAAGTTTTAAATGAACTCTTGCTCAAGCATCTGTACATGTCGGTATCATTGTTTAATGACATTTCTAGATACGTACAGAATATCGATTATACGAGAGACATGTCGTGAGAAGAATATTTTTTTTTCTTTTATTTTTTTATTTTTTTTCTTGGTTTTTCAAATTTTGTATTTTGCTTTTTTCAAAATTATTTACAGCGAAGCTTTTTGAGATAAAACTCAAGAAGATTCGAGAAGACTTTCTAATTCTTCGGGAGTTAGGTTTCGCATTCCAATTCGACGAACTAAGTTATCAAACCGCTCTTTTGGGAGGGCTTTAGTAAATAGATCGGCGAGTTGGTATTCAGTCTTCACGAAGAATAATTCAACAGTACCCTCTTCGACATGTTCCTTTATGAAGTGATAGCGAACTCTAATATGCTTGGTCTTGGAGTGTTGCACGGGATTGCACGAGATGGCTATGGCCCTTTTCGAATCACAATACATAGGTATGCGGTTGAAAGAGTAGCCATAATATGTGAGTTGTGTCCTCATCCATAGAACTTGGGCACAACACGCAGATAGAGACACATACTCGGCTTCTGCGGTTGATAATGCCGTACAATCTTGTTTCCTTGATGACCAGCCTACTAGCTTCTCTCCCAGAAATTGTGCTCCCCCAGATGTAATTTTTGCGGTAACTTGGCATCCAGCATGGTCGGCATCTGAAAAGGCTGTTAGTGTAAACTCCAAATCCTTCGGATACCAAAGTCCCATGTTGATGGTTCTTTGTAGGTACCGGAAGATCCGTTTAACCTCTTGGAGGTGAAGTTCGGTAGGCCTTGCCTGAAACCGTGCTAATAAACAGACAGCAAAATGTATATCGGGTCGACTAGCAGTTAATTACATGAGAGACCCAATCATGCTCCGATATTTCTTCGGATCAATGGGTTTCCAATATAAGTCTGCACCTATTTTGGGTGAAGTGACCATTTGTGTACCAACAGAGTCACAATTTTCCATTCCATGTTACTTTAGAATCTCAATTGTATATTTAGCCTGATTTGTGGAAAACTAGAAGGGGGGGTTGAATAGTTTTACGCCTTTTTAATTTTATTATGAAAACTTTGTTTACTTTTAAAAACTTAGATTCGAATTTATGTGAACTCAACTCTTGAACAATATGAACAAATATAAGTAAATCTAAATAAACAATGCAAGTAAAGTAATGAAATGAAAAGAAAGATAGAGATGGAAAGATCTAACCGCGAGACAAAAGATTTATAGTGGTTCGGCTACAAGGACACCTTCCTTGCCCTACTCCACTCCCCGAGCACCTAACTCGAGAGTTTTCTTCACTATGTCAATAAGCTCCCTTATGGCGGAGAAAACCTTGCACAACTTTTGCTTACACCGGTTTAATGACACAAAGCTAGATGTCGAGTTCTAATCGTAGCTAGAACCAATCTCACAACTTCTACACAACTTCTTCACAACTTATTCACAATGGCTTCACGACTTCTTCACAACTTCTTCACGACTTCTTCACAACTTATTCACAATGGCTTCACGACTTCTTCACAACTTCTTCACGACTTCTTCACACCTTCTTCACACCGGCTTCAAAACTACTTCACAACCTAGCACTACTTATGTACTCTTCTACTTCTTTACACCTTCACTATTTACACACCTTAACTTCTTCACAACTTCACTACTTACACAGTAATCTAGCCTAAGCAATTATGCTCACACCTATCTAACAAATATACACAACTTATACAAAAATGAATGAATGATTATACAAACAAATTAGGTAGCAAGATGATACTAAGTTGCAATACTTCTTCTCTAGTTGTTGAAGGAGTATTCTTCTTTTGCACTTGAATGGTAGAAGCTTGGATCACTTGGAAACCAATGCTTAAGAATATATGATCAAAGGATTTAGAAAGGATTTGGAAGGATAAGAAGAGATTTAGAACAGAAGGTTTGGGGGTGAAAAAGGTGAGGAAATAGTCCAGAGAAAGTCCAGTATTTATAGGCAAAACTGGACAGCTGGAGGAGCAGGGCGGTCCCCTTAAAATTAAGGGGGCCGCCTAGTTTATTTAAGGGGGGCGCCCTACTGTACCGTTGCCCAGTTTTGTCTTTTTGTGGGGAAGGTTTTTCTGGAATATTTTTGCCATTTTTGGTTGAAAATTTGAATTCATAAATTTATAATGGATTAAACCTTTTTTATTTAATACCAAAAATGTTTTTCTAAAAGATATCAAATGTTTGTGACATTTTATAAAAAATCTAGTGATTAAGAAAATGTTCTTTTGATCATGTAATGCATTAAGCATTTGTTTATTCATACCTTAAGTGATTAAGTTGTAGAAATGAATATTTACAACTAAATACTTGTTTATTTAATAAGTTTATGTTTAATGAGTTTACATTTTGTGATTATCAAAACATAGAGATATCAAGAAGTATTAATAATGTTTTTAGGCATTATTTATATCAACAATCTCTCCCTTTTTGATGATTAGAAAACTTAAACACATTAAATCCAAAAATTTATTTTAGAACAAGTATTTAGTGAGTTTATATTCACTTCTCCCCCTTTTTGTAGAATAAAAAAGGTTATGCCGACAAGTTTTTGATGCAAAAATTGTCGGAATGAGAACTCCCCCTTGATATGTGCTCCCCCTTGTTTGAGGGCATCAAAGAATCGAGATATGGAATGCTTGCAAAAAAATATATTAGAAGTACAAGCATACATAGCAAAATATGGAATATAAAAACAAGAATCATGGCAAACAAATATTAAGAACACATAGCAAGACATTCATTAGTATGTTTGAAACATATAACAAGAAAAAGGTCCTAAATTGCCAAAGAGAGATTTCGGACTTGCTTGTGACACGAAAGCTTGGAAAATAAGCATATAGTTTTGCTTAGATGGTTGATGGTAGAGTGTTTGGGATGGAATTGGTTGAGTGAGGGTAAGGATGTTTGATTAATAGAGGTATATTTTTGGAGGTGGAGAGTTTGGAGATGGAGAGTTCGGAGGGGAATCGGTTAAATGAGGGTTAGAGTGTTGTGCTAGTGGAGGTTTTGGATGAGATCTAGTAAGAAGATACTCAGTACAAGTGGAATGTTTATTTAAGGCAATGATTTGTTTTTGGAGAAGGACACAAAAAGGACAATAGTTGACATGATTATCAACTTGATTCAAGTTATGGGGGCTAAGGTAACCAATTTCAGTAGGGTGAGGATGGAGGATGGAGGTTGGCCCTTGTTGCAAGGTGCATAGCAAGGAGATCACTATGGTCATGGATTTGGTTTATCTCTTCACGGAACTTTTCCTTTTCTGTGGGAATGTGGATTTGGTCATTTGGTGGAAGTGGATGAAATTGGGGTGTGTAGTTGGAATTAAAGTTGGATGTTTGACCAATATGATGAGGGTTTTGAAAGGTTTCAATGAGGTTGGTTTAAGGTTGAGATGTGTAGTTTGGAACGAAGGTGGAGGTTGAGGTTATTTTGTGATGAAGGAGGGCTAGAAGGGAGTTGATCCAATCTTGCGTTGAGCAAGGTCTAAGGCAAGAAGAGCACAAAGCTCATGGGCTTCTTTAAGTTCTTCAATGAACTTCAAGTGCTTGGAAAAGGTGATGATGGTGGAGTGTGGTTGTTATTTTTGATGGATGTTTGGATATACAACATAGAAGTAACATGTGAGTTGGTAGGAGGTGGTGGTGATACTCTTGGTGGTGGAGATATTTGTGAGTTTGGGTAATCATGAGTGAATGAGGATGGAGATATGGAAGAAGAGGATATTCCATGAGTGGTGAGTGTTTTGGATGGTACATTGGTAGGTTGAATAAGATGTGAGGTGTTGTGAATGAGATTGAGATTATTGTTTTGGGATTGATCATGCTCTTCATGTGAATCATATGGATGAGATGAAGGTGTATTTTTGGGAGTAAAGTTGTATGGTTGGTTATTATGATGAGGTTTGTGAAAGGGTTCATTGGAATGAGCTTGAGGATTGGGAGTATAGTTGGGAGCAAATATGGGTGGAGGTGTTGTTTGTTTAGCCACATCATTTGTTGAGATGGACTTGTTTCGGGGGTTAGGTTTTCTTCTCCAAACGGGTTTTTCGGTTATCCTTGCTAACCTTGAGGTTTTTGGCTTTGGTTTGATGGGAGATGGTGTGATGAAATGATGGAAGATTATAAGGAATGGGAGTGTTTATAGTGTAGGATTGATGGGATTAAGGAATGGACAATTTGTTGGATCGATTGGAAGTGAATTTTAGGAATTGTAGGATGAAATGGGCTAAAAAGTAGAAAAGGAGACAACACTTTCGACCATCAGATGGCCGGTCCCCTTAAATAGGGGTCGGTCCCCTTAAATAGGGGCCGGTCCCCTTAAACATTAAGGGGGCCGCCTTATGATTTAAGGGGGCCGCCCATCTGTAGGTTCCCAGATTACTGGAAATGGTTTTTTGGCAGAAAATTGTAGAAAGGGTTGTGTTTTTGGGCTTAGTTTCAAGCAAGTCCAACTCTTTGAGGCTATTAAGCATGTAATAGATATCTATACAAAGCATGTTAATTAAAGAGATTAAGCAAACAAGTAATATCATCTAGCATGTAAACATACTCATCAAGCAAGTAATATATATGGACTAGGAAACAATAAACTACACCAAGTATTTTCTAAATTATATCTAAGTGGGAAGATTAATGAACTATTAGATGGATCCTAATGTGTGCCTATGTGCAATAAATGGGAACTTAAGATAGCATGGACTTCTAGACTTATTACAAACAAAATCTTAATAGACAAACCATGGTCCGCTTGATTTGACTTAGTTCACTTATAAATGTTATGTACATAAATATAGATGACAAATATGAGATCACCATGCATGATTTAAAGAAATGTTTTTAGCATTATTCAACAATGTTTGAAAGTGGGTTTTTATGTAGATGTGAAAGTTATTTGAATAAAATAGATTGGGTTTTATTTTAAAATGTGTTTATGAAGAATGGTTAAAAAAATTCCCAATCTTTGACTTTGATCGAAACAAAATTATGGACATAGATTAAGAAGAAAAATGAGATAGTAAAACATGTTAATAGAAAAGTGAAATAGTAAAAAAAAAATCATTTTTCCAAAATGTGAAGTTTCTGTATATTTTTAAAGATACTAGATTTTTTTGACAACAAATACCATTAATCCTAGATTTTAAAAAGTAGTTGTTAAAGATCTCATGCTCAAGGGAATTGGTTAAGGCTATTGTCACATGCTACCCTTTTCTACATATCCTATGGTCATAAGGAAGTGATGATGAAATTCTATATGTTTGATGCGAGAGTGTTGAATGGGGTATAACCTAACATTTATAGCTCCTTTGTTGTCGCACACTTATCTAACTTGATGCCATATTCTACGAGAGCTTGTTTCATCCATAGTTTTCTAACGCGAGAAATCTAATCTTACTTCTATGTTAATGATTAATCCACTTAACTCATTTCACTTCATCACCATGAGTTTTCTAATAGTGGACATAGAAGATTTTCATTTTAAATTTGAGGAGGCTAAATGAGTTTGACAGTGAATACTTCATTTAAGACTTAGGGGGCTAATTAAAAGTTTTCTAGTTTATTAAATCATAAAACGGATATAACTAAAAGTGTAAATGCAATGCAACCTATCAAACTAAGCATATCCTAAGGCAATGATTAATAAGACTATATGTATGAAGTAACTACTCATGAAATTTAAAAAGAGAACGTACCTTATGTCCAGCTTTTCTTCAAATACTTCAAGGTGATATATTGACTTATAGAAGCCAATCATAGATGAGTTTCCGAATTATTCAATGAGTGACGATTTAGCCACTTGGTCCCCATTGTCTCATTTGTCCAAAATTGTTTGAACCAAACATGGTTTGCATTTGCATGTATGGTGAAAGTATTCCCCAAGGGTTGAAACTTGGTTGAAGTGAATAATTCCACATTGGGTGATTATTATTATTAGGAAAGTTTTGTCTACCTTGATTTCTTCTAGGTTGAGGGGTTTTAGACCGAGGATGAGGATTATTTGGTCTATTTGGAGGTTGAGTTTTAGATCTTAATTTCGGTTTAGAAAATACGGTTTTGGCTTTTAATGATGGTTTATAGAAACTTTTTACTTCCTCATCACTCGCAATAGGTATTTTTCTATCTTTTATAAGTATATACTTAGGTTTTGATTCTAATGGTTTTTGTTTACTAGATTGACATTCAAACTTTACATTTTTATTTTCACTAGTTGAAACATTATTTGAGTTGAATCCTAGACTGGTTTTATCTCCCGAAGTTCCTTGACCACTTATTATTTTCTTAAGTGAGTTACTACTATTTTTAAACTTGTCATGTTTGGAAATTTCATCTTTAAGTTTTTCGTTTTCATTTTTGACCTCTAGACATGTTTTACATTCTATAAAAACTTCTTTTCCTTTTTCTAAATGTTGTAGTTTAATTTTTAATTCGAGTACTTCATTTTCTAATCGATTATTAATATGTTTTAGTGATTTATTTTTAGTCATGACTTTTTGACCGAATTTGCATAACCTATTATATATATATTATCTAGGTCTTTTTCGTCTAATGATTGATTTTTGTCACTAAATTATTCGGTTTCGGAAAGTACCTCATTTGATGTCTTTGCCATAAGACATTTTTCGTCGTTTGCTTTGTCCGCTTCGTCTTTGTCGCTATCACTCCATGCTCCACTAACAAAGGCGCTTTGGTAATCATAACCCGGTGGCTTTGGACATTTGCCAATGAGATGGTTTCGGCTTCCACATCTAAAGCACTTTCTTTTCCCGTAGTTATCATTCCAATTTCTTTGAAGCGATCTTCTTTCATCTCGTGGTTGTCTTGTGAATCTTCCTCATCTCTTTAGAAATTTCTTGAACTCTCTTACGGCCATTGCATATTCTTCGTTATCACTCTCGGAGGTTGAGCTATTCTCTTCACTAGATTCCTTCCTAGCTTACAACGCAATTGACTTGCTTTCCTCTCTTTTTCCTTTGACCGTCTCGGAGTCTTTCTTTATTATTTCTTCGTAGACTTTCAAGTTGCCGATCAACTCGTCAACTTGAAGAGTTAACAAGTTCTTCGATTCTTCAATCGCCGTAACCTTAGCCCGCCATTTTGGATGAAGAGCCCTAAGAAATTTCCTAACAAAATTCTTACTAGAAAAATTCTCATCAAGTGCTTTTAAACTTATGATGATAGTGTTAAACCTAGCAAAAGCATTATCTGTTGATTCATCTTCCGGAATCGTAAATTGTTCATATTGTTGAATAAGAAGATCTATTTTATTATCTTTGACTTGACTATTACCTTGGTGAGTTATTAGTAAGGAGTTCCAAATTTATTTTGCGGTTTCACACATAAAGATCCTTTCGTATTCTTTACGTGGTAACGCATTATAGATAGCCATTTTTGCCTCATTATTTTTAGCTAGCTTCTTTTTCAAATCATCATTTTGTTTTTCAAAAGGTACAATTTCATCTCTTTTAGTTAAAGGATTATTTTGAATAGGGGGAAAATCACCATAGGTAATAACATGCCAAAGATCAAGATCTTTTGATTTCACATAAGTTTCGAATCTATTTTTCCAATAAAGTAAACCATTACTTTCAAATAGTGGTGGTCTTTGCATAGATTGTCCTTCTAAATATTTTTCCGATTCCATAGATCGATTCAAGTTTTAGAATACAGTTTATTTTAAAAAAATTGTTTGACGTGGCTCTTGATACCAATTGTGGAAAACTATAAGGGGGGGGGGTTGAATAGTTTTACGCCTTTTTAATTTTATTATGAAAACTTTGTTTACTTTTAAAAACTTAGATTCGAATTTATGTGAACTCAACTCTTGAACAATATGAACAAATATAAGTAAATCTAAATAAACAATGCAAGTAAAGTAATGAAATGAAAAGAAAGACAGAGATGGAAAAATCTAACCGCGAGACAAAAGATTTATAGTGGTTCGGCTACAAGGACACCTTCCTTTCCCTACTCCACTCCCCGAGCACCTAACTCGAGAGTTTTCTTCACTATGTCAACAAGCTCCCTTATGGCGGAGAAAACCTTACACAACTTTTGCTTACACCGGTTTAACGACACAAAGCAAGATGTCGGGTTCTAATCGTAGCTAGAACCAATCTCACAACTTCTACACAACTTCTTCACAACTTATTCACAATGGCTTCACGACTTCTTCACAACTTCTTCACGACTTATTCACAACGACTTCACGACTTCTTCACAACTTCTTCACGACTTCTTCACACCTTCTTCACACCGGCTTCGCAACTATTTCACAACCTAGCACTACTTATGTACTCTTCTACTTCTTTCCACCTTCACTACTTACACACCTTAACTTCTTCACAACTTCACTACTTACACACTAATCTAGCCTAAGCAATTATGCTCACACCTATCTAACAAATATACACAACTTATACAAAAATGAATGAATGATTATACAAACAACTTAGGTAGCAAGATGATACTAAGTTGCAATACTTCTTCTCTAGTTGTTGAAGGAGTATTCTTCTTTTGCACTTGAATGGTAGAAGCTTGGATCACTTGGAAACCAATGCTTAAGAATATATGATCAAAGGATTTAGAAAGGATTTGGAAGGATAAGAAGAGATTTAGAACAGAAGGTTTGGGGGTGCAAAAGGTGAGGAAAAAGTCCAGAGAAAGTCCAGTATTTATAGGCAAAACTGGACAGCTGGAGAAGCGGGGCGGTCCCCTTAAATAGGGGGGCGGTCCCCTTAAAATTAAGGGGGCCGTCTAGTATATTTAAGGGGGCGGGTAAACGCCATAGAATAACAACTTACTTTCTCTAATTTGCCGAGTTGAAACACATACTTTTTTTATTACCATACTTACCAACGTACTTTTAAATTTTGTTCCGACTTCACCAATATAACCATTTTATATTAAAGTAATCACTGAAATGACTATAATACCCCTGTCTTCTTCAACAAGCATATTGGTGAGGTCGGAACAAAATTTAAAAGTACGTTGGTAAGTAAAGTAATAAAAAAAGTATGTGGGTGAAGTCGGAACAAAATTTAAAAGTACGTTGGTAAGTATGGTAATAAAAAAAGTATGTGTTTCAACTCGGCAAATTAGAGAAAGTAAGTTGTTATTCTATGGCGTTTACCATATCTAAGGGGGCCGCCCTACTGTACCGTTGCCCAGTTTTGTCTTTTTGTGGGGAAGGTTTTTCTGGAACATTTTTGACATTTTTGGTTGAAAATTTGAATTCATAAATTTATAATGGATTAAACCTTTTTTATTTAATACCAAAAATGTTTTTCTAAAAGATATAAAATGTTTGTGACATTTTATAAAAAATCTAGTGATTAAGAAAATGTTCTTTTGATCATATAATGCATTAAGCATTTGTTTATTCATAACTTAAGTGATTAAGTTGCAGAAATGAATATTTACAACTAAATACTTGTTTATTTAATAAGTTTATGTTTAATGAGTTTACATTTTGTGATTATCAAAACATAAAGATATCAAGAAGTATTAATAATGTTTTTAGGCATTATTTATATCAACATGATTAATAAAAATGCCACGATGCAAAATGTATTGAATGTTCCGGATTAGTGGACCCAAAGATTATGTCATCCACGTAAATCTAACAATCAGAATATCATCTTTGAATTTTCTGGTAAACAAAGTCGGGTCAATTGTTCCTTTGGTGAAATGATTAAGAAGTAGGAAAGATGATAATTCGTCGCACCACGACCTTGGGGCTTGTTTCAAACCATAGATAGCTTTCTTTAGCTTGTGGACATAGTGTGGACGATCTTTGTCAACGAATCCATCTGGCTGACTCACGTACACCTCTTCTTTTAGAGTTCCATTCAAGAAAGCCGTCTTGATATCTATCTGATAGACCGTGATGTTCTTATGAGCTGCGTATGCTAAGAAAATCCTGACTGCCTCAAGCCATGCTACTGGCGTGAATGACTCTTCAAAATCTATCCCCTCTTCTTGTCTGAATCCCTTGGCCACTAGACAAGCTTTGTTGCGAATGACAGTCATCTCTTCATCCTTTTTGTTCTTCCATAACCACTTAAGATCAATGACGAGTTTGTCGATTGGTCTCGGCACTAAATCCCAAGTGTCATATAATTTATATTGGAAAAGTTCTTCCTGCATCGCTTCAATCCAAGCATTATCTGTTATCGCTTCCCGAATGTTCTTTGGCTCTTTTAAACTGACTAAGCAGGCAAAGATGCACATGTTGCAATTGGTGGCGAGTTGTCTTCTCTTCTGAACTGGCCTTGAAGGTTCACCAATAACATGTTCTATTGGATGGTCTTTAGGCCACTGTAACATTGAAGGGTACCTTGGATTTGACAAATGCATGTTAGATAGTTTTTGTAATCTGGAAAAAGATTCAGCAGATCCCGTTGCAAACAGATTTTCGAATGGTTCTTCTTCTAACACAGCATCGTTCTGTTGTTGTTCTTCTTGAATTGGTGTGGTTTGGTTTTGCTCATCAACTCTTCGTAACACAATCTCAATCACTAGAGTTGCTGGAGTAGATGTTGATGATGTTGAGGGAGTTGGTGCGTCAGCTTCGTTTGTGGTGGATGCATCTTGTGGTGGTGGTGGTTGATGTTGTTGAGCGGGTGCAACGGAACGATGTTGAGATGCATTTGTCGAAGTTCCACCTTAGTACTCATCATACATAAACTCGAAGAAAGTGTCCAGTTCTTGATTAGTTGATTTGTCAGTAGTAGTTGACTGAGCTCTTTGGCGTACGAGTCCTGAACTGATATGTCCGGAAGTTTGACTGTTTGATGCGGGTCCTAATCCGATATGATTAGAAGCCATCGGGTTAAGCGCGGGTTCTAGAGCGAGTCTCTCATAAGCCATTTGTGAAATCTTGTCAAATTTTACATTCATCGTCTCGATAATCCTTTTCGTTCTCCTGTTATACACCCTGAATGCCCTCGAGTTATCTGAATAACCATGAAGATTCCAATATCACCCTTAGCTTTCAGCTTCCCCAGATCTTCTCTGTCATTCGTAGGGTAGCACAAAGCGCCAAATACATGAAGGTAAGAGATATCGGGTTTTCTGTTGTTCACTAACTCATATGGGGTTTTATTGAATCTTGGATGGATTAGAGATTGGTTTTGAGTAAAACATGCAGTGGCAACAGCATCAGCCCATAAGAATAACGGTGGACTGGAATAAATCAGCATTATGCGAGCAGCTTCCACAAGAGTTCTATTTCTTCTTTCAACTACCCCGTTCTGCTATGGAGTTCTAACAGTTGATGTCTAGTGAGTAATTCCAGTCTCTTCAAAGTATGTTCTTATCTCCTGATTTGTGAATTCCGTGCCATTGTCAGTTCTTACTATCCTAACTGGAGCTTGAAGTAAAACCTAAATGCGCTTCAGAAAGGTGATGATGATGCCTGGTGCTTCGTCTTTTGACCTTAGAAACCTTACCCATGTATATCTTGAGTAGTAATCGACGATCACAAGAATATACTTTTTCCCATTAATACTCTCAACTCTCATTGGGCCACATAAGTCCATATGCAACAGATGTAACTTATCGACCGAACTAGGTACGGTTTTAGGTTTATATGTTGCCCGTTTGCTTTTGCCTTGCTCACAGAATGGACATAAGTGTTCTTTGGTGTATTTGAACTTTGGGAGACCGGTGACGATGTCATCTTTGGCAAGTTTTGTTAACGTATCAAAGTTGAGATGGGATAATCGTCTGTGCCACAACCAGGACTTAGTTTCATCAGCTCTTGTCATGAGACAAATTGGTGATGAAGAAGCCATTTGGTTTATGTTAATAGCATAGAGATTGGTTCCACGATTTCCAGTTAAGAGATCATCTCCAATCAAATTCCTAACGAAGCAAGTGTTCCTTCTAAATGCAACCGCTAAATCTGCATCACAAAACTGTCCAACTGAAAACAGATTGTGTCCCAACCCTTCGACATAGTAAACCCGAGTGATTAAAAAATTCCTAAACTGAAGATCTCCATAACCCAGAATAGTTGCTACATGATCGTTTCCAAAACGAACTGTTCCCATGAACTTCCATACAAAGTTGATCAGCAGCTTTAGATTCCCGGTCATGTGCTTTGAGCAACCCGAGTCGACAATCCAAAGACAAATTTCAATGACCTGCAAAAAATAGATGGTTTTGTATATGGAGACTGTTTAACATTTTGGTTCCATGGGGTTAGAGGTAACAGATGACTCAAACTTAGAGAAGGTTTCCATTTGATCTTTTGGAGCAATTTCTAATGTGCCATTCTTAAGTGTAAACTTTCTACCCGTTGGTTTCCATGTGCAAAACTTAAGATGATCCTTAGGCTATATGGTACTAGTGGTTGACCTAGCTAGTTTAATAACTCTTTTAACATATCTGGTCCTAGCACTAGTTCCTAAAGGCACATCTTTCTGTTTAGGCATGGCATTCATATTCACATCATTAGAAACAATATCATCACAAACATTTTCCGACAAAGATTTCTTGTTCATTAAACAAACAGATTCATTACATGCACTTGAAATATTATCCTTAACATTACATCCAGATGACATATGTTTCTTATTCGAAAGCGATAAAATCCTAGGGTGTTCTTCTACTCCTTCCGTTTTATTCTTGATTTCACTCTTAGATGCAGGCGAGACGCTATTCCTTGTATTGCTCCTAGGCTTTGGCCTGCTGCTCCTTGAGGTACTTTCTACTCCTGTAGAAGGTAAGGCACACGTATTAGGATTTATCTTGTTTTCATTTGAATTTGTTTTAGCATTCCTAGTCTCTTTTGGATTTTCTTTCACACTTTTGTCTATCGCCCTATATGTTTAGGATGTAGAGGTAGCCGCAGTAGTGGGACTAATACTATAAAGGCCAGGTGCTATCACTTTTGGTGTTTCGACAACAGCTTTCCCTTTATCAACACTTGTTGACTTTTCACATTCCTTAGGCAAGGGTATAGAAATAGACATTTTTGGTTTCGCAGCCATAGTTTCCTCACCCTTCCCTTTTTGACTTTCAAGCTGAGACTTCAAAAGATCAATTTGCTTTTGCATATTTTGGTAAGAACGTTCGTACGATAATTTGTCATACTTACATTCTTCCTTTTTCCGATCAACTTGTTTAAAATATGTTACATTTTCTTTTTCAATCTTAGCAAGCGCATTTTCATATTTTTCAACAATTTTAGAAGTCTCAGCTCGATGTCTTTCATCATCCTCTACAGAATATGTTTGGTAAATTATGGACATAATTTCAGTCGATAGAGCTACTTTGAAGAGAGTGTCATTGTGTTTTTCCAAAATTTTGGTGTGTTCAAAGTTTTCATTATCTACCTTTACCAAGGATTTGTGGTCCTTGATAAATTTGGCTGATTCTTTCAGAAGATTATATTCAACATTCAGAACTACCGCATAAATTGCAGTAATTTGAGGATTGATTTATGTTTCAAACATCTTTTTCTGTTCTGTATGAACACTTGAAAACAAGTCGTTGTAGATACTCTTTGTTTTGGATGCCACAGTCATTTGAAGCGCTTCAACTCTCTTTTTAAGATCATCCAAATATCGTCTAGCTTCACTTGTGTTACAAGTGTTCTTAGAGGACATTTGTTTGATGTTAGAAAGATGTTTTGAAACAACTTTTCGTTTTGCGATAGCCACTGGTTTTTTGAAAAACATTGGTGACTCTTTTTGAACAAGATGAATGCCAGAATCTGTATTAAGCTTGTTAGAATCAATTGGTTTAATTTCTGGGTTCATTTGTCTCATTTTAGCACGACTCTCTTCGGCAAGCTCAATCATTTCATAGGAATCACGAACCTCGGGAGGATCATGGTTATCATTTAGCACACTTCCATTATATAACACATTCTGTTGTTGTTGAGCTTTCTTGAGATTATAAGGGTTTTCACAACCGATAGCCATTTTCTTCATTGTATGTAAAATCGGGTTTGGATCTTTGATTAACATATTTTGAGTTTGAGCAGAATGACCCATTTTTACTAGCAACTCTTCCAACTTTTTAATGGTTTCTTGTTTGTCAATGATTTCATCAAGAAGATCATTTTCCCGTTTTGAAAACCTTGCATTCAACGCTTTCTTTTCTATTTCAAGATTAGAACAAGTTGATTTTTGTTTAGAAAGCTGGTTGGTTAATTCAGAAATTTCCTTGTTTAAAGATTTGACTTGCATATTCAACTTAACAACGAGTGTGTCATATTTGATTTGCAAATGTTTTTCTCATAAAACATAATCTCTATAACCAATTTCTAGTTCTGACTGTCATTTGTTATTAAATTCAAAAGCTCGTTCATTGACCTTATATCTCTCAAGCTCAGCGGTAAATTTTTCATTCGCGACCTTAAAATCGCGATTGATCTTTTTGACCTTTTCAATTTCAATACTACAATTTTGCAATAATGATTCAAATAACGCACGTGTTTCCTCACCATTCTCAATATGATGAGATTCGAAGCCTCTATTAGGATCCATAACTGGAGTAGCCAAATTTGTATTGCTACAATTTGGGGAGTCCATATATGCATCGTAAGTGGTTGCAGGAGTCGCAGGATGCTGTTCATTCTGAGGTGTCATATCAAATTTTTCATTATTGTGACATGTAGCATATGGTGGTACCTCAGAGATTCCATTGACATCATAAGCAGGTGGTGCTTCAGAATCCGTGTCATACTTTGCTTTCTGAAGGTTGGCCATGAAGATGCAGTTGGAATCGATATCCTCCAGGTCTTCCATATCATCCATAAGAGCCATGAAGTCATGTTCTTCTGCATTCAACTGTAACCCTGCCTTTTCCTTCTGAGCCAACAGCACTGCTTTCTGTAAATACTCAAGATCTTTCTTTTTCGGCCTGCTGGGATAGTTCCTTGCCATGTGACCAGTTCCTTGACAGTTGAAACACTTTAACACATTCCCTTGATTCATATTCCCAGCATTCCTAGCAACTGGAGCAGCAACATTTCCAAACTGATTCCCCATATTCTGACCCCTCTGATTTCCAGCAACTTGACCCAACTGATTCTGATTACCCATATACTGACCCCTCTGATTTCCTGCATATTGCCCTTGATTACCCATCTGAAATCCTGTAGCATATCCTTGCTGACTCCCATAAACTCCAACCATTTGTCCTTGATGACCCATATTCAAACTTGGCTGTGCAATTTGCCTATTGGGAGTATTCGATGAAATCCTTTGGTTGTTGTTAGTTGGTGGGGAATAGCGTCCTTGGAATACCTTTGATAGAAGGGTAAATGCTTGAGGCAAAGCAGCACTGTCATCATTGTAATCGTATTCAGGTTCTGGGTATTCTTGTTGTGGAATGACTTCTTGTTGTCGTGGGTAGAATGGTTGTTGTGGAACATATTGTTGTTGCGTGAAGTTCTAAGTGGAAGTGGATGATGATGGTTGTGTATTCACTGTTGTAGGTGCTAGTGATTGAGCAATCAATGCTAGAGGATCATGTTGTTTGGCTAGCTTCTCTTTCCTAACTTCATCTGCCTCTTTCTGGTATTGTTTCAAAAAGTCATAGAGCTGATCATAGTTCACCATATAAAGGTTCTTTGTTTGGTTGACAATAGTGACATATCGTCCCCATTCCTCTGGTAGTTTGTTGATGAACTTAATGTTTTGAACAATTTGGCTTGGTGTCAACTTGTTCCTAATAAGCTCGTTCATGAGAGTACAAAACCTTGTATAGTAAGATTCAATTGGTTCAGCCGGAGTGGATGTGAACTTCTCCAATTCAGTTAGAAGCTTGTTTTCAATGTCTTGTTGACCAATTTCTGTGCCATGACAAAGCCTTCTAACTCGTTCCCACATATCATAAGCAGTTTCACAACTGTCTACAACAAAAAATATTTCTCGTGGTAAACCAAGTTGAATTAAGTGCATTTCCAAGTCATCAGCTTCAATTTGCTTCCAATCTTCTGCTATGTATTCCACTTCCTTTTGATCCCGGAAGGTCGGTGGAATGGGAGGTGTTGCATTTGGATTGCCATCTGATACTTAAATCTGACGAGGCTTGAATGGACCGTTCTTGATGGAGTTAAGCAAGAGTCTACCTTGACCATTAGGTTTGGTTTTGATGTATCAGATCATTCGACTTGTCCATTGAAGATAACCACCCTTTTCAAGCGTTGGAGGACGGTTTTCAGCACCGGCTGCATAGATATCTTGTTGAGTTGCCATTGATGATGTTGTATGATAAAGTTGATTCAGTTGATTCAGGATCATTGCAAAGAAATAGGTGTTGTGGTTGTTGAAGGTTAAACTTAGTTGTTGTTGTGAAGCCTTGGTTTTTTGTTGATGATCGGTTGAAGTTACTTGCAATTACTATTACAATTTACATAAACGAAACAAATTAAATAAACTTACTAAACTATAATTTAGAAAAAATCAAAAGTTCACAAATTCGACAAAGTTATGCAAATTACAATTTAGATAAAATGACAATTTCTATAGAAATTTCAATTTAAACCAAAACTTATACAAATTATGGCAAAATTTCAATTTATATAGAATTATCCAATTTATCTAAATTGGCAATTTATATAAACGATCTAACTAATTTATACAAACTAGTAGATATTCCTTTGTCGAAGTATTCGTCACACTTATACAAGCGAGAGAATACCGAGTCGGCAAGCTTTGATGTTGTAGAAATTAAAAGTTCAAATCGAATTTAAAAATTATTTAATTTGAAAACGTTTAAATTAATTGCGAGGACTAGTTTTGCCAATAGCGGAAAGTCTGCCAAACTGTTTGCGAAAAGGGACCAAAGTTGACAACTTGCGAAAGAAGTTCAGTCTGCCACAATTTCGATAAAGGACTAGATTTGCCAATTAGCGATAATTGTCACAATTTCGATAAGGGACCAGTTTTGCCAAGTTGCGAAAGATGTTCCAGACAATTGCGATAAATGGGACTTGGCACAATTTCGATAAAGGGCTGTTTTCACAATTTCGATAAAGGGTTGTTTTCACAATTTCGATAAAATGAACTAGCAAATTTTCGATAAAGGGGGTTTGCACAATTTCGATAAAGTGAACTTGCACAATTTCGATAACTTGCACAATTTCTATAAACCCTCTTTTTTATCTAAATTCTTATGCAAGAAAGTAGATTTTATCTGTGTCGATGTTGTTGATCCCAGTTGAGCTTCACGATCTTATTAATTACTTTAGATATAAACCTAAAGCAATCGGTATAGAAACTGATCTTGAGTTGTATATCAAATATTATGCGGAACTTAATATTTGATCTTAAGAAGAATTAAACACAAAACAAATTCTCAAATAACACTTCAATATATTAATACGATTGCTCGATAGCAATAGGGTTACAAGAAACCTTGAAGTGTAAAACAATAATGATACGTATATCTAACCTAACCCTATATCCTCCTTTTATAGCGTAAGGAGTCCTAGTCGGTTTACAAGACTTTCTATACAAGAAAAATATCTTTACGTATCTTTTCTATACTTATCCTTAACATACTATACATATCTAATAAACAGCAGAGTAACTAGTCTAGCAGCAGAGTCTTCGTGGGCTAGCAGCAAAGTTACACTTTGCTTATTCTTCCAAACCAGCAGAGGTACAAAACAGTAGAGTTCAAGTCTAATCAGCAGAGTCATTGAACTAATCAGCAGAGTTATACTTAGTTAATTTCTCAAACAGCAGTATCTTTAGACCCAACAGATGTAGTTCCTTTTTATCACAATTCTTATACAAGAGAGTGATAAAAATCACTTCTATGAAGATTTGAACCCAAAGTAACCACGAGCAAACTTTTTATCCAACCTTTTGAAGCACTTTATCGATCAAACAACTTTAAACTTTCACGAGAACCTTGTAAAGCTTCAAAATACCACGTACCAACAATAAAGCTACAACCTTTTTTATTTTAAACACACGAAAACACAAAAAGCTTTAGACTTTTTCTTAAATCCGCACGTTAAACTTAAAAGCTATAAACTTTATCTATAAAACACACGTAAAAATCAAAAATCTTCAAGTTTTAACCTTCAAACTCATGTTAAAATCAAAGAAAGTATAAAAAGTACTCGACTTAATAACTAAGAATGCAACTTTTTAAGCTTAAATGATAAAAACACGACACAACTCAGACCTAAATCCTTGTTTGGCTTTGATACCGCTTCTAATCCCTATATGAATCGAACTCTATCACAAAAACTAGACTATATAAACTAACGTGACACTCAAAGATAAAGAAGTAAAGATGAAGAGTAAAGTGGATCGTATGTTATAAATACTAGTCGATGTTTATTAGCTTGCAAAGGAAGAAAACAAACACAACCTTAGGAGCACTTACACACTCTTACCTATACTAGACAATGAGGCACACCAAAATAAATGGTGAGAGTGTGCTTAAATAGGGAAATGGCTGTCGACCTAAAGGGCCTTGGAGTGGGCTCGGTTGGGCTTTAGATACATGAGTTGGACTTAGTCCATCTTTCCTAGTTATACATGTACAACATAAAACTTAGCCATTTAGCATAACCGAGCCCTTTGACTACCTATCTAAATTGAAACAATTACAAATTTATTAAAATACAAATGACCATCACTTCACTAATTAATTTAAATGCTAACAATACACATTCTCAAAGTCTAGATTACCAGTTTTAATTAAACCTTTACGAGTAATCTTGCCACCAACTCCACCTCCAAAGATAACACGTCCACCATCCAAAGCCACAAAGTCTTAAAGGTATGACATGTTACCAATCATGTGCCTAGAACATCCACTGTGCGAGTATCCTCTATCTTCTCCATCATTTGTAGGATGTTCCTGCACACAAAATAAGGGGGTTAGTTCCTTTTGGGGACCCAAGCCATTAGTGACTTGGATCTGCCTTGTGCATCAATATAAGAATATTTGTTGAAAGTCATTGATGCACCATTGGGTTTGATAGATTTCCTGACCCAACGTGCTGAGGCCTTCACAACATTGCCTCATTGACCCTTAACACTCATATGCCTAGCAGTAGGAATTGCTGGCCTAGCAGTTGGAACTGCTGGCCTAGTAGTTGGAACTGCTCGTTTAACTTTAGGCACCCATTTTTGATTACTCAAATATGTTTTCTTATAAAAGGGCCTTTTAACTGTTTGTGCATGTTTTGAAAGTGGTTTTGCACTAGTAACAGTTTGTTTGTTATTAAACCATTTGTTTGGTCTAGCAGTTGAAATTGCTTTAATGCCAGACCTCAACATAACTGCTCTGGGTGTCATCTTATGATTTTCATTAGGGTTAGTCAATCTAGTTGGACTATTTTGAGTTACCCTAGCATTTTTGTTCCTATTCACCCTTGAATTCCCAAAAACCCTCTTTTTTCATGGGTTTAAATCATAATAAGCAGCCAAATGGTCAAACTTTCCACATACAAAACATACTTTATTTTGCATGACAAACTCATCACCTAATTGTTGAGATTTTAAACCATTCCAGTTCCTCTGGTTACCCCTAGGAACTGAAGATCTATGTGTAGACCTATACATCTCAGCATACTTAACATTTTTCCTAACTGGTTTTATGTTTTCAGTTTTAACCACCTTAGGAGCATGTTTAACTTCTACCTTAAGAACATCAGGTTTAGCCTTAACCTGATCATCCTCATCATCAGATGTCCACTCCTTTATGGTTGGTGCATCTGAGATTCTACCAGAGGACACCTTATCCTCAGAAAGTTATTTATCACTTGCACTAACAAAAGAATCCTCAGCCTTAACAAATTTAACAGGATTCTCACGTGTTTTAGCACCATACCCAGGAAACTCAATATCCTTAAACTCTTCTAAACCTGTATGAGCTAAATCAATTCCTGGAGGGACAAACATTCCTCTATTTGGGGGAGCAACAGACTTGTAACCTAAACCAGATTTAGCTTTATGAACTATTTGACTCTCTATAATTCTTTGAACCCCTTTGGATGTATACTCAAGAGTGTCAACACTTAACTTTATATTTTCTTTTTCTTTCTTAGGTGTCTCTAGTTCATATACAAGCTTACTTATTTTATCATCTCTCAGTTGCAAATCCCTTTTTAAAACAACTATATCATCATGAAAATTTGATTCATTCTTTCTATAAAAATCAAGTTGTTCGTCCAAAACAGCTAGTCCTCTTTTATGATTAGACAGACTAAAATTTACTTGATTAAATTCTACTCTAAGATCATCATACTGTATCTTAAGTATTTAATAATCTTTTAAAGTAGAACAGGAATTTGAAATTTTTTGAACAATATGTACCTCTGAGTCTGAGAAAGCCATTAATGCATTGTTGGCTAAATCCTCCTCCTCTTCCATAAAGCTCCAATAAAAACCTGCTCCATCCACAGCAACCATTGCTTTGGAAGAAGTATCTTCCGCATTCACAGTTCTCCTTGTTCCTTACTAACTCATGAATCCTTGACCCTTGTTATTTTGTTGTCTTGGGCTCCTACATTCCCTGGCAAAGTGCCCCATTTTGTGACAATTATAGCACTCCACCATGGACTTATCATACCCAGCAACATCTCTTCCATTGAACGTAATCTTGTTCCCAGTCCTTTGATAATACTTCTTAGCCCTGATACTTATCAATGAAAACTACCACTTTAAATCCATAGCTTCCAAATCATCTTCAGCAATCTGAAGAAGGTCTTCATTGAAGATTTGAGACCCACCAGATTTTTTTGACAAAATACATATATGGTCTCATCAGTTAAGCCAGCAATATTAGTTTTTACACTAGCAGTGCTAACTTTAGGGCTAGCAGTACCAACTGCTTCAACATCTTCAGGACTGTTATTGTTAGAAGATGATAAGAATGATGTGTTTCCAGAACTAGTGCTTCCTCCTTTCTTCACCTTTTGTTCAACAATCTTGAGATTGTTGTACAATTCATTCAGTGACATCTTTTCCAGTTCTGGCTTATTGCTCCAGACAACTACATAGGTGTTCCATTCAGCAGGTAGACTATTGATAAACTTCATATTGAGATCTTCTTGTGGAATCACAATTTTCAGAACAGTAAACTGGCTGACAATCCTTTGAAGTGTATTGAAGATATGATCAAGTGTTTCAGAACTTGAGACACTGAAGTTCTCATAACTCTGATTAAGCAAGGTTCTTTGCGCCTTCTTGGTGGCTTCATTACCACCAAATCTCTCCACAACTGCTTCAAAGAGTGTCTTAGCAGTCTCATATTTGCTAAAGTTTAACACTTGGTCATTAGGTATTGCCATGAGTAACAGATTCCTAGCCTTTTGATCATTCTTCTTCTTTATTCTTTCATCATTAGTAACAGGCTCAATGTTAAGCTTTGTGGTCTTGGAACCATCAGCATGTGTTTCCTCATAAGTAGTAGGTTTGAAGGAATCACCATTGATTATGATATCCCATAGTGCATAGTCTTGCAACATGAAATATTGCTCAATTCTGAGCCACCATAGATCGTATTCGTTCTGTTTTAGCATGGGGAGTTTAGCAAGGATTGAGGTTTGTGGTGTCTCCATGTCCATCTTCTAGGTAGCAAGTGAGTAAATACTTCTGGATCTTCTAATTCAAAGTATCAGAAACCTGGCTCTGATACCACTTGACCGGATCTAAACACACGACTTGTGTTGAAGATACTTTGAGTATAATGCTAAGTAGCACGCGGAATTTACTACAAAGCACTTAGAAGATTTTGTGTTTGGTGATGTGTATGATTGTATGAATGTAACAATGGAAGACAAGAACACAATGTTTAACACAATGATTAGCTTCAATTTATTAATATAGATGATCTATAATATCACCAGGGTTCGACAACCTTGAAGCTCTTATGATTAATTCGTACTTAGAATTAAGAGATATATGAGAGATATATGAAACCCTAATTAGGATCTCCTTTTATAGAACAAGGAGTCCTATACAAGTAAAACTATTATACGTATCAATCTAACTTAATAAGATATACATGCAATCTATTCTATATATATCATTACGCGTCTTTCACCTTCTGTCTTTATCTTATAACCAGTACTAACTTCTTCTACTAGCAGTACTAACTGACTTAATATTGTTAGTGTAATCTTGAACGAATCTTCAGCAGTACTAAGTTATACCTGGCAGTACTAACTGTTGGTTTAATTCCCAACAAAAAAGCTACCAAATAATTCCTTATAAATTATCCATACACTTAGGATTTGCTTGTCCCCAAGCAAATATGCTTTTATCCTAATCAATTTACAAGTTAAGGGTCATTTAACAATAATATAAAGGTAATTACAACATACAATCGTTCCACGTTAGTCGTAATAAGCACGAAAATTATATACTAGCACCTCACATAAAGTGTTTGGATTCTCACATCTCTCAGGTGTATAAAGTTATATAACATATGAAAACAGGAAAATAAAACACTCTCTACCTGTCATAGCACATAGATTACCATAGGCTTGATAACGGATCAAACCTGCACCACTTTGGCGTAAGACGGGATGGGAGTCCGTATGGTTTTTTCTCTTTTCTTTTTCTCTTTTTTTTTCTTTTCTTTTCTTTTTCATTTTTTTTCATTTTTTTCTTTTTCATTTTTTTCGATTTTTTTCATACACTCTTGCCCCACTATCCAAAATAATACATCATTACAAGGGGATTTCTTGTAACCTCCCTACACTTGAACTTTTAAAAATATAAAAACTAACTAATGACCCGAATTAAGAAAATCAAAACACGTTGAGTATTTTAAACATTTATGCATATATGGAGGTAATAACGTTGACATTCTTACCCATTACTCCATAATAACTAGTACTTTACCCATGAGTCCCAATCTTCCCAAAACTGTATTTACAAGATATGACTCGACTTAGCAACCATGTAACCAACCAGACAATTAACAAACGGTTTACACATAAGTTGTAACAATAACGCACTAAAGATGAGTGCATACAAGCTAGGCTAAGGAGATTTGGGTGTACATTTGGGGGTGGATTGTAAACAATGTTCTTCATTAATATTTTGGAATCCATTGAAATATTACGAGAACCGCGAAAAGGATAAGCTCTGAGGGGTGTACTAGGGTATCATTTACTAAAAATGAGTGCATCACAAGGGTGTAGAAAAATTACTTGACCAATGAAGCCAAAGTAATTACAAAACAGGTTTAAGACAAGGGTTATCCTAATGCCTCTTATAATTTAGTAAATCCTAACTACACGAATGTAGTATCACTAGCAATCTCGGGATGCATCACAAACGCAAGTTCTAGGATCTATATACTACTGGTACACTCATAAGCATTAAAGATGAATGCTTTTTCCTAAAGATCTAACGGCGAACCTCACATTTTTTGGGTGGAAATTTTTTTATTGGTAGGGTTTTGTGCTAGCTATATAATTCCTATCCGTAAGATGCTTATTAAAACTAAAGTTTCACTCCTATATGTTGTAAAAAAATTAAATTTGGTGCTAAAATCACCCTAACAAGTATCTCTTTTAGTTTATTACACATTTACTAGAAAATAAAACAAATATCAAGCGAGTTATAGTTTCTAAGGTATCCCATTTTACCCTCCCTACACTTAAATTGAACATTGTCATCAATTTTCTTGAAAAGTATCAAAGTTATGACAAAGGGAAAAGTAAAAGAAATGAAACAAACTAATACTCCCCTGATTTTCTAGGCATGGGCGATGTGAAATAAGGTTAAATCCTCCTGCAAGAAAATAAACTTTAATAATTCACATCATACTTCAACTTTTATTTTCTTGTCCAATATAACATGTAATTCACTAAGAAAATGAACACGAAACCTCGCATAAAATCGGCGGTAAACACTATTTATATTTAAACTAAATCCTAGAAAGCGAATAAAGATATAACGCTTGCAAAATAAATGTTTACAGATTCCTGGAAATTTTCAAAAATTATGTTCCAGCTGAAAAACAAAATTCTGGAAAACTGTGCTACTACAGTGCCTAATGCCGTCAGGTTTTAAACCCTGACGCCATCAGGACTGACCTGACAGTATTTTTACATTTTGTTTCTGGAAAATTTCTAGAAAAATCTTAGTATTAAAACCTGAAAATTCTACAAAATATTCATTGTGACTCGATACAAGCATTTGACTCAAACAAACACACAAATATATGCTAATCATTCATTGTAACTTTCTGTTCGAATTTGTTCTTTTAAACAAATATAATCTTCCCTACACTTATCTTTTTGTGAAATACCTTTATATACAATTAAGACGAGGTTAAAAACAAAATAAATCATTTTAACAAATTATTCGAAACATTAAAGATAAATAATAGTGATAAGACATATATATGACAATAACAAAAAGCTTGGGTTGCCTCCAAAGAAGCGCTTTTCTTTATTTACGAGTCTCTTAGCTAGACTCAACCTAATGGCCTATTACGTGACTCCATTCTCTGTCACTTTCTCACTATCATCCCGGTCTTGGCCATAGAAGAAGCAATTATGCTCCGCTAAGTATTGTTCAATAAAATCACTACTTTTCTATCTTTCCCTCCGCGTCTTATGTTCTTTGTAATTTTTAATTCTTGCCTCCCATCCAAGAATCTTTTGCTTAATATGATTACGGGAGGTTGTTAGGTCAATGCATACTTTTCTCTTCTTCTTATACATACTTATGTAATGAGGAACCATATACATTCCAATTTTGCTTCTCCCCGCCTTAAGTATCATTACCCCTTCTCCAAAATCAATGGTTAGTCTAGCCGTAGCTAAGAATGGTGTTCCTAAGATTAGGGGCATATACTCATCTTCCTCTATGTCAACAATCACAAAGTCAATAGGATATATATGATTTGTTACATCAACTAACACATGTTCCTCAATTCCTATATGATACACATATTGTAGATTGACAAAGGCATTATGTTCACATAGGACCCTTGATCGGCTAACGCGTTCATGTACTCTAAATCACGAATACTACAAGGTATCTCGAAGTTCCCATAGACGGCATGTTTCTTAGATACGCTCTTTTTAGAAGGCTTTCGTACAAAGGTCCTGCGGGTAGCGTATCATACACCTCTTCATCTATTTCTCCCTTAATGGTTTTTCGTAACGAGTCGTTATATCGATAATTATTTATCAGATTATCAATGGTTTTCTAGTTAATGTCTTATTTCAAGTAATATTCTATTAGATGAGATTTAGGTGCTTCCTTAATCGTTCCCTTAAACCCCTTTAATTCTCCATGGGTTACTTTTTTCTCTTCTTCTAAACATGACTTATCATTCACAACGTCATTGCGTTTGTTATTCTCAGCATCGATAATGTTTTCATCGACGTCTTAATCATTCACCATATTACTACCTTGTCCCTCGACTTCATTGTCATCTTCTCAGACAATAAAGATAGCATTAACAAGCTTAGTGATAGGAGTGTGACTTTCTTTCCTCACTAACACTCTTTCTGGAGCTTTAGTTTTGGTATATTCCTTCAATAAACTCATCATCTCCGCCATCTTCTCTTGCATCTAGTTGGGATTTAAAGCTTCTTGATGTTACTACTGCTCTGAGGATCTAAGACTGCTCATGTACTTCAAAGGAAAATATGCTAAATGTTTATTACTGCCAATGCAAAAGTTAAGAGTGCTAGTGTAACTTACTACTGCTCTTACAAAGTTACAACTGCTGAAGAACTTCAAGGATAATACACTAAGTATGTTAGTGCTGCTAGAACAAACTTAGTGCTGCTAGTACAAAGGTAATATTGTTGATGAAGTTAATGCTGCTGCTACAAAGTTAAGATTGTTCGTCTTATTGTTAATGATGTTTATTGTTAGCATTATCGAAAAGTGATGATCATTCTAGATTAGGAACTTTGTTAACATGTCTTAGAATATGTAAGTATTTAGTTATTGGGCCTTGGACTTGATAAGTTAGTATACTCTTTAATAAGTCAATGTAAGCCTTATAATGATATGTAAATCAAGTCCAAGGAAGTCAAGCCCAATCCTATTCCATTAGAAAGCCCATGGGGCGTTTGTTACTATGTATAAAAGACACCACAAACCTCATTTGTGCGGTGTGCTTGAGTGTGTAATGTGTGTGTTTTATGAAATATAATTCTCTCTTCCATCTCTCTAGTTTCTCTCTCTAAAACATCATACTTTTCTCAAGTCACCATACGAGCTTCATTATATACATGATATTAGTTGATAAATATAAGGTCCTACAAGTGGTATCAATCACCTAACAATGATTTAAGAGAGTTTGTGTTTTGCTTTTTGGTTAAAGCTAAGATAAAGTTATGTTTTTCAACATAAAAACGTGTGCTTTTCTATAAAAAGATTTGATTTTTACGTTCGTTAGGTTAAAAGTTGTTGTAATACCTCGTAAAAATCCCATGTCATTAATAATGTTAATCACCGAATAATACCAATTTATGTTAAATAACCTTTTGTGCGGACTACATTTTTTTTATACATAGCAACGATCACCAAGTCACCCCAACGAATTCGAACTCACCATGAATAGATCGCTCGCGTACCGACACCACAAAAGTTATGGATTAAATCTTATAATTAATTTTCGAATTCAATGACCTTGTTTTTAAACCATTTGTATAAAAACGTTTCCAGAAATGTAATACTAGTATTTTTATCAAACCGAGAGATCACGTTTGAAATTTAGCTCAACGGGACACGAGGTACACAAATTACACCCTATTATATAACAAAAACACCCACCTATCCTTAAATCCGTCTACATGCATCCTGTATCATTTAATTGTTTCTCTTTCCTGGTTGTCTTTCCCCAACGCCCCACCCCCCTTATCTTCTTCCCATTTTTTTGGTCTATTTCCTCCCTCGATATCACCATCAACAACGAACCATCACCATCATCAGTCATGGGTTTACCTTGAAAATCAAAGGAGATAGATGTTTTCCTCAAAAAGGATGGCACCACAATCGACAGAGCAAAAGAAAGAGTCAAAGCGTCTAATTTATGTTCTTTTTAAACCACCACCGATCCACAGGGGAGACACCACTTACATCTCAAACAAAAGAATACTTCTGGTGGTTCCTGCTTGGATTCGGGCTTGGTGGATTCGTGTGGAGTTGTGCTTGTTTATTGTAAGGTTTTATTTGAAATCCCCTTCGTCTTCATTGTTACTGATTTTTATTATAAATTGTGATCTTGATTGGCGTAAACCGATTTGTAGGAATTGTATAAGTTTTCGTGGATAATAATGAGGGATTTGATATGTTTAAAAAAATAAAAATAAATAAAAATCTGGTTTCGTGTGGTTAAAAAGAGGTTTAAGAGGGTGTTTGTTTGTTGTTGAACTGAGTTAACTCACTGAGTCAACCCAGTGAGCGAGTCAACTCACTGATCGTCTTTGTCATTGTGCTATTTGTTTTTCGTCGTTGTACTAGTGCTGTCGCCATGTTGTTAGACCCAGCTGGGGTTGAGTCGTTGTTTTTATCCTTGTCGTAGTTGATATTGTTGGGTTTCAGTTTGGAGGTGAACCCTACTAGGGTCACGAGTTGATTTCATTGCTTAGTTATTCGAGTTATTTTACTTACACGTATTGATTTGGACTCGGTTGATATTTAGAATTGCTTACTAGTTTTTCTTGTGCGGGATTGGTTATGACCCCGGGTCAGTTTAGATTTTTGTTTTAATAGCTCGGTCTCGGTGTTAATAACGAAATGAAAGGAGACGTTTGCAATTGGTTTTATATGTCCATGAAGTAATCTGTCACATATCCTTAAAGAAAATATCCCTATATTTCATAACCAAGAGTAGGGTTTTAATCTACCCAATATTGCATATTTAGTTATTGATTCTTGTGAACCATGAGAAGTTTTCCTGTATTTTTACTTATCGAATCATTTTTTTTTTGTGTCGGGATTTATCATACACCAAGTCAATGTTCACTTTTTCAAAACAACAGAGTAAGATTCAAAGGTTAATATTATTTATATTACTAGTTAATTAGTAATCAAATAAAGTAACTAATTATATTTTGATGTCATATTAAACATTTATATAAGTTGTGGAATCAGTTAAGTTTGTGTTGTTATGTGATTCTCGGGCCAAGGCCCGAACCATAAAAAGGGTAAATGGATTTGGTTATTTGGGCCGAGCCCATTGATAGCTGCGTTGGGTTCAGTTATAAAGTGTATACTTGTATTTATATTCCCATTAACTTGTGAACTAACATAGCTTTGTTATTTGTTAGTCGTGGTCACTAGTGAGTTTCGGATTTCTATTAGGACTTGTTACTTGGACCGGGTAACTTATACGAAAAGGACTAAAAATATATAAACAGTCATTAGACATATTGGATAAAATTTGGACTTGTTCAACTTTTAATGGGCCAAAATAATTAAACCAATATTTATTAAATTGTAAAACCCGACAATGATCGAAACTCATGATGTTATTAACTTGTAAACTTTTCACAAGTTGATATTCAAATTTAAGTTTTCTTATAAAACTTAAAATTACCTTTTCCAAACTTAATTAGCATTTACAAACTATTTGGGATTATTGGGTAAATACCGAAACTTACTAATTGACTTGTTTTATTGACGTTTTCTTTGTCGCTATTTTTCTTGACTTCTTTTTTCATTCCTTTATCGACTCCAGTTCTCATCTGTACTTTTCTCGACTGTGTCGACTTTCTATTCCTATTTGGCGTGAGTATTTTTGAGTCTATGTTGTCTTACCACCACACGAAAACGTTAACACTAAACTTTTTATAAACTATGATTCGAGTAATCCACGAAAAACTAAGACAATTGTCTTTTCAAAACTCTTTACTTTACAAGACGTATTCTGAGGAAACTATATATATATACTAGGTTGTGCCGAGCCGGCATCGTTGTGCCTGAACCCTCGACATCATTAGGTTTTACTCTTGATGCCAGTTGTGCCCACTGTGATATTTTTACGTTGCTGCAAACCAAGGTGAGTTCATAGTCCCACTTTTTACTATGCTTTCAAATCCCGTGGGGAGATACATGCTATAAAACCGAACACAAGTATTTTTCCTGTATGCTTCCCTGATTGATATTGCTAAGAAATATTTGCCTAAGTTATTACCCCGCCAATTTAAAAGTCCCTTTATCATGAACCATTAATCACTTGCGAGTGAACGCGAATTTCGTGAATAGATCTATTGGAAGTTGACATCCCATTTGTACTAGCCGGATAGATAGCCATAGTGTTTGCCGGATTGATAGACAAATGCACTTTATTCGAATTTGAGTATGGCAAAACTCCTACACCAGGGCATTTATCACCCATATCATTGCTATGATTGGGATATTTATTATTACTACCCCTACACATTAAGGTTTGCGTTTCATGAGGCTTAGAGAAATATTTATCTATTTATTACCCCGCAATATCATTGTTTTCACTATTATTCACCTTGTGTTCAAACTATTACAAATAAAACACTGTGAATTCACTCAACCTTTGTGTTGACATTTTAAGCATGTTTATCTCAGGTAATTAAAGAAATCTCAAGCACGGAGTTGGCACGGACATGGAGAAAAGACCCACCTTTGTTCCAAATAACTATATCATTCTTTTCAAACTCATCATCACTTTCGTAAACTACTACCCCTTTTGATAACAAATATGTAATCTCTGAATATTGAGTTTTCATTGAATGATATAAAATTTCCCTTTTTATCAAAAATCTATACTTATGACTGTGATCTAGTTGGTAATACCCCGTTTAAGTCTTCCGCTGTTATTTATAAATTTACGGGGTGTTACAGATTGGTATCAAAGCCAGGTTATAGAGAACCAATTGATTTTTTTTAAAACATTGGACTATAACCACGATTTCTAAAAGGAACATTTTTTTTAAAAAACTCTACCACCCTATGCCCTCCGTGCCAACACTTACAAACTTTTGCATTGAGATTTGCTTGGCAGATTATGCATAATGAATGAATATTAACACTTTATTAACACATGCATTGAGATTTGCTTAGCAGATTATGCATAACGAATTAGTTTTATCACCTACGAATGTTATTATGACTAATGCATATTTATATTATTAATGACTTACACTTATTGGGATATTACAGTACCATGTCTCCCCCGATCCCCGTCATCATTCTGTCTGATGTTGAGACCGAATTGACACCAGTACCATCAGCTACTCCACCCACTACTGTTATCATTTTATCAGATGCTGACACCGATACCACCATGCTAGTTGACCATACTACCACCTTATCCGAAACCATGTCCGGAGAGACTGAGCCCTTTGAGGAGGGTGAGGTTGCTCCTACCCCAGCTGTTACATCTCCTTGTCACCCGACTCCACCTGTGTACGGTCCCCAGACATGGGATCAGTACATGGAGACCCAGCAGTTTTTACCTGCTGATTGTCTTCCATCACCACCCCCAGTTTTGACTCACCATTCCCCTGGGTCAGAGGCAGATGACGAGTCGTCTGACTCCGAATCTCCAGACTTGGCTTCACCCATACCACCACCACCTGCACCGGTTCGCCGGCGTAGGGTAGTCAGATTTCTACAGCCTTATGAGCCTGCACCATTCGGGCAACTTTATGTTCCTTGCCAAGGGGGCCCACCTAGGAAGTACACTGCTCGGAAACGAGCACGTGCACCTTCAGCCCCATTGGTACCACCACCAGCTATCATACCACCATCACCAGCACCAGCATCCTCATCACCATCACCTGTATCAGCATCACCTTCACCACCATCACATCATACCACCACCGAGGACCCACCCAGAAGAGCACTAAGTAGTTTTTAGACTGCACTATTATCATCAATAGCTTCTATCCAAACCAAGGGATGTATGGCCAAATTAGTGACGCTTGTAGTATCTCTTTGTTGAATAACAAATTTGAGACAAGTTATCATTTTGACATGTGGTTCGACTATGCTATGCATTGATATCGGTCTAAAGAGCCGAGATTTTCCGTCATACGTGTGGTGATTGTATCTACATGATATCATATTAAGGTGGTCATGATTTATTCTAACCTTATCATGGTTGAGCTAATCTCGTTGTATTACATATGTCTATTAATAGGAACATCCTTACTATGTCTCACTCTTCTAATAAGTACTTTCCTACGAACCTTGAATTGGTGCACAATCTCATATCAACAGTCGCCCATTGCACTCCATGTTTTACCACTTATCCTATAAACTATTATTATACCATTTTACAAACTATTACCATGTGATATACCAACTTGATACCCTACCACTATCAACTTATGAGTTGTTTTGTTAGTTTCATGTAAACCACTTTGTAAACACCCTACAGACCATTTTCCTACTATCTGGTGAAATCATTTACTATCACTTTATAAAACATTTCGCTAAAACTTTATATATTGTTTATCACTATCCCATTAGTCATTTCGTTACTCTACTTTACCACCAAATAAACCACCACTTTGCTTCCATTTTTCGACTATTTGACTACCTTACTACCCTCTTATAAAATAATAAACGGTGTCGCTATCGACATACATGCTATTTTACGAATCATCCCACCGACTATTTGATATAAACACAATAAACAAAATTTGCTACCCTACTACAAATCTATAAACCAACAAATGTTTATATTAACACCCTGCAGCCTATGTTGCAAACACCCTACAAGTTTTATTATTGACTCATAAATTATTTTGCCCCTCTGAGCACCACATTAACCGTTGGTAAAACAACAAACTATATCGCAATGCATCACAAACAATATTTTCGTTACCCTACAAAACGTTTTACTACAAAAAAAAAAAAAAAAAAAAAAAAAAAAAAAAAAAAAAAAAAAAAATCAAAAATTGCGGCCTTACTGCCAATAATAATAAAGGGTCATCCCTATTGTTCTATAAACTATTTCACATATTATAAACTACCTTATTTTATGCAATAAATCGATTTGCTACTTTAATACTATTCCATAGACCAACAAACGGTTTCGCCAACATTTTGTAAACTAAGGTACATTTATCCAAATTTTCCGTCACCATTTTATAAACTCTTCTACACACCGTTTTACAACCTATTCTATAATCACCCTATGAACTAAGTCCTCTTTGAAAGGTATATTAAGCTACCACTTTACGAACAGAGTTACCGATACCTCCCTTTAAACTAAATCCAACATTGCATCGTTGAACTTTAATTATGCAAAGCCTGATCACCTATGCATAATTCAAGCAGGACCATGCTATGCTGGGGATAGTTTTCTAAAAATTTTTGCAAAAAGTTAGAATCTCTACTACTACTTTTGAGAAATCACAACCTTACATAAAAAGTTGTGCAAGTTATGGGCATCCGTACTAATAAACACAAATAGACTTCGACACCATCTTATCACATGAAATCAGTCTAGTCTCGCCGCATATTCTATTCTACAAGGACCAGTTACATCATTAGTCATCATAGAAACAACCTTCCAACGAACATAGCCACAATCAACGGGATTACCTATGACCACTACCATTAGAATTTGTACGAAGCTTAACCTTATGACATCTCACTTTACTTCACATCATCCGATTTCGTAGGATCCCACCGTCAAGCAGACAACCTGTAAATTCGATAACTACCGAATGACTCGTAACCCCAAAGGTGATTCAAACTTACCCTCACTTGTACTCGATGCCAATCATGATGATGATTACATTTAGCTCCTAAGTAGAAACCATGCTTGCTGCATTGGACACTAAGTATACTAATGAATCAACTAACTGATTGCTAGTAACAACCAACACCATTCTTCAAGACTCTACCCTTCACGTTAAGTATTAACTGTACCGCCGAACTAGCCATTTGACTGCTAACATAACCAATGTCATCTTTCGAGGTTGCACCCTAAAACCTACTAAGTACCCATGAGACATCGACCTAGTGTCCACATAACTTGAGGTTTAGACATTTTTGGTCTAGTTACTGAATTATCCACGATGAGAAACTCGTCTGCGTACCTTATAGTAAAAGGATCTTAACAATACAATGAGGACCCCTCGAGGAAGGTAAACAATGAAGGAACCAATGGAACTTTTAACCAGGACTAGGAACTTACAATGGATTGACTTATAACCTAACGAAAGTCTTAAGACTCTATAAAACAAACCAAGCCACTACCTTAGGAAATTGCCAAATCTTTCACTAATTCTTGGAGAGTATTAGCCTGACTAGGACGTCAGAGTGATCCAAAACACCATTGTCCACTACACCAAACTTTAGAGGTAAACCAAACATCCCTATCCTCGATCAGGAATGACAAGATACCATGATTGACACTGTGCGGTAAATGTACAATTCACCCTATCCACATCGTATATTAAGAATTTCCTTATAAATGGATACCTTGTATTGGACAATCAATATACAATCACCCTTACAACGTTTCCTCTAGGAGTTCTAGATTATGCAGCCTCAAAAATCCGTTTTCAGTTGACCTCACTCCCACGCTAAAATACCAAGCGGTCTTAACATACCGAACGGCCATTGATACACGACTTACACTTGTAGCCAAGGAAAATGCCCTATGACACAATATCCGACTCACTCATAAATCATGATACATCCCAACACTGTCCTAGCAAATTAAATACCATACCTATAAACTTCACCTGATATTCATCAACCAAACATTATCAAACATGGGAAACTAGACTCTGTCCTTAAAACTTTTGAAAACATACATAAATGCCATGCTCAACTATACTTTCAACTTTGATGATTTCACTTTCAAGAATCATTCTTTAAAAACGCGTTTGTTTCAATTACATAAGTATTTCTACGAGATGCTCATTTTGTGAGTTAAAAAGTTTTCTCTAGTCAAACCATATCAAACTTTTTCATATTAAAGTGCGACTAAGTGTTAATTTTTGTAAAGTTGTTTTATCTATACCATGCTTAAAAACCCACACTACGGAATTATATACACATTTTAGTCAAACCTTATCAAGCTTTCGTATGTTAACAAATGTCTAAACAGTGATCTATGTGAAATTGTCTTATCAAAACCGCCTTTAAATAAAAATAAAAAAAAAAAAAAAAAAATCGTTTCACTAAACTTTAAATTTTTCAGGGTCGCATTAATTTACTCGACTATTAACCTCAAACAAAGGAATTTGTGTCTTTTGAATTATTAATTTGGTCAGATTCGTGTAAACGCATACTCAAATGAAAATTTTGAACAAAATTTTTATCAATACCTCTAAGCAAGGAAAACGCACAATACTTGACTTGCCTAGGGTTGAAATTATAGATATACCATACCTTAACACTATTCCTTCGAAGTGCAACCTTCCCACTCATCCTGTAAGATAAAGATTCTCACCTGGTAGAAGCGCGTGAAATTGGATAAGCAATTACTTAAGAGACGATGTGCCCTTTCAGAGTTTTAGATAACATAATCGCTTTGACACATGACATCACTTTCACATGGATTATAAGAGGTCACATCTGGCCATAAGACCTTTAACTTCCTTCTGTAACGAGACAAACATCCCTTGACAAAGTACCCACCTGACTTAGACCACTATGCCACGATCTCGAGTCACAATACACCATAGTTTTGCCTTAACAAGTTAAGCACCTGCCATCAAGAGCATTATCCAATGATAACTTTTGAGCGTTCCCAATCATTGACATCCGAATTTGCCCTTAATTTTGACTCATGGGCCATCACTCTCGACTAGCCACATATATGCCTACTGACATGTTATTCCTTGTCATTCACACCAAGGGACTTTTCCCTTAGATTCTCTATAGCCGCCATGAGAAAAATAGCGATATCTAGCCTCATTGTTCTAATGAAATCCACCCTTTCATGTCGACAACTACACCTACCTCCCACGAAGGATGAGTACACAAAATAGGCTCTAGGAGACACAACAATGGCATGAGCGAATGATTGAAATAGCTGGGATAACCATTTAGCATTAATCAAATCCTCCTACAACCACCAGATATCTCACTAGTAGAAGGGTTGTTTCATCTGAGGTACTTTATGGTCGGAAGTACCGACCACCCGTTGTTGGGCAGAAATTTGAGACGTTCAGATCTCATGACCTCAATTTATTCATTAAACCACTGAGAAAATAGTACAAATCAGACAACGGTTATAAGCTTGAACTCCCTGAAGAGCTTAGTAGGGTACACAATACCTTTCACGTATCGAACCTGAAGAAGTGTTTATCGGATGAAACCCCTATCGTTCCCTTAAAAGAAATTTGACTTAACGATAAGCTAACCTGTGATGAAGAACCAATAGAAATCTTGGATGGAGATGTCAAACGATTGAAACAAATCCGTATCCCTATTGTCAAAGTTAGATGGAACTCTAAGAGAGGACCAGAGTACACATGGGAACGCGAAGATCAAATCCGTTCTAAATACCCCCACTTGTTTGATAACACAACTCCGACTACTTACACATCTTAGGATTCGGGACGAATCCAGTCTAACGGGTGGGTACTGTAATACCTCGTAAAAATCCTATGTCATTAATAATGTTAATCACCGAATAATACCAATTTATGTTAAATTAACTTTTGTGCGGACTACATTTTTTTTTAATACATAGCAACGATCACCAAGTCACCCCAACGAAATTGAAATCACCATGAATAGATCGCTCGCGTACCGACACCACAAAAGTTATGGATTAAATCTTATAATTAATTTTCGGAGTCAATGACCTTGTTTTTAAACCATTTGTATAAAAAGGTTTCCAGAAATGTAATACTCGTATTTTTATCAAACCGAGAGATCACGTTTGAAATTTAGCTCAACGGGACACGAGGTATACAAATTACACCCTATCATATAATAAAAACACCCACCTATCCTTAAATCCGTCCACATGCATCCTGTATCATTTAATTGTTTCTCTTTCCTGGTTGTCTTTCCCCAATGCCACACCCCCCTTATCTTATTCCCATTTTTTTTGTCTATTTCCTCCCTCGATATCACCATCAACAATGAACCATCACCATCATCAGTCATGGGTTTACCATGAAAATCAAACGAGATAGATGTTTTCTTCAAAAAGGATGGCACCACAATCGACATAGCAAAACAAAGAGTCAAAGCGTCTAATTTATGTTCTTTTTAAAGCACCACCGATCCACAGGGGAGACACCACTTACATCTCAAACAAAAGAATACTTCTGGTGGTTCCTGCTTGGATTCGGGCTTTGTGGATTCGTGTAGAGTTTTGCTTGTTTATTGTAAGGTTTTATTCGAAATCCCCTTCGTCTTCATTGTTACTGATTTTTATTATAAATTGTGATCTTGATTGGCGTAAACCGATTTGTAGGAATTGTATAAGTTTTCGTGGATAATAATGAGGGATTTGATATGTTTAAAAAAATGAAAATAAATAAAAATCTGGTTTCGTGTGGTTAAAAAGAGGTTTAAGAGGGTGTTTGTTTGATGTTGAACTGAGTTAACTCACTAAGTCAACCCAGTGAGCGAGTCAACTCACTGATTGTCTTTGTCTTTGTGCTATTTGTTTTTCGTCGTTGTACTAGTGCTGTCGCCATGTTGTTAGACCCAGCTGGGGTTGAGTCGTTGTTTTTATCCTTGTCGTAGTTGATATTGTTGGGTTTCAGTTTGGAGGTGAACCCTACTAGGGTCATGTTGTTTTATACTTTTGTGAATTAAGCTACCACTAATTACCAACTAATTACCTACTAAATCTAGAGAGAGAAAGTTAGAGAGAGAAAGAGATGGAAGGGAGATGATAACACACACTTAGGAACAATATTATGAATTCATCAACCAACACCCTTCCCTTGAATGGGAGGGGTATTTATAGTTTTACAAGAGAATGGGCTACTAGCCCAACATACTTAACTTAATACATACATAACAATAATAAATGATAAAACGACACAGCCCATGGGCCTTCTACACGGGCTGGGCCTAATAACAAACCTAAAGGCCTAAGCAACCTATTACAAATGATCAATACTTGAAATATTACAAAACGTGTTCCCAACAATCTCCCCCTAAGTATTGGTCATCAAGGTTGCATGACGTCGTCTTTGCTTCTTTGGCTTTGACGTCTTCATAACCTTTGTTCTTTGTTCTTGAAAATGATGTGATGTGATATGGTGGTGGTCTGCCGTATTCCAACGATCTTTTGATACTGGTGTCTTCGTGTCCTCTCCATCATGTTCATATGACTTGTGACTTTCGTTCTTCAAGTTGTTCTCACTTCTTCAATCTTTAACATATGAAAGGTTGTAGTGCTCGAACTTAGACTTTTCTTAAACATATTCTGAACTTTTGATTATTCTGAGTCTTGGTGAGAACTAATCTTCAGGACATGAACATGATGGAGTCTTGGTGATGGTTGAACTCCAGGTCTCCAAGCTCCTCAGCAGCAGCAGCAGCAGCACGAACCAACCGGCACTTACAAGCTCAGACTTCGAGATTGTCAACAGCATAGTGTGAAGACTTTCTCTAATCCTTGCCCAGGCCGTTCTGAACCGGATACCCCCGAGAGGGCTTACACGGACACACCGAAGTGCACCCACGATTCAGTGAGTCGCTGGAGATCACCCCACGACTGTAGACCGTTTGGGACAAAACACTAAGCGTAACCCACAAGGAGTTACCGAAATGACCTGCTGTCAGAGTTGTTTGATGTTGCTCTGGCAGGATTTCCATTCAATCATTGATAATCACATATGTAATTTTTCTCATGAATGTTCTCGGCAGATTGCTAAGATCTGCGAAGGACACTTTCTTAATTTTACATCTGTTGTCCATGATGTAGAACAGCAGAGTAATACTAAGTGTACCTAAGAGATCTTTTTATGAATCTCATGGCTCTAGACTCAATTAGTGCACATTTGTTTGGTAGTCGGAGGCGTGGAGCAGATTGCCTCCTTTTCAATATCAACACTCTCGGAATGAGAGGTCGATAGATTATGAAGGGTTCTCCGTGTGAATGAAACAAATGTCTTTTGAGAGACACTTGAGTAGCTAAGAAGGTTTAGTACAGTGCGTCACTGGGTCCATGACGACTTTGATCTTCAATACCGGTGATTCTTGATCAACCAGTAGATTATGTATTGAACCCGGTGTCTACCCTAAGGTTGAACAAATGGAGGGCTATTTCTTTTCACCCTTTTCTTTGCTTTTCTTTTTAATTCTTCAACCCCTTCTTTCTCCGTTCATTCATTTTCTCCTTTTTAAATCATACCTAGGACTTTCTAGTTCTAAACTATTAGTGTTGTCCTTGGGTAGATCCCTCCGGCTCTGGCGGATCATAGGACGGTTTTCCCTAACCTTAGTCACCTTATAACTCCATGACTATCCTAATGATGCCATATACCAAACCTTTTGAAAAATCTCTCAAAGTGTTTATGATTGTAAAACACATTTTGTTAACACTTTGAGAGTTTTGTTATTTTTCAGAAGAACTCCCCCTTAACATATGCTCATATGTAAATCACTTTGAAATTTGCACATGTCGGGAAGAGTTGGCACTTTTTGAATTGATTGACTTTCAATGAACATGACCTTTGCGAGACACGCTTACATCACCAGTTGGACTGGCTTGAAATTATTACCCGTCCCGGTCATATTCAAAGATTGTCGCTCGAAATTGGTACATTCTACTCAGATATATCCTTCGCGAGACACGCTTACATCACCAGTTGGACTGGCTTGAAATTATTACCCGTCCCGGATATACCTTTTCGACTACTGACTGTTGTTATCATCAATTCGAGGGTCAATTCTTGAGTCATACACTCATGAGATTCCAGCAATAAGATACCATATTTTAATCACATTTTCATTCTCCCCCTCAAAAATAGCATAGTAATGTTGTTTTTGAAAAAACTGTTGATTAAAATATGCTCTTTTTGAGGTGTTTGTGGAAGAATGTCAAGAACGTTGGTAGTTTTGAACAAAGATGTTTTCAAATACTCCCCCTTAACAAGGGAGTACTTGTCCTTATGAGCAGAATTGTTTAAAAACTTTGAAAAAATTTTCTGGTTTTAATTCTGCTCATAAGTAAGAAGCTTTCGCTCCTTTTTCAGGATTGAGGCACTGATGCGTACCTCAGGGTCCTTTCTTTACAAGAGCGGGTTGTACACTGTGATGTGTGCACAAGCCGTAGTGATATACGAAAGTGAATGATGAAAATGAAATGAAATGATGATGATCAAATTAAGCAAATTGTACCAATCAACTTAGGCAGGATGTCGGAAGGTGAGAATGTTTGGAAGTCTTGCTCGTCCTCCCACATAACTCTCCAATCTTCGCATTTGAGTCCGAAACTGAAGCTTGTCATTGATTCTTTTGATGAACTTGACTGCTTGCTTGGCATCATTTCTGTTCCATTTGACCTCTTGCATTATTCCCGTTTTTGAACCCTTGTAGTATATATCCAAGATTGACTCAAGTTCTTTCTTGACCATTTCCAATGTCGTATCCCCAAATTTTCTCAGTTCTTCAAATCCCATGAAGTGTGGACTGCAGTTGCTTCGTTTGTAAACGACTCCAAACGGTCTATCCATGAACGTATAAGGAGGCTGACCATGAATACCCGGCCGGTCAAGATCTGGCTTGATGAGATTAACTCGTTTTTGGTAGCTTTCTACCCCAAGTTGGATGTCCTCAACTCGATGCCTTATGACAATGCTGCGGATGAATATTAGAATGGAGTTGATGATGTCATACTGAAGACGGCCAAGAAGATGTTCAAGTTTCCCTTGAATCTTCAGTAGGTACATGTCTTCTATATCATTGCGGGACAAGTATGGGTAGTCAGCTTCACAGAACGAGTACTCTTTGTCATCTGATCTTCTCACGGTGATCTTGGTTAGAAAGTTATACCCGTACAGCGGCTCGGTTTCAACACTGGTTATGGATAGAATTCTGTTAGGGTTCTTCCTATCTATGTTTCCTGAAACTTTCGTGGTGACCAAGTATCTGTAGGACAATCTCCTCATATGTCGCCAATGAAGAATCCCAAAAACAGCATCATCATTGTAGACATAAACGTCATGGTTCCATAAGTCGTCGACCTTTACTTCCAAATCTTCTATGGAGTATGAAGCTGCTGGATACTTGGAAAGTGATGTTGCATATCGTATATGATCCGTGCTTCCACTCATGAGATAGGCTAGGTCTCGATTGAAGAAGTATTCTTTTGGTAACTTAGGATTCTTTGGGTGACCGATGAGGGGTAGGGGTTTGGTGTAGTCCTTATAGTGCAATGGTTCTTTTGATTTATGGGTTTGTTCATCAGCAAGGTTATCTCCAAGAGCTCGTGCAACTTGTTCAAGATTGTACTCAAACTCTATCTCAGTAGTAGTTACCGTCTTGAATTCAGTGAAGCCTGAACTGCGAACTCGAATGATATCTGACAACCCCAACTTCTGAACCTTGATAGCCTTTTTCAATCTTTTGGTAAAGTCTACAATTGATCCTTCCACGGGTGTGCCGTCAACTTCATCAGGGTAAGCATCAACCATATCTTCAAACCAGTCATACTTTGAGGCTCTTGGATTGACCCATTCTGGTAGCGGTATATCATTAACTTGACCCGAAGAAACCACAGCTTCTTGAACACTTGTAGGTACATAGGGTATTTCATCATCTGCACTGATGTTCTCGTGAAATTCTACGTCCTCAAATTGACCACTTCCAATGGGACTGAAGACTGGTCCACTTGATTGTTTTCCTTTTCCGGATGATTGTGCTATGGGACCATGGCTTGAAGATGAATGTCTCCGTCTTTTCTTTCCTTGATCTTCTGGGTCATCCTGTCGTCGCTTCAATGACTTGGTTGGTTTGCATGGTTCATCTTGTTTTTCAGCTCGCTTGATTGAGTTAAGTAATGCTTGCCTGAGCTCATCTTCTGCAGGATTTTCTCGAATTTCTTCAAGAAGTTGTTGTCTGAGAATTGATCCAGATGGTTGTGGAGGTAACGTCCTGATAGTGATTGGTATTGTCTGCATCAACTTTGCCACAACCTCCTCCAGATTCTTCTTGGCATAGTTGTTGAGCATGTCAGGAAATGCCTCTTGAAGAGTCTTGAAGACCTCAGTTGGAACCAGTTCAGCAACTTCCTTTTTCAAATCAACGTTATCACACTTCAGTAAATGTTTGTTCACCTGCTCCTGAAGACTCGACAATTTCTGTTTAGTTTCTTGATATTCCTTTTCACGGGCTTCTTGATTACTCAATACTTGATTCAGTTTACTTTCTAGCTGACTTATGGCAGTTGATGATTGAGCCACTGAAGATGTAGGTGGTGATTGAAGAATGGTTGTGTGTGGTTGAGCACCTGGATTATCTTGGTCATCTTCAGATTCATCTTTATCATCACTTTCATCGTTGTTCACACTGATGTCTTTGCTATCCTTGTCACTTTCTTCATCTTTGTCTTCATCATCTTCACTTTGTCTGTCATCATCTGATGCTTCAGCTTCAGAACCTGATGGGGTATAAGTGTGTTGATCTGATTCGTCACCTTCTTCTTCTGAGCTTACATTTGGTCGAATCGGTGAAAAACTAACATCTGTTGCTTTGATGGACTTGCCCTTGCTTTGTTTAAGTTTCTCATCAGATGGACCCATAATAGATTTCAGCTTTTCAAGCCCCTTCTGTGCTTTGACCTTCTTTATCCCAACATTATCGTCATTTCCTTCATCACTTGATTCATCACGAAGTTGCCATGCTGATGAAGCTTTGGTGACTTGTTTTCCTTTCTTTGCAGTTTCAGCTTTCTTGGATCTGCAGATAGTGGCTCGATCTAGGAGTGAATGACTCTTCCCTTTAGACTTTGATCCTTTGGATAATACTTCCTTTTTCTGAGCAAACCCCACTTTCTGAGCCTTAAATGCTTTGTCATATGTAAGATAAGCTGCTGTGTTCCTAATTTCTTCACTCAAGAAATAATCAGGGATTGGAGCACCTTGTTTGTCTGTATCGGTCATCTGGATGTTGAGGCGAGTGAGGACATGATCATGTTGTTCGGTATGCATCTGCTCAGAATTTGGACGTTGTAACTCTGGGTGTTTTTTCAAAACACGAGCGATGAGGAGTTTGGTGAAACGAGGAAAAGGGATATATGAATCTTTAGTGCTCTCTTGGAATTTCTTGCATTGAAAGATCATGTCATCCCAGATATACTGTGCAAAGTTAAGATGTTTTGTGTTGACAATACCACAGAAAAACTGCAGGTTTTCAAATCTTGGTTTATCTACGCCGGTGGTTTTTCCAGTGATGCATTGATTAATGATGCCGAACATTGTTAACCAAGGTTGTGGAAAAAACTTTCTTTCAACTTTATAGATTGAAGACATTACTTCAGTTGATTCATCATATCCCAGCATTTCTAGAGTTCTTGCCATCTCTTGAAATGTTGGGTTATTTTGAAACTTCTCAAAGTTCCCTGAGTTTTCCTTGGGTAGCTCAAGAACGGCCCTCAGAGTGTCAACTGTGTATGTGATTTCTAGAGCATCCAGAGTGACAGTGATAGATGTTTGGTCTTTGTTGACTGTCATTGATTCCCAGAACTGATTAAGAAAAACCATTGGAACACTTGCTGTCTTGGTTAAAGCAGGACGAATGAAGTGTCTAGCAAGGATTTCTGCGATGATTTGACATGACGGATGACACTTGAGATTATCGAAGTCAACTCTTGAATTGCAACGAACGATCTGAGGCTTTTCCGTAGCTTGAGTGGCCTTCTTGGATGTGTGTGATGCTTGAGATAATGCACGTGACATGTTTTGACTGCATAACACAAACATTCAACAATACGCAAGAGCATATATTATGATTGTTAGTGAATATGTTAGATATGCCCTTTGTATGTTAAATTGCTTATCATCATATAGACACAAGTTCAGACAATTAAGCAATAGAACACTTTTCATCACTAATCACATAATCTAGCATCATCACTTAAGTAACAAACACCTTGATGCACATATAACTTCTGAACAGCAGAGCATAAGGATACATGATGTACAGCACAGATAGAAACTAACTCATCCAGTAAACACAATTCAATATATGATTTTTCTTCATAACAGCCAAAGTTACTTAGTTACTCATCCATTATTGCATACTCAGTTCTGAACTTCGAAGAAAAAATTAATTGTTTGATCAATCAAAGATTCCATCAGTCATGTACAAGCAAACAGAGTTCAGTTAATCAAAATTTGATTAATCAAAGTTTAGTTAATCAAGAATTGATCACACAAAGTTCAGTTAATCAAAATTCGATCAATCAAAGTTCAGTTAATCAAAATTCGATTAAGCAAATTCGATCAAGCGAAATTCGATCAAACAAAATTCAGTTAATCAAAATTCGATCAATCAAAGTTCAGTTAATCAAAATTTGCTCACACAAAGTTCAGTTAATCAAAATTTGCTCACACAAAGTTCAGTTCATCAAAATTCGATCAATCAAAGTTCAGTTAATCAAAATTCGCTCACACAAAGTTCAGTTAATCAAAATTTGCTCACACAAAGTTCAGTTCATCAAAATTTGATTAATCAAAGTTCAGTTAATCAAAATTCAATCAATCAAAGTTCAGTTAATCAAAATTCGATTAACTGAAATTCGATCACACAAGGTTTGCTTCAACAAAATTCAATCAAAGTAAATTCGATCAAACAGAATTTGATTAAATAAAGTTCGATCAACCATAAGTTCGACTAAACTAAATTTGATCAATGAAAGTTCGATCAAACAGAATTTGATTAAAGAAAGTTCGATCAAACAGAATTTGATTAAACAAAGTTTGATCAACTAAAGTTCGACTAAACTAAATTTGATCAAAGAAAGTTCGATCAAACGGAATTTGATTAAACAAAATTTGATCAACTAAAGTTCGACTAAACTAAATTTGATCAAACTAAAGTTCGACAAAACTAAATTTGATCAAAAAACAAAAATTCAATCAACTAAAGTTTGATCATATTCTTTTAATGCAAGCAAAGTTCAGTTCGCTAAAATTCGATCATGCAAAAAATTCGACCAAACAACACAAGAATAAAATTCGATCAGTCCAAAATTCGATTACACCAAAATTCGATCACACCAAATTTCTATTAGTCCAAAGTTTGATCACACCAAAGTTCTATCAAAACCATAATTTAATCAAAACCAAAGTTTGATCAAAAACCAAAGTTTGATTAAACCAAAGTTTGATTAAACCAAATTTTGACTAAATCAAAGTTCGACAATAAATCAAAGTTCGACTAAAAATCAAAGTTCGACTAAATCGAAGTTCGACTAAATCGAAGTTCGACTAAAAATCAAAGTTCGACTAAAAATCGAAGTTCGACTTAAATCGAAGTTCGACTAAAAATCAAAGTTCGACTAAATCGAAGTTAGACAAAAAATTAAAGTTCGACTAAATCGAAGTTTGACTAAATTGAAGTTGGACTAAATCGAAGTTCGACTAATTCGAAGTTCGATTAAATCAAAGTTCGACTAAATCGAAGTTCGACTAAATCGAAGTTGGACTAAATCAAAGTTCGACTAATTCGAAGTTCGATTAAATCGAAGTTCGACTAAATCGAAGTTGGACTAAATCAAAGTTCGACTAATTCGAAGTTGGATTAAATCGAAGTTCGACTAAATCAAAGTTCGACTAAATCGAAGTTCGACTAAATCGAAGTTCGACTAAATCAAAGTTTGACTAATTCGAAGTTCGACTAAATCGAAGTTAGACTAAATCAAAGTTCGATTAAATCGAAGTTCGACTAAATCGAAGTTTGACTAAATCAAAGTTCGACTAATTCGAAGTTCGACTAAATCGAAGTTCGACTAAATCGAAGTTCGTTCATAGTTCGATCAAAATCAGACATAATACTCCTAACTCGGAGATCAGTCCTAAACATTGATTACTCCAAAAGTTCGACTATAGTTCGATTATCACAATAAAATTCGATTATTCATTTGAACGCTTAAACATGAATCAACTATGACACAAACAGATTAACACACAACAATAAGCATACAAATCAATTATCTCTCAAAAATAATAAGCACAAGCATAATCCCTAAATCAGATTCACAATCTAATATAAATCTAACAATGAATCAGTACCACAGTTCGCTCCAAAACCTATGCAAAGTAATCAAATGAAAGACTTACTTTTTAAAGCAAAATAGTCGAATGTAGAGATATGAAGGATTAAATTGAGGCGCGCGTGTATTGTGAAGAAAAGGGACTTTGTATTTTTGATAGTGATAAGAATTTGACATAAGTCAATGAGTAGTGTTTATATAGAGTTGAGTTTACACGAATTGACTGTTATTGTCCTTTTTTTTTTTTTTTTTTTTCATGTTACATATTTAACCTTTTAACTTTGCTTTTCTTTTTATATTAAGTCCATGGTTAACGTAAGCTGATGACAAACAATATACGATGATTTAGAAAGATGACGAAGAATTTTATGAATAAATGTGCAAAAGTTTCTCCCCCTCAAAATATGTGATATTGTGGAAAAATTTTAAACTTTGAAACAATTGGTAAAAAACATATTTTGATTAAGATCAATCCTTTGCACATTTTATTTTATTTATTTATTTATTTATTTATTTATTATTTTTTTTTTATTATTATTATTATTATTTTATTTTTTTTATTTTTTTTTTATTATTTTTTTTTTTAACAAATATATAGACAAGATAGTGAGAGATCATGACCCGATTAGTTGATTTTGAGGAAATTCGCTAATTCTTGAGGAGTCAGGCATCTCATTCCAATTTGGTGAACCAGTTTCACAAAACGATCATGAGGTAAAGCCTTCGTGAAAAGATCCGCCAATTGGTGTTCCGTTCCCACAAAATACAGCTCAACGGTACCCTGCTCCACATGCTCCTTGATGAAGTGATATCTGAGAGCGATGTGTTTGGACTTGGAATGTTGCACGGTGTTGCACGAGATAGCAATAGCACTTTTGGAGTCACAGTACATCGGGATTTTGTTGAATATGTAACCATAATCCATCAATTGTGATCGCATCCAAATGATTTGAGCACAACAGGCAGACATGGCTACATATTCTGATTCCGTGGATGATAGAGACGTGCAATCTTGCTTCTTTGACTGCCAGGACACCAGCTTATCACCTAGGAATTGAACACCACCGGATGTGCTCTTTCTTGTATCAATACATCCCGCATGATCCGCATCTGAAAAAGCAGTTAGTGCAAAACCAGAATCCTTTGGATACCAGATCCCCAAATTAATGGTTCCCTTAATGTATCTAAGGATTCTTTTAACAGCAGATAAATGTCTTTCTGTTGGGTTAGACTGATAGCGTGAACATAGGTATGTGGCAAATACAACATCCGGTCTGCTAGCGGTGAGATACATGAGAGACCCAATTATGCTACGATAATTTGTAGGATCAGTGGGTTTCCCATGAATGTCAGCATCTAGCTTCGGGGATGAGGAGGACATAGGGGTGTTATAGGTGTCACTAGATGTCATGCCATGCTTTTTTAATATCTCTTGTGCATATTTAGACTAACTCAAGAATATACCATGAGGTGATTGGTGAACTTGTAATCCTAGAAAAAAGTTTAATTCACCGATCATGGACATCTCAAAGTTTTGTTTCATAAGTTTTGCAAAAGCATTTGAGTACTTTTTGTGGGTAGACCCAAAAATGATGTCATCCACATAAATTTGTACGATGAGAATGTCCTCCCCGTGTTTTTGTATAAACAAAGTCGGGTCTACAGAGCCTTTAGTGAAATGATTAGCAATAAGGAATGCTGAAAGTTTGTCGTACCAGGCCCTCGGGGCTTGTTTAAGGCCGTAGAGAGCTTTCTTAAGCCTGTATACGTGATTAGGATGTTCTGGATCCACGAAGCCGTCAGGTTGTGATACATACACCTCTTCACGAAGTTGTCCGTTCAGGAATGCTGTCTTCACGTCCATTTGGTAAACGGTGATGTTCTTATGAGCCGCGTATGCCAGGAACATTCTAACTGCCTCAAGCCTAGCCACTGGTGCAAAAGATTCCTCGAAGTCAATTCCTTCCTCTTGACAAAACCCTTTAGCAACCAACCGAGACTTGTTACGAATAACCGTGCCTTCTGCATCCAACTTATTTTTCCAAATCCATTTTAAGCCCACAACATAAACTCCATCAGGTTTTTCAACGAGTTCCCAGACTTCCAATCTTTTGAACTGATCCAACTCCTCTTGCATTGATTCAATCCAATTATCATAAGTCATGGCCTCTTTGATATTTTTCGGTTCAGCTTGACAAACGGTGAGAGCGTAAATGCAAGTTTCACCATCTGTGTGGAGTTTCTGTCGTGTCATAACTGGTTTATCTGGATTGCCAATCACATTAACTAACGGATGATCCCTTGTCCATTTATGAGTAGATGGGTAGTGTTGAATGTTGTTATTCAGATTTGACGGTTCCATGTTGCTCGAGGAAGATTCTCCTGGTTCGGGAATGGTTGGGGGTGGAGCAAATGGGTTGAAAAATGCATTTCCGTCAAAGTCTGATGGTGGTGGAACTTGGTTAGAAATGGGAGAAGAATCTTCAACTGCTGGTTGAGGTGTTTTATCTATGGATGAAGATGGTTCAGATTGTGGTGCATCGTCAGCAACTACTGTAGAGGTAGATGCTGATGGATCATGTGCTTGATTTGAGAGTTGTTGAGCAGCGGAACTTGTGGAAGCCTCTGACGCACTGTTAATCAAACTATCATCAAACAGAGGAGCAAACAGATCTTCCAGATCTTTCCTTTTGAAAGGTAACGGTTCAGCTGAAGATTCTGGGAAGTTCAAACGGTTGTTTGCGGGTTCCAAGCGGTCTTGCTCAGAAGCCATTTCAGTGAGTTCATCGAAATTAACGTGTATCGTCTCTTGAATGTCTCCGGTCCGACGATTCCAAATTTTGTATCCCTTGGAGTTCTCACAATAACCAACAAATATCCCTATATCTGCTTTTGCCTTCAATTTACCAAGATCATCTTTATCATTCTTTGGGTAACATAAAGCTCCAAAGACATGGAAATAGTTGATATTGGGTTTTCTGCCATGTATGAGCTCATATGGAGTTTTGTTATGTCTTTTGGTGATCATGCCGCGGTTCTGAGTGTAGCAAGCAGTGTTAACAGCTTCAGCCCAAAGATAATCTGGCAATTGGGCATTGATCAACATAGTTCGAGCTGCTTCCACAAGCGTACGGTTTCGTCGTTCAACTACGCCATTCTGTTCAGGAGTGCGAGCTATAGAATTTTGGTGAACAATCCCATGTTTCTCTGTAAATTCCCGAAGAATTTGGTTTTTGAATTCAGTGCCATTGTCGGTACGAATGATTCTGACGGTGTTGCGGACTTGCACTTGAATCTTTGTGAGAAACGTGGTAACTATAGACAGAACTTGATCTTTTGTGCGGACAAAATATACCCATGTCCATCTTGAGTAGTCATCCACTATTACCAGAATATATCTTTTCCCATTTACAGACTGAACCCGCATTGGACCACACAAATCCATATGAAGCAGTTGTAGGACGTGGTCTGTGCTATGTTCTGTTTTTGGTGGAAAATGTGCTCGGTGACTTTTTCCCTGTTCACATGCAGAACACAGATGATCCTTGGCATATCTGAATTTTGGTAAACCATCTACCAATTTTTTCTTAGCCAGGTCGGTCATGGTTTTGAAATTAAGATGAGACAAGCGTTTATGCCATAACCATGCTTTCGTGGGATGAGCCTTGGAGAGTAAACATATAGGAGTCGAAGCTGTCATTCCTTCAAAAGAGATGGTGTAAAGACTAGTTCCCCGTTTTCCTTTCATCAGATCATTCCCCTGAAGATCACGAATAAAGCAGGTTTTCTCCCTAAATGCTACTTCTAAGTCTCCATCGCAGAATTGACCAACCGAGAATAAATTGTGACCCAGACCTTCAACATAATACACACGACTTATTTCGATGTTCCCATTTACATAGTCGCCATAACCCATGATTGCGGCGAAGTGGTCATTCCCGAACCTGACCGTTCCTATAAACTTAGCAACGAAGTTTTGGAGAAGCTTGAGATTGCCGGTCATGTGTCGGGAACAGCCGCTATCAACAATCCAAAGAACGATTTGAACCACCTGCACCACAATTAGTAGAAACAGATGGAGTAACGGATGGACCCGTTGGGTTAGAAGCACATGAGTTAAGTATTTTAGGTACCCATTTAAAATATGTTGTGTTCTCTAGCCAACGTTGCCATTTCCTACTACTTTCTGCTTTCTTCCTAAGGAATGAGCTAGGTAATTTGTTCTTTTTGTGATTAGTGATGGGTGCAACTATGGTCTGCTTTGAAACTGCTAGTGGTGGAGTCCCTAAAATTGATTTGGCAGCTAGGTTAAACTTAGTGAGGCCACTAGTTCGTTGTGCTTTTCTCTTCAGCAAAGTTTTAGCAACACAGTTTTGATGAGTACCAGATAAGATATGAGTATGGCAAAACACACAAGAAGCATTAACATCATTCATAGCTGGTAAAGATTCAGCATTCATTACATCTTTTGTAGAATTACACTTAGCCAAGCTAGATTCTAGTTTAGACATAACATGCGTTTTATTCTCACTAGATGCATTAACTTCTACTTCTCCACTCTTAGATGTTCCACTCTTAGGTAGCCAGATACTAGTCTTCTTTGGTCTCTTGGTGGTCTTGGATCTTCTATCCTTAGATGGTTCAACTAATCCTGTGGAAGGTGAAGTAAGAGCATTAGTGGTTATATTTGATGATGCATTCTTAGGGGCGCTGTCTACTTTTTGCATCCTTGGTACAGTCTTATCAACTTTGTTTTTGCCTGTTTCTAAAACTTTGATTTTCTTTTTCAGATCAACAATGATGTGTTGGAATTCTTGATTTTGTGAATCGATTTTTCTGTTAAGGCGGACTGTGTCATTCCTGTTTTGAAGAATTTCATCGAGTTCCTTTTCATTTTGAAACAGTTTAAGTCTTAAGAAAGCCTTTGTTTCCTTATATTTTTCAGGAACATGACTGTTTTGAAATGATAAAGACCCTATGAGATGTTGAAATTTTTGTTCAAATTCAATACTTTGAGTTTGACACCAATCAAGCCTTTTTTGAAGATTAAAAACTTTGTTTTCCACATCATTGTTGATTTGTCGAAGATCATCATTCTCTTTCACTAGATTCTTAATTTCGATTTGCAACATCTTAGTATCAACAACATGATTTTGCATAAGACACTCATTACCAGATTCATAAAGTGCATTCATCAACACAGAAACAACATCACAACAAAGAATATTTTGCAAGAGTCGATCATTTTCTTTTTCCAAATTCTTCTTTTGAAGTTTTTGTTTTTGAATTTTGGAGTCTTTTGCTTTGAAAATATTCTTCATTGATAGAACCTCGTCAACTAGATCTTCTTCCCATTGTGATGCACATTTCTTCAAGTGTTTGACATGAGGTAAAATTTTCTTTTGAAGAATTTCTATCTTTTCTTTTTCCACATGAGAGAAAAAAGAAGAGACAGTGATTTTAGAATTAAACGCAATTTCATTTTCTAAAAATTTGATGTCTTCCATAAATGTCTCAAAATGTTTGACAATTTTAAAAGCTGGAGGCATTTGAGGATCAACATCATTCTCTGTCAAATAATTGTCGAGATGTGCATCATTTTGGGAGAGATGATATATTTGATCTGAGGTACGTATCAGCGTTTGTTCTGGTTTATCTTTTGGTGGCACAAATGATTTGCTTATGTGAGGTCATTCATTATAATCGTAATGTACTCTTGAAAATTTGTTTTGTGACTTTGATCGACCCTCAATCTCGTTTGCAAGAAAATCAGTTTCTTCATCAATAGAATGCATAACAACACGTTGAAAGGAATCATCTAACAAAAATGTTGCATTGTATAACTTAGGATTATCTTTGAGTGCTTTATGTGAATTACGGGGTGTGTCACTTCCAAGTGCAAAACTTACTCCTTTAGGACTTGGTTTCACAGTTAGTTTTTGAATTTGTGTTACAGAATTACCCGTTTTATACACAACATTTTGAAAATCTTTGAGTTTGGTTTCCAGATCCAGAATTTCCTCAAGATATGAGTCAACACGTTTCTTTGTGGCTTGCTTTTCGTCAAGAAGATCCTGCTGAGATGTTGAAAGCTCTGATTGAGTTTTTAACAACTCAGAAGTTAAAGCATCAATTTGTTTTTTGAATTCAAATTGATCCTTTTCTTTTTGAGAGATAAGCTCCGCCTTAGAATTGGTTAATTCACGTACTTGGTTTTGCAAATCTTGAACTTTGACATATTCTTTTTGGAAAGCGATTTCAAAAGATTGTTCTCGTTTTTCTTGGTTTTGATATCCAGAAAGTTGTTGTTTATAGCACTCATTGTCCTTAGTTAACAATGCAATCTTTTCTTTCAGATTTGTATTGATTTCATTGCATTTTTCAATTTGTGATTGGGTGGACATGATTAAGGCCTGAAGCTCCGAATCTTGATCATTCAAATTCTCATTCTGTTCAATCTGATCATGATTGTCATCTTCTATTAGATCATCAAATGAGACAACTGTTCTATCATCATCAAATGATATATCAGTGTTGATTTGATTATCTAAAGAAGATGAGAATGATGAATCATTTTGAACAGAATGTTCATTTGAGAATGAAGATGCGGAAGGTGAAGCAATCTCATGTAGTAAACATGGTGGATCAAGTACCTGAGAAAGACCGTCAGTATCGTAGACCGGGCCTGTCTCGGATGTATTCATTTCCTGCATATTAGCCATGAGCATGATAGCTGCGTTTGCCTCAAGATCCTCCATATCATCTTCTGAGTCTGCATTTGCCATGAAGCTGTTTTCTTTCACATTCATCAAGCTTGCTTTCTCATCCTTAAGTGCCATCAAGAGAGCTTCTTTGTGATATGCACTGCCCATGGTTCGAGGCTTCGGACATGCATTAGCCATATGACCATTCCCTCCACAGTTGTAGCATGTAACTGAGGTATTTGCAATGCCTTTTGATTCTTTTCCAGTCAATTGATTCCTGTTCTGATCTGCCCCCATATAATTCCTATTACCCCCAGACTGAAACCTTTGTTCTCCAGCTTGAAACCTTTGTGACCCATATCCTCCTCTGTTCCCTGATCCAAACCTTCCCGATGATCTGTTCTGAATTTCTACCCGACCATCATTAACCACTGCCTGATTCCTTGTGTTTGAAGATGAGCGAAGGCGATTGTTTGATTTGTTTGTGAATTTACCAAACGCTTTAGCAATCAACCCAAATGCTTCATTGAGGGAACTGAAAGCTTCTTCTTCTTCATCATATTCACTGTTGGTGTAAAAGTTGGAATCAGTGTTTTGATATGTTACCAATTGGTTGCCTGATTGTAGAGATGGTGGTTCATATGGGACAAGTTGGTTTTGAGGTTGAAAGCTTGGTTGATAAGATGAGTTTCCAAATTCCTGAGACGGTAGAGAGAAGTTTGGTTGAGCCATTAGTGCAAGCGAATTAGGTTGTGGTCCTGGTATGAAACCTCCTCTTGCTGCAACTTCTTTGTCCACTTCTGATTGATGTTGTTTGAGAAAATCATAAATCAATCCATATTTGATCTCACCAATCTTCTTCGATTGCCTAACAAACGTTGCATATTTCTGCCATTCGGGACCGAGGCATCCCAGAAATTTGGAGTTGATTGCAATCCTTGGAAACTTCATGTCATGACGATCAAGGTCGTTAACAACATTGGTGAAACGGTGGTAGTATGATTCGATTGTCTCTCCCGGTTCCATAATAAAATTATTGAATTCCATGTACAATTTTGATTCAAGATCTTCCTGATTGAGCTCTGTTCCTTCCATCAGAAGATGCACATGCTCCCACATGTCCTTAGCAGTCTTCTGAGCATCAACACTTCGATAGATGGGATTTGGAATTCCCTGAAGAATGAATGCCATTGCCATTCCATTTGCTTCTTGTTGTAAAACTTGTTCAGTTGTATAGCTGGAAACAGCAATAGGAGTGGATGTTTCTTCTCTTTCAGGAGTAGCTGGAACAACAATTACTGGTTCTGGAAAGGGCCCCACAGTGATGACATGCTTCAAATACGGTCCATGGGGTTTGCGGAGTTCAATGAATCGGAGAAACCTGCTTGCCCACTGCACGTAGTTTCCAGGTGTTAACATGGGTGGAGTGTCTTGATTTCCAGCCTCATGACGAGATTGCTGACTGCTTATAGCTTCACACATCTTATGAAACCAGTGAGGTTCTCTGGACACTGAAGGATTGTTCTGAAGGTAATTTTGTTGCATTATTTGTTGTGGAGATAGTTGTGGTGGAAGATTGAATTGATGTTGTTGCACATATGCATGATGTTGTGGATATTGTTGAGGAAATTGTTGTTGTTGTTGAGAGTATTGTTGTTGCTGAGGATATTGCTGTAGCTGGTAGTAGTAATTAAAGTGTGGTGGTTGAGACATCGTGTAGTAGCTTGTGACGGTTAAGGATCTTCAAAGGATAAAGACGGTTGTTGTGTGAAGATTAGATAAGAATCAATTAATTGTTCGGTTAAACACTTGTTCTATCAAAGTTGTTTGGCTCCTAAAATTCGACTGCTGAAATTGGACTAACAAAATTCGATTAATCTGAAGTTCGCCTAAACAAAGTTCGACTAATCTGAAATTGGACTAATAAAGTTCGTCTAATCTGAAGTTCGCCTAAACAAAGTTCGACTAATCTGAAATTGGACTAATCAAAGTTCAACTAATCTGAAGTTCGCCTAAACAAAGTTCGACTAATCTGAAATTGGACTAATCAAAGTTCAACTAATCTGAAGTTCGACTAAACAAAAGTTCGACTAGTGAAATTCGATCATCAAAGTTCGACTAATTTGAAATTCGACTAGAGCAAAGTTCGACTAATCTGAAGTTCGACTAATCTGAAATTCGCCTAAACAAAGTTCAACTAATCGGAAGTTCGACTAAATCGAAGTTCAACTAGTGAAATTTTGGTTACGAAAGTTCGATCAAGAAGTTCGATTAACCCAGAAGTTCGATTATATCACCTAACTTGGTGAATAATCAATAGTTCGATGAACGTACAAATTCGATCAAATAATCTTCGATGAACAAAAATTCGATGAATATATCTCTGACGAACAGTAACAACTCGGATGAACACTAACAATTCGGATTTCTTAATTTTTCTTAGATCTAACCTTCTAACAACCTAAATTACCCCTAGGCGAATGATACCACTTGTTGTTTTATACTTTTGTGAATTAAGCTACCACTAATTACCAACTAATTACCTACTAAATCTAGAGAGAGAAAGTTAGAGAGAGAAAGAGATGGAAGGGAGATGATAACACACACTTAGGAACAATATTATGAATTCATCAACCAACACCCTTCCCTTGAATGGGAGGGGTATTTATAGTTTTACAAGAGAATGGGCTACTAGCCCAACATACTTAACTTAATACATACATAACAATAATAAATGATAAAACGACACAACCCATGGGCCTTCTACACGGGCTGGGCCTAATAACAAACCTAAAGGCCTAAGCAACCTATTACAAATGATCAATACTTGAAATATTACAAAACGTGTTCCCAACAGGTCACGAGTTGATTTCATTGCTTAGTTATTCGAGTTATTTTACTTACACGTATTGATTTGGACTCGGTTGATATTTAGAATTGCTTACTAGTTTTTCTTGTGCGGGATTGGTTATGACCCCGGGTCAGTTTAGATTTTTGTTTTAATAGCTCGGTCTCAGTGTTAATAACTAAACGAAAGGAGACGTTTGCAATTGGTTTTATATGTCCATGAAGTAATCTGTCACATATCCTTAAAGAAAATATCCCTATATTTCATAACCAAGAGTAGGGTTTTAATCCACCCAATATTGCATATTTAGTTATTGATTCTTGTGAACCATGAGAAGTTTTCCTGTATTTTTACTTATCGAATCATTTTTTTTTTTGTGTCGGGTTTTATCATACACCAAGTCAATGTTAACTTTTTCAAAACAACAGAGTAAGATTCAAAGGTTAATATTATTTATATTACTAGTTAATTAGTAATCAAATAAAGTAACTAATTATATTTTGATGTCATATTAAACATTTATATAAGTTGTGGAATCAGTTAAGTTTGTGTTGTTATGTGATTCTCGGGCCAAGGCCCGAACCATAAAAAGGGTAAATGGATTTGGTTATTTGGGCCGAGCCCATTGATAGCTGCGTTTGGTTTAGTTATAAAGTGTATACTTGTATTTATATTCCCATTAACTTGTGAACTAACGTAGCTTTGTTATTTGTTAGTCGTGGTCACTAGTGAGTTTCGGATTTCTATTAGGACTTGTTACTTGGACCGGGTTACTTATACGAAAAGGGCTAAAAATATATAAACAGTCATTAGACATATTGGATAAAATTTGGACTTATTCGACTTTTAATGGGCCAAAATAATTAAACCAATATTTATTAAATTGTAAAACCCGACAATGATCGAAACTCATGATGTTATTAACTTGTAAACTTTTCACAAGTTGATATTCAAATTTAAGTTTCCTTATAAAACTTAAAATTACCTTTTCCAAACTTAATTAGCATTTACAAACTATTTGGGATTATTGGGTAAATACCGAAACTTACTAATTGACTTGTTTTATTGACGTTTTCTTTGTCGCTATTTTTCTTGACTTCTTTTGTCATTCGTTTATCGACTCAAGTTCTCGTCCGTACTTTTCTCGACTATGTCGAATTTCTATTCCTATTTAGCGTGAGTGTTTTTGAGTCTATGTTGTCTTTCCACCACACGAAAACGTTAACACTAAACTTTTTATAAACTTTGATTCGAGTAATCCACGAAAAACTAAGACAATTGTCTTTTCGAAACTCTTTACTTTACAAGACGTATTCTGAGGAAACTATATATATATACTAGGTTGTGCCGAGCCGGCATCGTTGTGCCTGAACCCTCGACATCATTAGTTTTTACTCTTGATGCCAGTTGTGCCCACTGTGATATTTTTACATTGCTGCAAACCAAGGTGAGTTCATACTCCCACTTTTTACTATGTTTTCAAATCCCGTGGGGAGATACATGCTATAAAACCGAACACAAGTATTTTTCCTGTATGCTTCCCTGATTGATATTGCTAAGAAATATTTGCCTAAGTTATTACCCCGCCAATTTAAAAGTCCCTTTATCATGAACCATTAATCACTTGCGAGTGAACGCGAATTTCGTGAATAGATCTATTGGAAGTTGACATCCCATTTGTACTAGCCGGATAGATAGCCATAGTGTTAGCCGGATTGATAGACAAATGCACTTTATTCGAATTTGAGTATGGCAAAACTCCTACACCAGGGCATTTATCACCCATATCATTGCTATGATTGGGATATTTATTATTACTACCCCTACACGTTAAGGTTTGCGTTTCATGAGGCTTAGAGCAATATTTATCTATTTATTACCCCTGCAATATCATTGTTTTCACTATTATTCACCTTGTGTTCAAACTATTACAAATAAAACACTGTGAATTCACTCAACCTTTGTGTTGACATTTTAAGCATGTTTATCTCTGGTAATTAAAGAAATCTCAAGCATGGAGTTGGCACGGGCATGGAGAAAAGACCCACCTTTGTTCCAAATAACTATATCATTCTTTTCAAACTCATCATCAGTTTTGTGAACTACTACCCCTTTTGATAACAAATATGTAATCTCTGAATATTGAGTTTTCATTGAATGATATAAAATTTCCCTTTTTATCAAAAATCTATACTTATGACTGTGATCTAGTTGGTAATACCCCGTTTAAGTCTTCCGCTGTTATTTAAAAATTTACGGGGTGTTACAGTTGTTGTCTTTCTTATAGTTTTAGTGCTTATTAGTGAGATTTGGAAATAAGATCGCATAAAATTCTTCTAATAGGTTGGTTCGTACCGTTTTGAAAGTTTGGCAACGTATTGAACTTCTTCAAATCTTGTTATAATCGTTAAAGTTTTAAACTTTCTTGAAAGTTAAGTGTTTTTGAAATGTTGTTGAACAAAATAATTGCTTTGGAACTGAAAATCTGGTAAAAAACGTGTTTTTTTAAGGTTTTGGTAATCCATCGAACTTGTCCTTAAGGATTCATCGAACTTGTCTTGAGGGATCATCGAACTTGTAAAGTTGAGGGATCATCAAACTTGTAATGTTTAGGGTCTTTCGAACTTGTAAGTTTAGGGTCTCATCGAACTTCATCAACGACACTTCTTCAACACGCTTTGGGGTTTACTCTGTACTTTCCTTGCTTGTATAAGCTTGTGAAATACTTCAACTAAGGGAAAATATTCTAGCTTGTATAAGTTAGATAGATCTCATCGAACTTGCAGTTTTCATAGAACTTGCAGTGTTCATCGAACTTTTAGTTTTCATTGAATTTTTAATTTTCATCGAACTTGCACTTTCATCGAACTTGAAATTTTCGTCGACCTTGAAGTTTTCGTATCGAACTTGGAGTTTTCATCAAACTAGTAGATTTCATCAAACTCGCAACTCTCATCGAACATGCTAAGTCAATCTCATCGAACATACAAAGTCAAACTCATCGAACTTGGAATAGTGTTATCGAACTTGGCTAAAATTTGACTTTTTACGACGAAACATCAAACGACTATAACTTTTGAACCGTAACTCCGTTTTCAGCCCATAACCTATTGATGAACTCAAATAAGTACATTTTATTATCATCATTTATCCTATTTATTTGACTTGTTTTATTATATTATATATGAGAATCGATACATTAATGTTTACTTTAGTAATTCTTAGGTAAAAACAAGCATTATGTGAAACTTGGCGATTTTTGACTAATTATGGAGCAAAACAAGCGAGATGTCAAAAGTCTACTGAAATCCAGAAGATGCCACATATCTCACTCACCAAATACGACGCAATATCATACTTAGATGAATTCGAAGACCATTGCCTGACTTTGAATAATGCGCCGCATGCAATTCTGTCATGCGCCGCATATGAAACTTTGGTCAAAGAAGAAGATCAAGCTCGTTCTACTCCAGAAACGCCGCAATATACTTCTAACATACGGCGTAACACTATCAAGATTTCACCAGTTACAATCCAAGACAACTAAAGTACATGCGCCGCATACAAAGATCAAGTTACGCCGCATCTGAAGACGGTGTACGAATATTCCAGAATATATTAATCTTGGACCCCACGCGAAGTTAAGTCAATGCGCCGCATCTATCAACTCAATGCGCCGCATCGATCCCTCAGACAGAAACTATAAATACCCCAAGGTCAGACGAATTTAAGAGACCTTTTGTATAACCCTAGAGCCGAATCCAGACGACCAAGCAGCACAAGACACACCTCAAACAAAGATACAAGAGCTGTAAGAAGGTCCTGCATGTATTCAATTCATTAAGTAGTTTTGTTTTATTGTTTTAGTACACTTTAATTCATCAGGATTGATGGCTTGTGTCATGTGACTACGGAAGATCATGCACTCCCCTTAATATTGCTTTCCCATTAATTAAAGTTTATATGTTGATGTCTTTGGTGACTTTTATTAGTGCATTGATAACCTCTGTGTCTAGCTGAGTCTTGCATGGGTCGCCATGCCCCTTCCTCGCCTATTTATTCTAGCGTCTCTAGAAAAGTAGGATAGACATAAGTAATCATTAAGGGTTTACTCGCCGATAAGATTAGAGCCAACGAGAAAGGTTTAATTATATATACTTCATATAAAACTAGCAATAAAATAAGTGACAAGCTATTTAATTATCAGGACAGGTCTTCTTATTGTCTCGAGTATCTATCTGTGTACGTGTGTGCTAATCGCTGATTCGTGCTCATTAGTTTAGTCTTCTATTTAATTATAACCAAACTGTGCCAGTCTCTCAAGCTGAACCCCCTTGCGTTAGATTAGGTTGTATAACTAACTTAGGATATTAAAATACAGATTAGAATAACTAGATAATACGTTCCACTCTTAGTGATCGACACTCTGCTTACCATTATATTCATACTGACCGGGTACACTGCTCGTTAAGTGTGTGTGTTATTGATAAGTCGGCTAATTATAAATTTAAAACTTGAGTAGGCATTAATACTGCTAAACCGCAACGACACATCATGCGCATCAAGTTTTTGGCGCCGCTGCCAGGGAGTGAATTGTTATTATCTGTTAATTTGATTAAGTATTTTAATTAGGTTTTTCTTTTTAGTTTTTTTTTAGATTCTAACCACTAACCCTGTTGTATATTAGATAGATTGCATTCATTGTATAATTTGCATATTTACTGTTTTTGTGTGTTTTTGTTTTCTGTAATTTTTGTTTCTTTTTGTTTGTTTTTATTTTTGTTTTTCTTTTTTCTGTATTTTTCTGCATTCTGCTGTCGTTGTATTGTGCTGATACAAACGATACGGCGGATCTGTTTTCACAGATACGGCGTATTGCGTTTAATTTTTATAAAATACAACGCTTTTAATAAATTCGAGTACGACGCATCTTTCCCCAAGATACGGCGTATTCTGTTTTTAATAAGAAATTTTTCTAAACGCTAACGCCATACGACGCATCTGTTTTAACAGATACGGCGTATTTTCTATTTAAAATAAAAACAGTTTTTCGAATTATTAAACAGAAGCGACGCATCAATCTTTATCGATACGGCGCATCTACTAAATAAAAAATCTTGTATTTTGAAACGTAACAAAAATACGGCGCATTAGCTTTTGTTAATACTACGCATTTAATTTTAATAAATATAATCGATTTTTGATAATTTAAACTTGATACGGCGCATTCTAATTCATAAGCGGTGTATCTGTTTTCAAAATAAAAGTCTGATTAAATTTTAACGTAATAAGATACGGCGTATCCAACCTTCTGGATACGGCGCATCGTCTTCAGATATCAGCAACTTTTATTTTTCTTATTCCCGAACGGAAAATATTCTAACTTACCCTTACACTAGGAAGTTTTACTTTACCATGTTCAATTAATGACATATCTTTCAATAATGCATTAGCTGACGTAGGAGCTAGCGTTAGTGTTATGCCCCTTAAGACATTCACTACCCTAGGACTAGGAAAATTAGCACCAACTAAGTTGCTTATTGAATTGGCTGATAAAACGGTAAAACGACCTGAAGGGGTTGCTAAAAATGTGCTAGTTAAGATTGAGAATTTTTTTTTTCCCGTAGACTTTGTTATATTAGATATGCCCGAGGATGTTAAGATTCCTTTAATCCTTGGAAGACCTTTCTTGTCTACCGCCCATGCTAAGATTAATGTGTTTAAAAGAAAAATCTCATTAAAGGTAGGGAACAATAAACTAGTCTATAAGTGCCAAAATCCTGCTAAGAGCATAATTAGAGGCGTCTATGTGCTAGGATTAAGAGAACGTATGGACCTCGATCTAGAAGCTAGGCTTATGGGAGAAACCTTGGTAAATAATGAATCACTTGAGACCTATAGTGGAGACTACATTGAATTAAATGATCTTAATTTACCAATAGGAATCAATGATCAATTTATGGTGGATTTTGAACCCGAAATTGAAGAAGGAGAAATTATGGATGTACCTAGAATCAATATGATCAACACTAAGAATTATGATGAATTTAAACGATATCCTAGTTTCTGTGATTATGGTAGAAAGATCCATGTAGATTGTGCTTATAATTTACAATTTCTTTGCATGATAGGATTTAAACAGGTTAGTGCCAACTTTTTCCCTATTTTACCAATTAATGTAATGTCAAAAGATTTCTATAATTCTATAATGAAAAACAAAATTGAGTATAGAGGGAAAAACGTAGTTGGAATATTCATGAATGTACCTATTTTTGTCGGGAATTTAACTATTGTTACAGATTTCACCGTGGTGGAAAACATGGATACTTATCGTGATGTTGAGATGGGTGACGTGATCGTTGGGAAACCATTTTGTAAGAAGGTCGAAATTAACGCTAAAAGATTTGAAGGAAAGATCACCTTTCAATGTGGAAGCAACGTTATCACTTACATGATGCCTCGTGCTCACCCAAGGTTTAAACATGCCCCTAACAAATTTTGTTACAAATTTACACCATTTCTTTTTGTAGATGAAAATGACGCTGAGGAAGGGATCGAGTATCCGTACCAAAAGATGAAAGGATTCTACAAAGGTGTACTTGAATTGGGGCCGGAATATGTTCGTGACGAAGTAATTCGCAACTACATCGTGCACGGACATGTGGGGATCAATAGAACAAAATAAGGAGCTGAACGTGAGTCTAACTTGATGACTCTGGAATAAAGACAAGTGCTGACCGGGAGACAACCCGAAGGAAAAAAATTTACTTTTCTGTTCTGTGTCGAGTCTGTCAGACCTGCAGAAGATGCGGCGCATCTCCATCATAAGATGCGACGCATCACCTGCACTGGTCATATCTTATTTCATTTTCTGCATTTTTATTTTTGACTTTAAAACTTTCTGTCAGTTTATTTAATGCGACGCATCCCTGGTTAAGGATGCGACGCATCTTTTATTCTGATTCGTATTTATTCCAGGCTCGATACGGCGTATCTTCTTCCATAAGATACGGCGTATCGACTGACCTGATGATTTACAGTTTAATTTTTTAGGTTTTATTTTTACTAACTACTAATGTATTATGCAAGTTTGAACCTTCTTAACTCAGGTGTGTTAAAGTCTAAATGGTACTATAGATTCCTGCATTTTTGTGGATACATCATCTATGAAGCTTAAACGTTCTCATCCACAAGAAAGTTGATTTTTGCTCTTATACGAATAATGGAGGATCATACCGAGCAAATCTCAGGGGAGTTTTTCTGTTCTAATTATTTTATTTTCCAGTTTTTAACCTTTGACACAAACAACGAGGACGTTGTTTAACTTAAGTGGGGGGATGGAGAATTAGAACACTTACTTGTCCTAAACTTTTTTCAAAATATGCTTAAAATGCGCATAATATATCAAAATTTAAATTTTTTTTAGCATGTTTTTGTTTAAAGTCTAAATTACATAACCGCACACATAACTCTATTCTTTCAAAAATATTAAAACTTTAGTGTGCCGGTGACTTGTAAACTTTAGAACTTGGCTTGTATACTATTCGAGACCACCATAATGAGTATTATCTATATAATTGGAGTGACTTGTTTAAATTGGTAAATTTCTAGGATTACACCCAAATAGCCTTTATATGTTATGTGATATTAACTAACTACACTGGTTAGTTAACCCCCGTATAAACCCTTTGCTTACTCTCACTTTTAGAGTAAGATACCCCTAGAAAAACCCTCAGAGCCATTCCTTTCGTTTCTTACACCTTTGTTATAATGTTTCGATACACCCTTACACCTTAGCCTACCCTGTAGATTCAAATCCGTGGTTAATTGCTTTAGGCAAAGTGTGTTTCCTTACATTACCTGTGTTCGCGTGCGTAATTCATTATCTTTGGTTAGGTCGGGAAATTGCACAATGCAATTGGTATGAAAGTAAATATTGTATAACTTTTAGTTTATTTTTCGTGTGTTTGCTACTTTCACTATTACAGTTATTTCTGAAAGTATGAAGAGTATGGAAAAATTATCCTAAAAAATAGTGATAGAAAAGTTGTGAAATTTTACACATATATGTTGATGTCAAAAAAAAAAAAAAAAAAAAAAAAAAAAAAAAAAAAAAAAAATAGAAAAGAAAAAGAAAAAGGAAAAGTTGGAAGTTTGTTTTAACCAACTTATGTAAAGTTTTGTATTAAGTGGGAGATATCACCACTATTTGTTGTTGTATATTATATTTATGGATTGAATGGGAGTTGGCAGTTATGGGAACGCCAACTAAGGTTATTCTTTGATTGAGATTTTGTTGAGTATAATTCGTGTCAAACTAAAGCGTGTGTTTCAAGTGTTAAAGCGTGAGTTATTCAATGATATGAGTCTTATTCATGGGATGGTTGGGAAAGTGAATAACCACACTTAGGATTTTAATTTATCTGTTTTGTTTATTTTTCATTTTACACCAATTTGTATCCCAAATATTATCCATACCCTATATCATTCTTCATCCAAACCTTTGATTTATTGAGATTAGGGATTTGAGCAATCTTAAGTATCGTAGTTGTGGATTCGGCTATGTATTTATGATTTTGTCGCCCTTTTTGATATAATATTATTGGTGAAGATTACTTGGTCCTATCTTTAGCCCATTCGAGTTAAGGAATTGAGTAATTGCAAGTATCGTGGTCGTGAATTCGATCATGTATTTATAATTTTGTCGCCTTTTCTGGAATATAAGATCGATAGAGATTAAAAAGGATGATCAACCCTTAACCAACAAACCCTTTTTACCGCTTTAGACTTGTTACTCCTTGGCTTTAGTGGGGGAGATGCGTATACTTGCCAAGCCTATGATAGAATATTCGTCACGACTAAGCAACTAAACAATTTAGAAATGTTTTACATTAAAAATTATTTTGGTTTCTACTTCGTTAAGTGTTTTGTTGTGTGATTATGACAAAACGAATACGTGCTTAAATATAAAAAAAATCCTAATATCTTTTAGGATACATTTTCATATGATTAATTCTAAGGTTTACATGGGGACAAGTAAAGTTCAAGTGGGGGGATATTTGATGAACTCAAATAAGTACATTTTATTATCATCATTTATCCTATTTATTTGACTTGTTTTATTATATTATATATGAGAATCGATACATTAATGTTTACTTTAGTAATTCTTAGGTAAAAACAAGCATTATGTGAAACTTGGCGATTTTGGACTAATTATGGAGCAAAACAAGCGAGATGTCAAAAGTCTACTGAAATCCAGAAGATGCCACATATCTCACTCACCAAATACGACGCAATATCATACTTAGATGAATTCGAAGACCATTGCCTGACTTTGAATAATGCGCCGCATGCAATTCTGTCATGCGCCGCATATGAAACTTTGGTCAAAGAAGAAGATCAAGCTCGTTCTACTCCAGAAACGCCGCAATATACTTCTAACATTCGGCGTATCACTATCAAGATTTCACCAGTTACAATCCAAGACAGCTAAAGTACATGCGCCGCATACAAATATCAAGTTACGCCGCATCTGAAGACGGTGTACGAATATTCCAGAATATATTAATCTTGGACCCCACGCGAAGTTAAGTCAATGCGCCGCATCTATCAACTCAATGCGCCGCATCGATCCCTCAGACAGAAACTATAAATACCCCAAGGTCAGACGAATTTAAGAGACCTTTTGTATAACCCTAGAGCTGAATCCAGACGTCCAAGCAGCACAAGACACACCTCAAACAAAGATACAAGAGCTTTAAGAAGGTCCTGCATGTATTCAATTCATTAAGTAGTTTTGTTTTATTGGTTTAGTACACTTTAATTCATCAGGATTGATGGGCTTGTGTCATGTGACTATAGAAGATCATGCACTCCCCTTAATATTGCTTTCCCATTAATTAAAGTTTATATGTTGATGTCTTTGGTGACTTTTATTAGTGCATTGATAACCTCTGTGTCTAGCTGAGTCTTGCTTGGGTCGCCATGCCCCTTCCTCGCCTATTTATTCTAGCGTCTCTAGAAAAGTAGGATAGACATAAGTAATCATTAAGGGTTTACTCGCCGATAAGATTAGAGCCAACGAGAAAGGTTTAATTATATACACTTCATATAAAACTAGCAATAAAACAAGTGACAAGCTATTTAATTATCAGGACAGGTCTTCTTATTGTCTCGAGTATCTATCTGTGTACGTGTGTGCTAATCGCTGATTCGTGCTCATTAGTTTAGTCTTCTATTTAATTATAACCAAACTGTGTCAGTCTCTCAAGCAGAACCCCCTTGCGTTAGATTAGGTTGTATAACTAACTTAGGATATTAAAATGCTGATTAGAATAACTAGATAATACGTTCCACTCTTAGTGATCGACACTCTGCTTACCATTATATTCATACTGACCGGGTACACTGCTCGTTAAGTGTGTGTGTTATTGATAAGTCGGCTAATTATAAATTTAAAACTTGAGTAGGCATTAATACTGCTAAACCGCAACGACACATCACGCACATCACCTATCAAAACGATCATGAGGATGAGAAGATCCAAACGTTGAATAAAACCAAATTTTCGAGGCCTAAAATCGCTCCGAAAGGAAGTTATCGACGTTTTTAAGCTTTAAGACCTAATTTTGACTACAACAACTTGCATTAACTTACAACAAACTCAACTCCTAAATTGTTGAACCGCTCCAAAATCAACTTTATCATACGTACATTCATCAATGGCTCCCTGCAGTCGGTGCAGAGAGCCGTCCTCCTATGATTGAAAACGTTGGGTATCTTCCATGGACAAGCTGCCTGCTTCGTTACATCAAAACCAAACTTAATGGTAAACTCATGCTCCAATCCATTAAGGAGGGTCCCTTCAAACCAAGATAAATCCAAGATCCTGGAGATCCAAATGTGTTGGGAATTAAACCAACAGTTGGTACGGTTCATCAAAAGTTAGTACGGTTACAAGAACAGTTAGTACTGCTGATGAATAGAAGAATACAAGAACAGTTAGTACTGCTGATACATTAAAGTTAGGACTGCTGTAACACCTAAAATTCGGATAACATGTAAAAAGACTAAATTACCCCTGAAGCCTTAAAACGTAATTAAATCATTTATAAAAATTCCGAATCGATCCCAAACTTTTGAAAACGAACTATGTACGAAGCAAAATAAATTTCTGGGACAACATATTATTTAATTTGAATTTACAAAAAATCATTATTACACCTTTATATGTATAATGAATTCGAAATATATTTTTACCTAATTAATTATATTTAAGAATGAATTTATAAAAGGAAATTATCATCTAATTAATTTGTGATTGAGGCCAGCCATTGGAAACACGTTTTTGGTCCTTATCCCTCCCCAAAATCACGACTTCCTCTCCTCTTAAATTGGATCTCCCATTTTATTTCCTTAAACCCTAGCGATAATACATTTTCACACACAATAATTCACCTACGAGCCATACGATTTTCTGGAAAGGATCTGGTATTTTTTTGGGGTTGTTCATCATCTAAGGAGGCTGAGAAAAATAGGATTGGGGTTGTAGAATCGCTGCTTTGGTCGTGAGTGTTCTTCTTGTCGGTTTATCTCATACGATAGGTATAATTCGTGATCCTTGATTCCATACGTTCTAAAATTAATCCAATATTTTTCTTATGCTCTTTATAGCATATAAGACTCAGGAAAATTATATGAATCGAATCATGCACAGTTTTTAAGTCGCTTTGAATTTTATGGGTTTAAACACACATAAATTCCAAAATATGTGTTACGAATTTTCTGGGTGCTATGGCTATCTTATTTAGACCTAATATGATGTACATGATCTGGGAAAAATGATAGAACGAGTTATAGAAGCCTAAATATGTCGTGGTGAATATTGGTATTAAAAACGTACACAAAATCTAAAATATGTTATGCGATTGTTCTGGGCTGTTTATATAATTTTTATGGGTTCTATTATCATCATATCACACTGGAAAAATAGTCATTTAATTTATTGAAGTCTAATATAATTAATCTTTAATTGTTTTGTTAATCGGTTTTAAAGAAAAATGAAGGAAAAATAGAAAACCCTAATGGAACGACTAGGGTTAGGGTTTTGATGATTGGATCTGGTTATTAATTGTGTTTTAATGAATTTACAATGATTTTTTGATGATTGGGATAATTAGGGTTTAGGTTTAGTAATTAAAGGTGTAAACCGATTTGAAAATAAATCATAAGGGTGTGTTTTGTAAACTTTGAAACTTGTAGGGTATTTTTTTTTATGTTATATAAGTCAGTAAGAATGTGGGAAAAATATAACTTGAGGGTCCTAAGTGTAAATATTGCAAGAAAATGAATTAATGGTAATTAAAGGGTACGAATTGTAATTAGTTAAAAGAGAGGGACTAAAAGTGTAAGTTCTAGAAAGTTGAGGTTATTCTGAGTAAATAATGATATTAAGAGTGTTTTGTGAAAATTTGAGTATTTATGGGCTTAATATGTAATTACTATGGAATTATGACTTAATTTATAAGTTTTGTAAACTTAAGGTACTAAAGGTGTAATTGTATGAAAAGATGAAGGGTGATTCGTTCCATGCTAAAAATAAAGTGTTCATTCTGTAATTTTGATAAAATAAGAGTTGTTGAGTAATCATGAATAAGATAAGGATTTAAATTGTAAAATCATGAATTAAGGGGTTTAAATTGTAAATTTGTAAACTAAGGGGTATAAAATGTAATATTGGCAAACCTGAAGTATTTGAGTCGTACACTTGTATAATGAGGGATTAAAATGGATAATTGTGATAATTACATTTTGGGCTCTTAACTTTGGAAGAATTACATTTAAAACCCTAAAGTATTGGAACTTGTCATAATTAACCCTAAACTTTGATGTCTTGCTAAAATACACCCTGCTTCCATAATAAGCCTGCATTAATGACTTAACTTAATGACATCACTTGAATCTTGCTAAATATGGTAACTTACTAATTTTGGAAACCTGCTAAAAATAGAAAGTTACTAAATCTGGAAAGTTCTTAAAAGGTAAAGATGAACTAAAATGGTAAGTTGAACTTGAACCCTCTGGTAATTCTGTCTTTTACTCCTTTAGGTTCGAGGAGGGAGTGATTTAATTTCCTGTCAGCCTTTTCTATTTTGTGTGCTTGCATTGGAATAAGGTACGGATATTCTGCCCTTTTCAGTAAGGGGCCTTCGTTCTCTTGATTTATTAGATTCGTTTAAGATTTCCTGAACCATTGCTATGTATCCCTTGTATTGTGAACCTTGATCTGTGTACTTACTCTTGGACCCTTGTTTGAACCCTTGCCTTGATCTTTGATTTATACCTTGTTCTGAATCTTGCCATGAACCTTGATATGAACCCTGCCATAAAACCTTGACTTGAACCTTGATATTTTTGATATTATAACTGGACGAGAAAATCTTTTTAATTAATTATGAAAATGTTTCAAGAAACTATTTTGAAGACGATCTTTATAGAAACCTTTTGAAAAGACCTTCTTTATGGAAATCGTTTAAAAATCATTTTATGGAGACCAGTACTTAAGGATTATTTTGACATCTATAAAATGGCCTTTTAATAGTAAACTTTTAAAGTGAACTTTATTGTTGAACCCTCTGATATTGAACCTCCTGATATTGAACCCTCTGATATGAACCTTCTGACTTGATACTTGACACCTGACACTTGATACTTGACACCTGATACTTGACACCTGACACTTGATACTTGATACTTAACCTTGACCCACAGTTTGATATTACGAGCCACCCACCAGGCATGAGGTGTTCATGTCCTTGTCATTGATGCACCGATGACTTGACTCTAGGGTAGGAGAGAGATGTCCTATCCCGTCCCTGACTTGATTATATGGTGTGTATTGGTAGACTCTGGCCACCTGGGGCGTATGGATGCATCCTAGACTTGTCTCTGTTTTCTGTATATGATATATGACTTGTTATCTATGGTGACTGATGGTGTGTGCGATGCACGTCTTTCACATCCTGGGAGCCCACGACTCCACCCCTGAGAGGTAGCCCCTCACCCTGTATTTGGTACCGAGGTCTCCCCTCCGTACACCCTGATTACTGGACATGATATGGTTTCTGTTTTCTGGGCTCGTAGTGGATTTCTGTTACCCTTACACTTACCTGTACTAATTTTCTTAACCCTTGACATGTTTGCATGACCTTGATATCACTTATCTTTCATTACTGTTACATTATACTTGTACCTTGACTCTGACCGGTTCGTATTTCTCTTCCTGTTCCTTATTCTATATTATTGCTTTGTTTCTGTTATATCTGTTCACTGAGCTCTCGTAGCTCAGCCGCACTTCTTTTCCTGCGGCAGGTACATTTAAGCTAGGAGCTGGGTTTAGCTTGGGATGAGAGCAACTTGTGTGAAGTTTAGACCTTGTCATTCTAGTGTGACCATTTGGATATTATTTCTGTTATGCCATTGTTTGGGCATTTTGGATTCTGTTTCGTACTTCATTAGTCTTGTTGATTTTTTTTTCTTTGGATTTTTATATTAAGACTTCCGCTACTTTAATTCTTGAATGCTTGTATCTGATATGAAACCATGTACTTGTGACGCCTTTACCCTTGTCGGGTTGGGGTGTTACAATTTATGGTATCAGAGAATAGGCATCCGAAACCCGTAGGCTTAGGCCATTGACATGTGAGGATTGGGTGGACATTAGGTTTCTGTTCGCGTACTCTTTTCCTTATTCTACTCTGTCATACTTTGCTTGATCTTGTTAATCGTTTTGATAATCCTGTAGATGGTTAACACTCGTCACCAGGAGTATAATACTGGAGGGGATGCTGAAATCCCCAATTTGGAGGCTATGGTGGCTAATGCTATAGCTAATCTGCTACCCGGCCTTAACACTGATGCGGTGATCAACCGGCTTATCAGTGGTGGAGCTAGTTCATCTGGAGGTGCTGTCAGTTCTTCTGGTGGTGGGGGCCGACCCACTACCATTAATGGGTGGCTTGAGAGTTTCAATAAACTCAAGTCATTGTCTTTTAGTTCTGCTGCTACTCCTCATGCAGCAGAGGACTGTATAACCCACATGGAGAAGCTGTTTGAGGTGCTAGGTTGTGAGGACGAGTTTAAGACTCGTCTGGCTGTGTTTAAGCTTGAGGGTGATGCGCTTAACAGGTGGAAGGCGCACAAGGCAGCTAAAGGAGGTGATGGGTACGTTCTTGGTTGTACTTGGACTGATTTCCGCACTACATTCTATAATCGGTACTTCCCTGACTCTGAGCAGCAGAGGTTTATTCGGGAGTACAACACTATCTCCCAGCTAGATTCTGAGAATGCAGGGCAATACCTGGAGCGATTTCAGAGATTGGTTAGTTTCGTGGGTTCCGCTGCCGGAGATGCAAGGCGTCAAGCTAAGCAGTTCAAATGGGGACTCAAAACGTGGGTGCTCGATCGTATGCTTAATGATCAGTTCGAAGATCCGTCAGCATGTTGCGATGCAGCTCGCAACATTGAGATTTTTCATGAGGGCGTTGGTTACAAGAGGAACCGCGACGGTGATAGGAATCAGCAGAGTCAGAGTCGGGACGTCAAGGAGTATTCGGGCAGGAGTTACGACCAGAAGAAATCAGATTCGAAGGGCCGGGATTCGAGGTCAGCTCCTAGACAGGGAAATGAGCGTCTGGAAAGCAACAACAATTAACGGCAGAAGAGATCATCTGAGTACTCTACTTCCTTACCTGTTTGTGGTTCTTGTGGGAAAAACCATACTGGAGCTTGTCGTACGACGTCTGGTGCTTGTTTCAGATGTGGTTCTTCTGAGCATCAAGTGAGAAATTGTCCTAAGCAATCTACGTCAGCACTTGAGAAATTTCTTGATCCTCCTCCCCCTGCTCCTCATACCGGTCGTGTCTTTATGCTTTCTAGTGACCGGACTGATCGCGCGTCTAGTACGTCTTTGTTCTGTTTTCCATCCTGTTTTATTTCTGTTTCCTTGCAAATTTCGAGGACGAAATTTTTTGTTAGTGGGGAAGAAATTGTAACACCTGAAATTCGGATAACATGTAAAAAGACTAAATTACCCCTAAAGCCTTAAAACGTAATTAAATCATTTATAAAAATTCCGAATCGATCCCAAACTTCTGAAAACGAACTATGTACGAAGCAAAATAAATTTCTGGGACAACATATTATTTAATTTGAATGTACAAAAAATCATTATTACACCTTTATATGTATAATGAATTCGAAATATATTTTTACCTAATTAATTATATTTAAGAATGAATTTATAAAAAGATTTATAAAAGGAAATTATCATCTAATTAATTTGTGATTGAGGCCAGCCATTGGAAACACGTTTTTGGTCCTTATCCCTCCCCAAAATCATGACTTCCTCTCCTCTTAAATTGGATCTCCCATTTTATTTCCTTAAACCCTAGCGATAATACATTTTCACACACAATAATTCACCTACGAGCCATACAATTTTCTGGAAAGGATCTGGTATTTTTCTGGGGTTTTTCATCATCTAAGGAGGCTGAGAAAAATAGGATTGGGGTTGTAGAATCGCTGCTTTGGTCGTGAGTGTTCTTCTTGTCGGTTTATCTCATACGATAGGTATAATACGTGATTCTTGATTCCAAACGTTCTAAAATTAATCCAATATTTTTCTTATGCTCTTTATAGCATATAAGACTCAGGAAAATTATATGAATCGAATCATGCATAGTTTTTAAGTCGCTTTGAATTTTATAGATTTAAACACACGTAAATTCCAAAATATGTGTTATGAATTTTCTGGGTGCTATGGCTATCTTATTTAGACCTAATATGATGTACATGATCTGGGAAAAATGATAGAACGAGTTATAGAAGCCTAAATATGTCGTAGTGAATATTGGTATTAAAAACGTACACAAAATCTAAAATATGTTATGCCATTGTTCTGGGCTATTTATATAATTTTTATAGGTTCTATTATCATCATATCACTCTGGAAAAATAGTCATTTGATTTATTGAAGTCTAATATAATTAATCTTTAATTGTTTTGTTAATCGGTTTTAAAGAAAAATGAAGGAAAAATAGAAAACTCTAATGGAACGACAAGGGTTAGGGTTTTGATGATTGGATCTGGTTATTAATTGTTTTTTAATGATTTTACAATGATTGTTTGATGATTGGGATAATTAGGGTTTAGGTTTAGTAATTAAAGGTGTAAACCGATTTGAAAATAAATCATAAGGGTGTGTTTTGTAAACTTTGAAACTTGTAGGGTATTTTTTTATGTTATATAAGTCAGTAAGAATGTGGGAAAAATATAACTTGAGGGTCCTAAGTGTAAATATTGCAAGAAAATGAATTAATGGTAATTAAAGGGTACGAATTGTAATTAGTTAAAAGAGAGGGACTAAAAGTGTAAATTCTGGAAAGTTGAGGTTATTCTAAGTAAATAATGATATTAAGAGTGTTTTGTGAAAATTTGAGTATTTATGGGCTTAATATGAATTACTATGGAATTATGACTTAATTTATAAGTTTTGTAAACTTAAGGGACTAAAGGTGTAATTTATGAAAAGATGAAGGGTGATTCGTTCCATGCTAAAAATAAAGTGTTCATTCTGTAATTTTGATAAAATAAGAGTTGTTGAGTAATCATGAATAAGATAAGGATTTAAATTGTAAAATCATGAATTAAGGGGTTTAAATTGTAAATTTGTAAACTAAGGGGTATAAAATGTAATATTGGCAAACCTGAAGTATTTGAGTCGTACACTTGTATAATGAGGGATTAAAATGGATAATTGTGATAATTACATTTTGGGCTCTTAACTTTGGAAGAATTACATTTAAAACCCTAAAGTATTGGAACTTGTCATAATTAACCCTAAACTTTGATGTCTTGCTAAAATACACCCTGCTTCCATAATAAGCCTGCATTAATGACTTAACTTAATGACATCACTTGAATCTTGCTAAATATGGTAACTTACTAATTTTGAAACCTGCTAAAAATAGAAAGTTACTAAATCTGGAAAGTTCTTAAAAGGTAAAGATGAACTAAAATGGTAAGTTGAACTTGAACCCTCTGGTAATTCTGTCTTTTACTCCTTTAGGTTCGAGGAGGGAGTGATTTGATTTCCTGTGATCCTTTTCTATTTTGTGTGCTTGCATTGGAATAAGGTACGGATATTCTGCCCTTTTCAGTAAGGGGCCTTCGTTCTCTTGATTTATTAGATTCGTTTAAGATTTCGTGAACCATTTGCTATGTATCCCTTGTATTGTGAACCTTGATCTGTGTACTTACTCTTGGACCCTTGTTTGAACCCTTGCCTTGATCTTTGATTTATACCTTGTTCTGAATCTTGCCATGAACCTTGATATGAACCCTGCCATAAAACCTTGACTTGAACCTTGATATTTTTGATATTATAACTGGACGAGAAAATCTTTTTAATTAATTATGAAAATGTTTCAAGAAACTATTTTGAAGACGATCTTTATAGAAATCTTTTGAAAAGACCTTCTTTATGGAAATCGTTTAAAAATCATTTTATGGAGACCCGTACTTAAGGATTATTTTGACATCTATAAAATGGCCTTTTAATAGTAAACTTTTAAAGTGAACTTTATTATTGAACCCTCTGATATTGAACCTCCTGATATTGAACCCTCTGATATGAACCTTCTGACTTGATACTTGACACCTGACACTTAATACTTCATATCTGATACTTGACACCTGACACTTGATACTTGACACCTGATACTTGACACCTGACACTTGATACTTGATACTTAACCTTGACCCATAGTTTGATATTATTGCTTTGTTTCTGTTATATCTGTTCACTGAGCTCTCGTAGCTCAGCCGCACTTCTTTTCCTGCGGCAGGTACATTTAAGCTAGGAGCTGGGTTTAGCTTGGGATGAGAGCAACTTGTGTGAAGTTTAGACCTTGTCATTCTAGTGTGACCATTTGGATATTATTTCTGTTATGCCATTGTTTGGGCATTTTGGATTCTGTTTCGTACTTCATTAGTCTTGTTGATTTTTTTTTTCTTTGGATTTTTATATTAAGACTTCCGCTACTTTAATTCTTGAATGCTTGTATCTGATATGAAACCATGTACTTGTGACGCCTTTGCCCTTGTCGGGTTGGGGTGCTCCAACTGCTTACAAGATCAAGGTGAAACCATGTGAAGATAAATATAGAAAAGATATGGTATATATCTTATTTGTATAGAATGATACAGTTAGATGTTTTACTTGTATAGGACTCTTTGCATTATAAAAAGAGATCCTTAGCTAGGGTTTTGATATATCCCTTCATACGAATTATCAAGAGCTTCACGTTCATATTGTAATCGTTCGATATATATTGAAGTGATTGTTTGGTTGATATTGTTTGTGTTCTTAGTTGTTCTTATTGTTTTATTCAATCAATCACCAAACACAAAACATCTTCTAAGTACTTGGTAGTAAATTCCGTTTGCTATCAAGTAAGTACTCAAAGTATCCCCAAAACAACGTGTGTGTTTAGATCCGGTCAAGTGGTATCAAAGCCAGGTTTCTGATACTTTGGGTTTAGAAGATCCAAAAGTATTTACTCATTAGCAACCAAGAAGATGGACATGGAGACACCTCAAACCTCAATTCTTACTAAACTCCCCAAGCTGAAACAGAATGAATACGATGTATGGCGGCTCAAAATAGAGCAATATTTCATGGTGCAAGACTATGCATTATGGGATATCATTATCAATGGTGATTCCTTCAAACCAATTGCTGTTGAAGAAACACGTGCTGATGGTTCCAAGATCACAAAGCTTAACACTGAGCCAGTTACAAACGAGGAGAGAATCAAAAAGAAGAATGATCAGAAGGCTAGGAATTTGTTACTAATGGCAATTCCTAATGATCAAGTGCTAAATTTTAGCCATTACGAGTCAGCTAAAAGTCTTTTTGAAGCAGTGGTGGAAAGATTTGGTGGCAATGAAGCTACCAAGAAGGCACAGAAAACCCTACTTAAGCAAAGTTATGAGAACTTCACTGCATCAAGCAATGAAACTTTCGACCATATCTTTAATAGGCTTCAAAAGATCATCAGTCAACTTACTGTGTTGAAGATTGTGATACCTCAGGAAGGCCTCAACATGAAGTTCCTAAATAGTTTACCTGCTGAATGGAACACTTATGTTGTGGTTTGGAGCAATAAACCAGAGCTGGAGAAAATGACAATGAATGAGCTTTACAATAATCTTAAGATTGTTGAGCAGAAGGTCAAGAAGAGTGGTAGCACCAGTTCCAGTTCAGGGAATATGGCTTTTGTATCTTCTTCAAACAGTTCGAATCATGAAGATGAAGAAGCAGTTGGTACTGCTAAACCAACAGTTAGCACTGCTAGTGTAAAAACAAGTACTGCTGGATTCACTGAAGAGACCATATATGCATTTTTGTCAGAACAGTCTGGTGGGTCTAAGATCTTTAATGAAGATCTTCTTCTAATTGCTGAAGATGATTTGAAAGCTATGGATTTAAAGTGGCAGTTGGCTTTGATAAGCATCAGGGCTAAGAAGTATTACCAAAGGACTGGGAATAAGATTACCTTCAATGGAAGAGATGTTGCTGGGTATGATAAGTCTAAGGTGGAATTCTTTAATTGTCACAAGATGGGGCACTTTGCCAGGGAATGTAGAGGTCCAAGACAACAAAGCAACCAGGGTCAAGGGTTTAAGAATCAGCAAGGAACAAGGAGAACAATTAATGTTGAAGAGCCTTCTTCCAAGGCTATGGTAGCTGTAGATGGAGCTGGATTTGATTAGAGCTTCATGGAGGAAGAAGAGAAACCAGCTAACTTGGGTTTGATGGCTTTCTCAGACTCTGAGGTACATATACTTGAAAAATGCTCAAACTCTTGTCGTGCTTTAAAAGATTATGAAAATGTTAAGAAACAGTATGATGATCTTAGAGTAGAATTTAATCAAGTAAATTATAGTCTGACAAATCATAAAAGAGGACTAGCTATTTTGGAAGAACAAATTGTGTTTTATAAACAGAATGAGTCAAACTTTTCTGATGAGATAGGTGTTTTAAAGAGGGAATTGCAAATAAAAGATAATAAAATGAGTGGACTTGTATATGAACTAGAGAAGCTTAAAAAGGAAAAAGAAAACATCCAGTTAAGTGTAGATACTCTTGAATATACTTCAAACGGAGTTAAGAAGATTGTAGAGAGTCAAATACTTAACAAAGCTAAATCTGGTTTAGGTTATAAGTCAGTTGCACCCCCTTTTAGAGGAATGTTTGCTCCACCAGGAATTAACTTAGCTCATACAGGTTTAGAAGAGTTTAAGGATATGGATTTTCCTGGATATGGTGTTAAGGTTAGTGAGAATCCGGTTAAATTTGTTAAGGCAAAAGATTCTTTTGTAAGTGCTAGTGATAAATCTCTTACTGAGGAAAAGATGTCCTCTGATTGGAACTCAGATGCACTAACTATTGAGGATTGGACATCTGATGATGAGGATGCAAAGGTTAAGGTCAAACCTAATGTTGTTAAGGTAGAAGTTAAACATGCTCCTAAAGTGGTTAAGACTGAAAACATAAAACCAGTTAGGAAAAGTGTTAGATATGCTGAGATGTATAGGACTAAGAACAGATCATCAAGTCCTGAGGGTAGTCATAGGAACTAGAATCACTCAAAATCTAAGAAATTATATGATAAGTTTGCCATGATTAGAAAAGTGCGCTTTCTTTGTGGAAGTTTTCATCATATGGCTGCTTATTGTGATTCTAACCCATGGAAAAAGATGGTTTCTGGGAATACAAGGGTGAATAGGAATAACAATACTAGGGTAACTCAAAATAGTTCAACTAGATTGACAAACCCTAATGCAAATCATAAGATGTCACCCAAAGCTGTTATGTTAAAGACTGGCATCAAAAAAGTTTCAACTGCTAGTCAAAATAAGTGGTTTAATAACAAGCAAACTGTTACAAGTGCAAAAGAATTTTCAAATCATGCACAAACAGTTAAAATGCATTTTTATGAGAAAACAGCAAAGACCAATCCAATGTGGGTGCCTAAAATTAAAGAAGCAGTTCCAACTGCTAGGTCAGCAGTTCCAACTGCTAGACCAGCAAATCCTACTGCTAGGCACTTAAATGTTAAGGGAAAAAGGGGCAATGCTGTCAAGGCCTCAGCACATTGGGTTAGAAATTCTACCAAACCCAATGGTGCATCAAAGACCTCCAACAAGTTTTCTCATCTTGATGCACAAGGAAGATCCAAACCAGTGATGGTTTGGATCCCCAAAATAAACTAACACCTTTATTTTGTGTGCAGGAACATCCTTCAAATGGTAAAGAAGATAGAGGATATTCAGACAGTGGATGTTCAAGGCACATGACAGGCAACATGTCATATCTTTCAGACTTTATTGCTCTGGATGGAGGACCAGTTGTCTTTGGTGGTGGTGTTGGAGGAAGGATTACTAGTAAAGGGGTAATTAAAACTGGTAATCTTGATTTTAAAAATGTGTATTATGTACCAGAACTTAAGTACAATCTTTTAGTGTATCACAAATTTGTGATAAACAGAACAAAGTGTTATTTACTGATACTGATTGTCTTATACTTTCTCCTGATTTCAAGCTACCTGATGAAAGTCAAGTATTGCTTAAAATCCCTAGAAAGGATAATACATACAGTGTTGAGATGAATAAACTAGTTCCTAAGGTTGGACTTACTTGTCTTGTTGCAAAAGCCACATTGGAAGAATCAATGTTGTGGCACAGGAGGCTTGGTCATGTTAATTTTAAAACCATTAACAATATTGCTAAAAATGGGTTGGTAAGAGGTTTACCAAAAAAAATTTTCTCAATGACCAAACCTATGTTTCTTGCCTTAAAGGTAAGCAACACAGAGCCTCATGTAAGCCAAAGACCCAGAACTCTATTTCTCAAGCTTTATATATGTTGCATATGGACTTGTTTGGTCCTACCTCTATGAATAGCTTGAATTTTAAGAGATACTGCCTTATTGTCACTGATGATTATAGTAGGTTTTCTTGGGAATTCTTTACGAAAACTAAGGATGAGACAAGTGAAATCCTTAAGACCTTTATTGTTGAAGTAGAAAACCTAGTTGATAAGAAAGTTAAAATAATCAGATGTGACAATGGGACTGAATTTAAGAATAGGGTGATGGATGACTTTTGTAGAGAAAAAGGTATTAAGAGGGAATTTAGTGTAGCTAGAACCCCACAGCAAAATGGTGTAGCTGAGAGAAAGAATAGGACTCTTATAGAGGCTGCTAGGACAATGTTAGCTGGCTCTAAGCTACCAGTTTTATTTTGGGCTAAAGCAGTTAGCACTGCTTCTTATGTGTTGAATAGGGTTTTAGTTGTGCAACCTCACAATAAGACTGCTTATGAGCTTCTTAGAGGTAGAACTCCTGCCTTAAGCTTCATGAGACCTTTTGGTTGTCATGTTACTATCCTTAATACCAAAGACCAACAAGGAAAGTTTGATGGGAAATCTGAGGAAGGTTTCTTTGTTGGTTATTCTCTGCACAGTAAGGCTTTTAGGGTGTACAATACAAGCACCAAGCATGTAGAAGAAAATCTGCACATAGAATTTTTGGAGAATAAACCAAATGTTGCAGGTGTAGGTCCAGATTGGATCTTTGATATTGACAATCTTTCAGATTCCATGAATTATGTGCCTGTTACAGGTACAAATACTAACCATGATGCAGGTTCAGAGGAGGAAGATGATGATTGCATTTTCATACCTGTCATGGAAGAAAGTCCAGTGAATGAGTCTTCTACAAAGAAAGATGATATTCCTTCATCAAGTGGTGTAGACAAAGAGAAAGATGATGCTGAAACAAGTGGTCAGAATGGTAAAGCAGTTGAAAATCCAATGAGCAGTACAAATGGAGTTAGTACTGCTCAGCCACAAGTTCCAACTGCTGAGCAAAAGAGTGATGCTGCTGGACCAAGTCAACCTTATCTTGATTCACTAGCTAATACTGCTTCTCAAGTTGATGAGTTTGATTTCTTTGGAGATGGTCTGCAAAACATGCCTACCAGCTATGCAGCTCCTTCTACTCCCCATACTATTGTCAATAGGAATCATGCACTTACCAATATCATAGGAGATGTACAATCTGGAGTCAAGACCAGAAGGCATATACAAGACCCAGATCATCATGGATTTCTCAGTGTGGTATATGAGGAGAAACATCATGAAGATGAGCATGAGTGTATGTTTGTATGTTTTCTATCTCAGATTGAACCCAAGAATGTGTTAAAAGCTCTAGAAGAATCAAGTTGGGTTGAAGCTATGCAATAAGAACTGCTTCAATTCAAAATTTAGAATGTATAGGTTTTGGTTGATCTACCTAAGGGAATGAGAGTGATTGGTACAAAGTGGGTATTCAGGAACAAGAAGGATGAGAGGGGCATTGTGATAAAGAACAAAGCAAGATTGGTTGCTCAAGGCTATACTCAGGAAGAGGGTATAGATTATGAGGAAGTTTTTGCTCCAGTCGCCAGGATTGAAGCAATAAGATTATTTTTTGCTTATGCTTCATTTATGGGGTTTATGGTCTATCAAATGGATGTGAAAAGTGCCTTTCTGTATGGTACTATTGATGAGGAGGTCTATGTTTCATAACCTCCAGGTTTTATAGACCTAGAGCATCCTGACAAGGTTTATAAGGTGGTGAAAGCTCTATATGGATTGCATCAGGCTCCAAGAGCTTGGTATGAAACTCTTGCTAAATATCTTCTGAAGAATGGGTTTCATAGAGGGAAAATTGATCAAACTCTCTTTATTAAAAAGAACAAGGGTGATATTCTACTGGTACAAGTCTATGCAGATGACATCATTTTTGGTTCTACAAAGAAACAGATGTGTAAGGAGTTTGAAAAGCTAATGAAAGAACAATTTCAGATGAGTTCTATGGGAGAGCTTACCTTCTTTCTAGGTCTTCAAGTACAACAAAAGCCAGATGGTATGTTTATCTCTCAGGATAAATATGTTGGTGAAATATTAAGGAAATTCCAATTCATAGATGCCAAGGTTACTAGTACACCAGTTGATAAGGAGACACATTTGCTATTAAAGGATCACAGTTCTGAAGATGTGGATGTGCACATGTATAGATCTATGATAGGGTCTCTGATGTACCTTACATCATCTAGGCCTGAGATTATGTTTGCTGTTTGTGCCTGTGCAAGATTCCAAGTAAATCCTAAGGTGTCTCATCTCACAGCAGTAAAGAGAATCTTTAGATACCTTAAAGGTCAGCCTAACTTGGGGCTATGGCATCCTAAAGAGTCTGCATTTGATCTAGTGGCATTCTCTGATTCTGATTATGTTGGTGCTAGCATGGATAGAAAGTCTACAACAGGTGGTTGTCAGTTCTTAGGTCGAAGATTAATCTCTTGGCAGTGTAAGAAGCAGACTATGGTGGCCACATCTACTACTGAGGCAGAATATGTGGCAGCTGCAAGTTGTTGTGCTCAATTTCTATGGATTTAAAACCAGATGCTTGATTATGGGTACAATTTCTTAAACACAATTATACATATAGACAATAGCAGTACAATGTGTATCATTAAAATCCAGTTCAACATTCAAAAACTAAACATATTGAAATTAGACATCATTTTATAAGAGACTGTGCTGAAAAGAAGTTAATACAAGTTATTAAAATACACACTGATGACAACTTTGTTGATCTCTTAACAAAAGGTTTTGATGTAAGCAGATTTCAGTACTTGGTAACATTTATTGGAATGCTTAATCCTTTAAAAGATTAATGTCTAAATGTTTTTGGTTTTTGTACTGCTAGTTGTGCTATTTGTATTGTTAGTACTGTTGAGTAATTTTCAGTACTGCTTGTGAATTTGTCTGTCAAATTGTGATAACTGTTACAAGAAAATATTGTGTATTGTGTTTTCTTTGGTTTTGGACTAACATTTCAGGTTAAGAAAAGCTTTTTGGTTTGGATTGTGCTTTGAAAAGTATGGTGGTTTGGATTGTCGCGTGTGAATGCTTGTCACACAACAAATGGTAATTGATTCACCATGTCTAACCAACATAAGAATCAACTAGTCCAGATCAAACGGTTTCTGGTAAAGACTAAAACCCGTTTATGGTTAACAGTTTACCAAAAACTGGTTGGTTATCAACTCACCAAATCTAAGTGTGAAGAGTTGGCTAGTCCATAGCAAACGGCTATTGGTAAAGACATGTCAAATCCGTTCATAGCTGATAGTTTGCTAAAAACTATAAGTGGACAAAAAAAATTGTTTTCAAATCCACATTAAACTTACAACTTGATTTTATCTCTGAAAACTTTATGCTAACAGTTAGTACTGCTGGGGTTAACAGTTTGGACTACTGGCTTCACCAGTTTGTACTGATTGTTCAAACTTAGTTCCTACTGAGTTTATGCTCTGTGATACACCTCTCTCAAAAGGTAATACATCTAGAAGTGTTGAGAGCAGTTTGAAACTCATACAACTGAATTGATGGTAACTTGTACAAATGGTCTTATTGGATGCTGAGCTTGGATGTCATATGTTCTAGTTCATCTGATGGTGAAGATTCTTCCAAACAGGGGAGGAATAAAGTTTGTTCTAGTTGCTGTTAAAGATGATTATGAAATTCAGGGGAGGAATTAAAAGTCAGAGATAAATTATAAAGAAGTGCATAAAAAGTTTATTCATTAAAGATGGATTCATTACATAAGCTAAACCAACAAAACCTACCAACTCCCAACACACAACCCTAAACAACACACAAACCTAAACCAATCTAACTCATAATCACTACTCAAACTTCCTTTTGCCTTTGTCCTTGAAGTCTGGCATGGATTTGTGAACTCCTTTGCTATCGATTGAGTACCACACTTTCCAACTAGGAAGTCCCAAAACTTGTTTGTCGGGTTTTGGAAGTGGTTGATGTTTTTCAGGTACTTGATGTTTTTCTGGCACTTGAACCTTACTCATTTTTGCCACAGCTTTCTCTATCTCTCTTGTCAATACAACTGATAGTGGAAGTGATTGTTGATCATCATCATCATAGGATATTGAAAGGTCATCGTCAGAAGATACTTCTTGAGCTTTTGGAAATGGATTTTTGATAGTCATATTAGTGTAGTTCGGTGGAAAGTAAGATCTCCATCCATCACTTTCTGAATCTGAAGAAGAATCTGATGAAATCTCAACAATGTTTGGAGTGGAAGAACTCATTGGGTTTGATAGTTGTGATTTGAAGGTTGATGTGAAGAATGATGGGTTAGTAGTGAGAATTTAAGGCGTTTTTATAAAACCAATGGAGTATTAAAGTAATTAAATACTGGGTTGGTATAAGGAAGTAAATTCTTTGGGTTGGTACTTAGAATTAATTCCTTATAAGAATAAATTTAATTTTGGCAATTTTTGAAGAGTTGACCAAAAGAGTACGATATGTGAAGAAAATTCCCAAGTGTTTTGAGATTAAAGATAAGTGTTTGAAAGAATCTACCCCATAAACAAAAGCAGATGTTTAATTCAAGAAACTTATTGATTTTCATAGAAATCATAAGTTTAGGGGAGGATTGTTGGGAATTAAACCAACAGTTGGTACGGTTCATCAAAAGTTAGTACGGTTACAAGAACAGTTAGTACTGCTGATGAAGAGAAGAATACAAGAACAGTTAGTACTGCTGATACATTGAAGTTAGGACTGCTTACAAGATCAAGGTGAAACCGTGTGAAGATAAATATAGAAAAGATATGGTATATATCTTATTTGTATAGAATGATACGGTTAGATGTTTTACTTGTATAGGACTCTTTGCATTATAAAAAGAGATCCTTAGCTAGGGTTTTGATATATCCCTTCATACGAATTATCAAGAGCTTCACGTTCATATTGTAATCGTTCGATATATATTGAAGTGATTGTTTGGTTGATATTGTTTGTGTTCTTAGTTGTTCTTATTGTTTTATTCAATCAATCACCAAACACAAAACATCTTCTAAGTACTTGGTAGTAAATTCCGCGTGCTATCAAGTAAATACTCAAAGTATCCCCAACACAACGTGTGTGTTTAGATCTGGTCAAAATGGAACACCTCCTATTCTACCATTCTTTCGTGAACAAATAGAAGCAGAATACACAGATGATGACAATAAGCAGATCGAAACTGACGATATGGCAATGCATTTAATCCAACTAGGATTACCTCGAGAGATCTTCGCTGCAGTCGACAGCTGTTAAACTGCATATGCAATGTGGGAACAAGTTAGAAGGCTATGTCATAGAACAAAAATTGGGCAACAAGACGTTGAAAACAAGCTACTAACTGAATGGGGGAAGTTTACATCCACTCCTAGAGAATCCATTGAATCCTACTATACCAGGTTCTACACTTTAATGAATGAGCTAATTAGAAACAAGTTGACACCAAGAACAATCGCGAGCAACATCAAGTTCATCAACAATCTGCAAGAAGAATGGCGACGATATGTCACTATTGTCAACCAAACAAAGGATTTGCATCAGGTGAATTATGATCAGCTCTATGATTTTCTGAAGCAAAACCAAGCTAACGCTAATGAAGTAAGAAAAGAAAGACTGGCAAAGAATCATTATCCTCTCGCACTCAATGCTAACACACCGACACCTTTACCAATATACACACCACATCAACCATCTTCATCTTCAACTCACAACTGCATGCAACAACAAACTGCTTTCATCCCACAACAACAATTCTACCCACAATAGCAACAAGTTATTCTACAACAACAATATCCACAATTCCAAGAACCAGAGTTCACTGACAATCATGAATCTATTGCTGCTTTGATACACGCATTTGCTAATTTGAAAAAGGCATTCCAAGGACGCTATTCTACACCAACCAACAACAACCAAAGGATTTCATGGAACACTCGCAATAGGCAGATCGCTCAGCCGAGTTTCAATATGGGTCAAGGAGGACAAATGGTTGGAGTTAATGGGAATCAGCAAGGATATGTTACTGGATTTCAGATGGGTAATAAGAATATGCAGAATGGAGAACAGTATGCAAGGAATCAGTTGGGTCAGTATGCAGGAAATCAGATGGGTCAGTTTGTTGGAAATTAGAGGGGTCAGAATGTTGGGAATCAGACAATGGGTAATCAGATCGGGAATGTTGCAGGTCCAGTTGTCGGGAATTATAGAAATGTGAATCAGGGTAACCGGATAAAGTGTTTCAACTGTCAGGGTGTAGGTCATATTGCAAGGAACTATCCTACTAAGCCAAAAAAGAAAGATCCAGCGTACTTGCAGAAAGCATTGCTTTTGGCAAAAAGGAACAAGCAGGGTTTCAGTTGTCTGCTGTGGAAAATGATTTTATGGCTCTTTTGGATGACATGGAAGACCGCGAGGACATCGATGCGAACTGCTTATTTATGGCAAATCTTCAAGTGGCTAAGTACGATACGGATTCTGAAACACCTCCTGTTTATGACACCAATGCAGTATCTAAGGTCCATTATTCAATACATGCCACGATAATGATATATTTGATATGTCTCCTCATGAGGAACATCATTTTGAGACTCCAGCACCTACTTATGATGCATACCTAGACACGCCGAGTAGTAGCAATATTGATTTGGCAACTCCAGATATGAATCATAGTGGAGGCTCAGTTTCACGGCATGCTGAGAATGATGAGGAAACACACACTCTCTTTGAATCATTATTGGATAATTGTAGCATTGAAATTGAGAAAGTGAAAAAGGTCAATCGCGATGTTAAGGCCGCGAATGAGAAAATGACCGCTGAGCTTGCGAGGTATAAGGAAAACGAAAAAGCTTTTGAATTTCATAAAAAACAACAGTCAGACTTAGAAACTGGTTATCAAAATTTTCAAGGGAAAAACAATTTCAAATCAAGTTTGACACACTTGATGTTAATTCACACATGAAAATAAAATCCTTAAATGCGTAAATTTCTGATTTGAAAAACCAACTTTCTGAACAAAAATCAATTTGTTCTGATCTTGAAAAAGAAAAGAAACAGTCGAAAGCAGATTTTTCAAAATGAGAAAAGGATCTTCTTGATGAAATCATTGAGAAACAAGAAACAATCAAAAATTTGGAAGATTTGCTTGTGAAAACGGGTCATTCAAGTCAAACCATTCATATGCTTATTAAAGATTCAAATCCATTTTTACATACAATGAAGAAAATGGCTATCGGTTGTGAAAATCCTTATACTCTTAAGACAGCTCAGAAAGAACAGAATGTTTTGTACAATGGACATATAATATATGCTAAACATGATCCTCCCGTTGTTAGTGATTCTGAGGAAGCGATAGAACTTGCTGAAGAGAGTCTAACCAAAATGAAACAAAAGAATCCTAACCAAAAATCAATTGATTATGATAAACTCAACAAACACTCTGGAGTTAGTTTTGTCCAACAAAAACAAGCACCGAATTTTTCCAAAAACCCAGTTGTTACAAAACAGTTTGCAAAACAAAAAGTTGTCTCTAAAGCACTTTCAAACATGGAACAAATGTCGTCAAACAACCCTTTTAACACAAGTGATGCTAGAAGATTTCTAGATGATATTAAAAGCGAATTGAGAAACTTCAAGGGATTATTATATCTAAAACCACTATCAGTGTAAACAACTGGCATTTCAGCTTTCATGCAGAAATGAAAAAGGTGTTTGAAAGAGAAATTAATACTCCACTAAATAACATCAATGCGAGAGTAATTCATTTTGAACAAGCATTTTTTAAAGAAACAGCCGACTTCGTCAAGGACCACAAATCCCTGGTGAAGGAAGCTAATGAAAATATTGAAAACATCAAAGTTTTGGAAAACCTAAATGACTCTCTCTTCGAAGCAGTTATGTCTACCCATATTATGTCCATTATTTTGCAAACATATGAAAAGGCTCTTATTAAACATGAAAAAGAAAACGTGTCATATTTTAAAAAACTTGATCGAAAAAGCAAAGAATGCAGGTATGACAAACTGTCGTATGAGAGTTCCTTCAAAAACATGAAAGAGTAAAATGATCTTTTGAGGGCTCAGCTGGAATGTCAAAAAGGGAAGGGTGTGGATACTAAGTTTTCAAAACCATCGACTTCGGATAAACCAAAAACTTTAAAACCGGTTGTTAAACCAAAAATGTCGATTTCTTAATCTGTTCCAAAAGTCGATGTGAAAAATGATTTAACAAAACCAGTCACTCCAACACCCTTGCCCAAGCAAAATGAAAAAGAAAATATTGTTGATAATGGAAGAGCGGTTGTCAAAACACCAAAATTAATAGTACCTGGCCTTTATAGGATTAGTCCCACAATTGTGTCTACCTCCACATCTAAAACATATGGGACAAACGACAAGAGCGTAAAAGATAATCCAAAAGAGACTAGGAAAGCTAAAACAACTTCTAACGACAAAAATGTGAATCCTAATGCATGTGCCTTACCTTCTACTGGAATAGAAAGCACCTCTAGGAGCAACAGACGACAACCTATGAGAAATACAAGGAACAATATAGTATCGCTTGTCTCTAAGAGTAGATGCCTGAATAAAGTTGAAGAAGTATAAGAACACCTTAGAATTTACTGCTTTGTAATAAGAGACATATGTCATCCAAATGTAATGTAAAAAGTACCGTTTCTAATGCATGTAATGATTTTGTTTGTTTAATGTGCAAGAAATGTTTATCTAATGATATTTGTAATGATTATGTTTCTAAAACTGTGACTGTTACACCTGAACAGAAGAACGTTCCAAAAGGAACTAGTGCTAGATCTAGATCAATAGGAAGACTAATTGCACGATTTAGGTCATCCACTAGTAGTCAAATTCCTAGGAACTATCTTAAGTATTATGTATGGAAACCAACGGGTAGAGAGTTCATACTCCACACTGGCAAATTGAAAGTTGTTCAAACTGAGCCAGTAGAAACTTTCTATGAGTGTGATCCGGATTTTATCCCTAACCACATGGAACCAAATTCAAAATGGTTTCCAAAAACAAACTCTTCTATTCTTTGAAGGTTATCAAAATATGTCTTTGGATCGTCGACTTGGGTTGCTCCAAACACATGACCGGGAATCCAAAGCTGCTGATCAATTTCGTCTCGAAATTCATGGGAACTGTACGCTTTGGAAATGATCATGTAGCAGCAATTCTGGGTTATTGAGATCTTCAGTTTGGGAATTATTTGATCACTCGAGTTTACTACGTCGAAGGGTTGGGACACAATTTTTTTCAGTCGGGCAGTTTTGTGATGCAGATTTAGAGGTTGCATTTAGGAGAAACACGTTCTTTGTTAGAAATTTGGTTGGCGATGATCTCTTAACTGGAAATCGCGGGACCAATCTATATGCTATCGACATCAACCAAATGGCCTCTTCATCACCAATTTGTCTTATGACAAGAGCATCTGGCACAAAGTCCTGGTTGTGGCATAAAAGATTATCCCATCTCAATTTCGACACCATCAACAAATTAGCCAAAGACAACATCGTTAACGGACTCCCTAAGTTCAAGTACACTAAGGAACACCTATGTCCATCTTGTAAACTTGGAAAAAGCAAAAGGGCATCACATAAACCCAAAACCGTACCCAGTTTGGAAGCACGATTACATATGTTGTACATGGACTTATGTGGCCCAATGAGAGTTCAAAGCATAACGGAAAGAGGTATATTCTTGTTATGGTCGATGACTATTCAAGATATACATGGGTAAAGTTTTTGAGGTCAAAAGACGAAGTACCAGGCATCATCATCACCTTTCTTAAGCGTATTCAATTCCTACTTGAAGCCCCAGTAAGGATTGTAAGAACAGACAACAGCACAGAATTCACAAATCAGGAGTTAAGAACTTATTTTGAAGACGCTGGCATCACACAACAGATATCCGTTGTTAGAACTCAACAGCATAATGGGGTAGTTGAAAGAAGAAATCAAACTCTTGTGGAAGCTGCTCGCACTATGCTAATTTATTCTAGTGCACTGTTATTCTTATGGGCCGATGCTATTGCCACTGCTTGTTTCACTCAGAAACGTTCCCTAATCCACCCAAGATTCAATAAAACACCATATGAACTAGTGAACAACAGAAAACCTAATATCTCTTATCTTCACGTGTTTGGTGCTTTGTGTTATCCAACAAACGACAGAGAAGATCTAGGAAAGCTAAAAGCTAAGGGTGATATTGGAATCTTCATTGGATACTCAGAAAACTCGAGGGCATTCAGGGTGTATAACAGAAGAAAAAAAAAGGATAATGGAAACGATGAATGTGAAGTTTGACGAGATTTCACAAATGGCTTATGAGAGACTCGCTCTAGAACCCGCGCTTAACCCAATGGCTTCTGAGAGACTCGCTCTAGAACCCGCGCTTAACCCAATGGCTTCTAATCAAAACAGATTAGGACCCACACCAAACCCGCAGACTTCTGAACACATTAGTTCAGGACTCGTACCTCAAGAAGGTCAATCAACAACCACTGACAAACCTTCAGAACAAGAACTGGAAAATTTCTTCGAGTTAATGTTTGATGAATACTATGGTGGAACTTCGACAAATGCATCACAACATCATTCCGCTGCACCCGCTCAAAACCATCAACCACCACCACCGGATGATGCATCTACTACAATCAAAGCTGACGCACCAACTCCCTTAACATCATCTACATCTACTCCAACAACTCCAGTATTAGAAATTGTTCTACAAAGAATTGATGAGCAAAACCAAAGTACACCATTTCAAGAAGAACAAACACAGATCCAACGATGCTGCGTTAGAAGAATCGGTATTTGAAAACCCTTTTGCAACGGACTCTGCTGAATCATCTTCAAGGTTACAAGAACCATCTAACACGCATACGTTAAACCCAATGTACCCTTCTATACTCAAACGGACAAAAGACCATCCAATTGAACAAGTTATTGGTGAACCTTCGAGGCCAGTTCAGACGAGAAAATAACTTGCCACAGACCTTGAAATGTGCATCTACATTTGCTCAATAAGCCTCAAAGAGCTAAAGAACATTCGCGAAGCAATGGCGGAAAACGCATGGATCGAAGCGATGCAGAAGGAAAATTCTTCAATAACAGTTACAAGATAGTTAGGTATTAGTTCCAAGACTACTGGACAAACTTATCAGTGATCACAAATGGTTATGGGAGAACAAAAAGGATGAAGAAATGATTGTAATTTGCAACAAAGCTCGTCTCGTCGCTAAAGGATCTCGACAGGAAAAAGGGATAGATTTTGAAGAATCATTCACGCCAGTAGCAAGATTTAAAGCAGTCAAGATTTTCTTAGTCTATGCAGCTCTCAAGAACATCACTGTATGTCAGATGGACATCAAGATGACATTCTTGAATGGAACTCTGAAAGAAGAAGTGTATGTGAGTCAGCCAGAAGGAACATCCAGACTACATCTACAAGCTAAAGAAAGCCATTTCTGGTTTAAAACAACCTCCAAGATCGTGGTATGATGAACTATCATCTTTCCTGATCAAAAACAATTTCACCAAAGGAACAGTTGATTCTACCTTGTTTACTAGAAATTACAAAGATGACATTTTGATTGTTCATATTTACGTGGACGACATTATCTTTGGGTCCACTAATCCGAATCATTCAAAACATTTTGAAAATATCATGAAAAGCAAATTTGAAATGTCCATGATGGGGGAACTTAAATTTTTTCTTGGTTTACAAATACATCAATCCCCTCGTGGTGTTTTTATTAACCAAGCTAAGTATACAATTGAGATTTTGAAAAAAACATGGTATGGAAATTTGTGATTCTGTTGGTACACCAATGGTCACTTCACTAAAAATCAGTGCTGATTTATTTGGGAAACCCATCGATCCGAAAAAATATCAGAGCATGATTGGTTATCTCATGTACCTTACTGCTAGTCGACCCGACATTCATTTTTTTGTTTGCTTATTAGCAAGGTTTCAGGCAAGGCCTACCGAACTTCACCTCCAAGAGGTTAAACAGATCTTTCAGTACCTACGAAGAACCATTAAAATGGGACTTTGATATCCGAAGGATTCCGATTTTATACTAATAGCATTTTCAGATGCCGATCATGCAGGTTGCCAAGTTATAGCAAATAGTACATCAGGTGGAGCACAATTTTTGGGTGAAAAGCTAGTAGGCTGGTCGTCAAGAAAGTAAGATTGTACTACATTATCAACCGCTGAAGCCAAGTATGTGTCTCTATCAGCGTGTTGTGCCCAATTTCCATGGATGAGGACACAACTCACAGATTATGGCTTTACTTTTGATAAAATACCATTGTATTGTGATTTGAAAAGTGCCATAGCCATCTCGTGCAATCTATTACAACACTCGAAGACCAAGCATATTAGAGTCCGCTATCACTTCATCAAAGAACACGTAGAAGAGGGTACTGTTGAATTATTTTTTTGAAGACAGATTACCAACTCGCCGATCTATTTACTAAAGCCCTCTTTGACGATTTAGTTCGACGAATTGGCATGCGAAGCCTAACTCCTGAGGAGCTAGAACGTCTTCTCGAATCTTATTGAAAAATATCTTTCAAAAAGCTTCGTTGTAAATATTTTTGAAAAACAAAAATAGAAAATTTAAAAAACCAACAAAAAAAAAATACAACAATAGAAAATTTTCAAAAATACAAAAACAATATAAAATCAAAAAATACAAAAATATTCTTCTCACGACATGTCTCTCGTACAATCGATATTCTATACGTTTCTAGAAATGTCATTCAACAATGATACGGATATGTACAGATGCTTGAGCAAGAGTTCACTAAAATGTTTTCTAAAACATTTTGTTCTCTCAAAATTTTCTTAAACTATGGCTTTCGTATAATTCAGTACGAAACCCGGACTTAAATGATGAATTCTAATTATTTCAGATCAGGACTCGTACGTTCAAAGATGAAATCATTTTCAAAAGTTCGAGCATAAATAAACAAAAATATTTCAAACAAAAACTCATTTCTAAAACAAAAGTCTTAAGCACCTTTTCAAGATTTCTCAAAATATTTCACATTAGTGCTCAAGATAACTCCCTCCAAACCCTTAATTTATTTTAAAATTTTTGTAAAAACAAATCCGTCTATCTCTCCAAAAGTATTTCTCTTAATCAGTATATATAAAAAATATCAAGATATGCTATTTTTGTGGTGGAGAAGACGTGATTAAAATGTGATCAAAATGTTTAAAGATCGTGGTTGAATCTCTAATGAGCTCAACTCAGATATAACCAATGAATTGATGAAGCTTAAATGTCAGCAATCGAAAAGACTTGTCCTGGACGGGTAATAATTTCAACCTGGTCTAACCAGTATATAAGCGTGTCTGGAATATGACTTGTCTAAGTAGAGTGTACCGTCTTGAGAGATTTTCTTTGTACTTGACCAGGACGGGTAATAATTTCAATCTAGTCTAACTAGTGATGTAAGCGTGTCTCGAATCGGCCATGTTCATTGAAAATTGATCAATTCAAAAGTGCAAACTCTACCCAACATGTGTAAATCTATCTTACAACTCATTAGCACATGTGAAGGGGGAGTATTTCAGAAAATGCAAAACTCTCGAAGTGTTAACAAAATATGTTTTATTATTATAAACACTTTGAGAGATTTTTCAAAAGGTTTTATGTCATGTCATCAATGAACCTAGGATAATCATAGAGTTATAAGGTGATTATGATTAGGTTTATGTCCTATGATCCGCCAGATCCGGAAGTGTAGCATATTCATAACAATCAAACGCACCTATGGAGTAGATTTGGCCGATTATGTTAGAGAGAGAAAGAGATGTTGGGAACTTTAGAGAGAGAAAAGAAAGTATATTAGGTTGAATGTAGAGAAGTTCCAACCCTCTCCCTAGGTGGAGAGGGGTATTTATAGTACGTAATATTGGCGCCCCGAGTGGGCTGTGGAGTGAGCTGACAGTGGGTAAAGACCCGACTTACTCCACAAATACAATAATAACTAAGCTAATATTACGTTAACTAAACTAATACTAATAAGCCTACGAGCTTCATAAATGCTAAATAGATACTCGGGGTGACCGAGTCTTCACATGAATATTTATATTCCTAACAATCTCCCCCTAAGGGAGGTCACCCCGGAAATAATATTTTGAATTCTAGCATTCTATTACATGACTGTAACTTCCTAGCTCGTAGTCTTTGATTCTTCAAAATCATTACTCTTTGCACATTCAGTAGTGATCTTTTGATGACCGTTCTTCTGTCTAGGATGATCTTTGGTGATTCTTTGATGTCATCATCCAACGTATGTCTCCAGGTCATCTTTTAGCAGTATGTCTCCGTGTGATGTGGTAATCTTTGAACCGACATGCTCACACTATTCTGGGTCATGATTTTCCGCATCAGAGTTTGCAAAAGCAGTGTTGAAGGTCTTTTAGTTTATCAAGACTTCTTTGAATACGATGATGGTGTAGTGTGAGCATGTGGTAATGGATTGGCATCTTTTCGGTAATCAGCTACAACCGCCAGGTTTTCCTGCATACGACAGTTAGCAGTAAA